>JAZGUH010000263.1:600000-989187 GCA_037893225.1 Hippasteria phrygiana
CATTGTGCCGTTATACGTCGACGACAACATCGTCTTCTCCTCGACATTCGACGGGCATAACGGTTGGAGAATTTTCCTGCTAGCGACAAGGGCTTGAAGATGAAGCCATCCAAATTCCATGTCCTTCAGAAATGAGTGACGTCCTTCGGCCACATATATATAGGGCGTATTCGAAACCCCGTTCTCGTGTAACCCGTGTTCTCTCAGGCTGGTTGCCAAATAAGGAACGCCAAAAGGGCGTGTACACCTGTGCTGTAACCGTACCGTACGTTCCAATGGGCTACTAATTTTCTGCACATGCGCTAAATTAAAATAAATTTCCATACTAATTATCTACAGCAGCAATGTATTCCAATGTAAAAATTTGACATCTTTAAAATTACTTATAATTAACATTTGGAGTTTTTGGCCTTGAAGAATATCAGTTTCCGGTTCTGGAGTACTTCATGGAACTGGCTGTCAAACTGCTTAGTTAGGATTTTTTTGTTTCGCAGCTATAGTTGAGTATGAATATTAGGTAAGCACCTCCGAGATCCATGTCAACACCATACCCCGTGTGAGATAGAGCCGTGGTTGCAAGCAGGGCGTGCTGTTACATAACCTGGTCATTTTCACGGCGTGCCCTTGCAGATTAGCTCTGGTGCTCAGTCATCATGTACGGAGCCAAATAATGAAGTTTCGAGATTCATACTAAAGAAAAGAAAGGGGAAAATCGAGTAAAACACAGCCACTTCCGGAAGGGCCTAAATAAGTCCGCCATCTTTGTTCTTGACGTTCTTCATCTACTCCCCAATAAATGGGGAGTGAAAATCCTGTTCGTGAACACGGTTTGCGTGTTGGAAAATCTCTTTAGACTTGGACAAGTCGTTGGACAGTCCTGTTTAGTCCGCAGGCGCCATCGTACCGGCGTGGCATATAATATGTTTATGCCAGTGAAACACACGCATGTTGGCAACTAAAGCTATACCCCGGACGAATATAATAATTACCGACTTGATTTCAAGTCCAAACTCTCTTCAACACACGAACGGGGATTCGAATATGCCCTTATAGTGTCTACGGCAGGAATAGCACCCGATCCTGAAAAAACCTCGCAAGTCAAGGACTGGAATAAGACATGTTGCAACCGCAAGGAACTCCCTCGGTTCGTGGACTTCACGGGATATTATTATCGATACATCAAGGGCTACTCTAACACCATTTCACACTCTTTCCACTATAGCGGCTTGGACTCTATAGCTTCAGGTCTCTTTTGATGTTATCCTAGACGGCAGTTGTAGTATTATCCATGTAGTTTTTGGGAAATAAGATGCATTTTGACCTATTTTTCATAAAACGGCCGTAGTCGCAAGATGACGTACGGCCATCGCTGATTTGTGGTGCGAATCGCCATTTTGGTTTGAATGATTTATATACCTTTCACCCTTTAGCCTTCCCTTTATACTTGGCTTTTGTTCAGAATTAACCTTCGACTAGTTGGCTAAATTAGTCTATAGAGAATGCATGTTTGGTTTTTAGATATTTATTAATTATTTGCAATGTAAATATTCACTTTTTTTGCCACTGCAATTCCTGTACCCGAGCAGACAGCACTTACAATTTCTTCGTTTTCCCGGAATGCAATGAAACACATAAATAAATCAGGTGAAGATCTGTGTCATTCTGCGAAGCTCATAGCGTTGCCAGATTTCATTGTAGCTACGATGTCCGTGATTTTTGGCTGGATAACCCTCAAAAATATTTTTGTTTCAAATTGAATTGCTGATTTATTAGCGTTAGATAAACTATGAGCTTTCAATGAGATTAAAAAAACAACTCGACGACGATAAGTAACAGGTGTAATAAGTGAAAATGAATAAAACTGCTGCAAACTGCTGACTGACTGAATGGACCTGAAATATACAAATCAAAAAATTATTAGGTGTAATAAGTTTCATAATTTGATGAGGAGCGGGATTCCTATGTTATTAATGTATATCGATCTTCGCGCCTAGCACGTAATAAATAATTATTTTTTCGAAGACCTCTAGACTGCACAGCGTAGTTGCTGCTTTTTCGTAAAAAATAGCTTTCTTACATGATTGGGGCAAATCCATTAAATAGGAATCTTTCAGTTATAGAACGGACATGACAATGTCCGTGCCGACCTCTGAGAATTTATCAAGTTACATTGTGTGTCCCTGATATCACGCTGCAAGTCATGAGAGCCGCCATGTTGAATGTGCATGCACAAAAGACGAATAATGTAAACCAATCAAGCAGCTCATGCAAGGAGGATTCAAGTCGAGTCGATAATGGCTGATGGTGTATGACGGGTGAGGCACCTGGGTCGCTGGATTCGGCGTGAGGTCGGGCAAACTGCTGCGGCTCAAGTACAATGTACTTGATTTTAGTACAAAATGCATATACAAAAGCATTTCAGACGCTAAATATCATTACGACCATGAGGTATAAAGGGTTTGCAAAGTTTTCGACATTTGCTAATTTTTTTCTAAAGTACAAGATTTGAGTTACCCCTTGCACCTTAGTTTTTTATTAAAATCATACAAAGCTGCAAGTAAAGGCCTTTACGATCAAAGGTGGTAGAGTTGGCCATATTTTGAATTGCCAACCCTACCACCCTTAACCCTTCCAGCCCCAATGGCGACTATATTCGCCTGTGCACTATACCCCCCCCCCCCCCCCCCCTTCAGCCCCAATGGCGATTAAAGTCCACCGTGAAGTGCTTAGTGTGTGAACAATGTGGGCACCACAGGCTGCATGTCAATAAACAATGCGGGGCTGAAAGGGTTAAGGTTTTCTACAGGCCCAGATCGAAAGAGAGGACAATTATTCAACAGATGCCAGAGAAATTATCCTAGTTTCAGACATAGACCACTAGACCCAACTCACCTTTCCCCTTTAGATGACGATTTTTAATAATAACAATACGTTGTTTTGACATATCTGCAGAACTGTTCATGTGTATTAGCAAATATAAAATAACAATCACATTACTGATTGTGAATTTGTTGTAATAGTTGGTATATTGAAGCAGCATATTTACTGTCAAATCAAGAACACAGCACAGTCATGCACACTACACATATAGATTTTTGCAATTCCTCCAGATATTGCGATTTATACAACACCTGAATAAATCCCAGCTATCCGATTGTGGATAGTCGATCACGTGCATTGAATTATTGGACCCATCACACGACGCGAACCCGCACCGCCCAAAACGTTCTATCACATGGTTCTATCAAACGGTGTGCGCGCATTGATAGAACCAAAAGAACTTCCCTCATTTCACGGTCACTATGGTGGCGCTACAACAGGGCTGTCATTCACACAACATGGCGGCCGAGTTTCCCGAACTGCCGCGGTTTGTTCTCCTAACAGACGACAAAATATTGGAACTCGTAGGCGATGCTGACGCTCCAAATACAAAGAGACAAATCAAATATGCAGTGAAACGATTAGATGCATTTGCAAGACACGCAGGAACAACAATTGAAGCTTCAACTGATTCAGAACTCGACAACTTTTTGTCGCGGTTTTATGCGGGACTGAGAAGATAAACGGCACGTTGTAACGTTACACCAAAAAATCCATGCATGCAATCTTTCGGATTTATTCAGGCGTTGTATAAAACAAATATTGAATGTTTCACATTCGTGCAATGGTAAGAATAATTTCATTCGGTGACAGATGGAATGTCCCATTCCACTCGGCTTCGCCTCGTGGAATGGAACATTCAATCTGTCACCTCATGAAATTATTCTTACCATCGCACTCATAAACATTCATTATTTGTATACTAACGATGGTCAACCTTGACTTTTAACGGCGTCATGCTGTTGCACCCCTGAATCAATCCTTGAACGCTTATATACAAACACATGCCTGGAAAATATTTTGCACTGTAACTCAAAACTGATACCACAACAATTTGAGACCACATACTACATAGAGGTGTTCCAGGGATCTATTCTACGATCCTTTGGAGCTAAACTTTAGATGTAGTGGGACGTGTTGCATAAACACTTTTTCAGCCGGTCCGTGATCCATGACTGATATATTAAAAGTAGTGTACACGATTGGTAATCCTGTATTTTTTTTTACTGAATTATTACAAAATACCTTACTAGAAGTTAATAGTAGTCTCAATCATCCTGTGAAATGATGGCACCAGGTGTGCTGTCGTTGTCAAGAAAAGTGGAAATTTATATCGTTTTCCAACGATTTCCAGCTGGAAATCGTTGGAAAACTGCCCTGTAGCCTTTAGTCAAGGCGCGCATGGCTACCCGGACGAGTGGCGCGCCCTGGACCATAGATATAGAATTAAAAAGACTAGATGGGCAGCGCGTACAGACGCGCCATTGAGTGATCACAAATTTCCCCGTTCTCTCATGGACGCTCTACGCACTGTAGTGCGTGGGGCGACGCGCACTGGGAGTGATAAGTAATCGAATTGAGTTTATTGAAAACATTTATTCACACATTGCGTCAAACAGATTAAAATTAATACAGTAAAATAACATTGGCTTCCCAGTCGTCTTTTATTGCTGTGACAAACTGTAGCAGCGGTTTGAAACCATTTTTACTGTTGAAAAACGTATCGTCATAATGCGCGTCGTCCCACGCACTAAAAAATGGCGCTGTCCTTGGCAGAATACGCGTCTGTACGCGCTGCCCATCTAGTCTTTTTAATTCTATATCTATGGCCCCGGACATGTTGGCATTCGGTGCGCGTCACGCGTCCAGGTAGCCACGCGCGCCTTGACTAAAGGCTACCATCTGCCCGACGGTTGAAAACGAGAGCCGTTTTTCTCTCGTTCTTTTCCGCCATCCAACAACGCAAAACTTTAAACAGGTCAGTGGAATGATATTTCCTATTACATACTAACCCTCAAATCCGCCAATTTCTGAAAATTGCAACAATGACCAATCATGTTCACTGCCTCTAAAACCCTGCGTGCAGCACCGCCCCGTAATTTCGACATTAATGGTGACTAGAGGCCCTCCGACTAGGGGGTTCGATTGAGGATTACATGAAGTTTGAGCGGAATTGGCCCAAAGGTGTTTGCGTAAATTGCAAAAACTTGCCTCACCAAACAGGCACATTGCTGCACGCAGGGTTAAGAAATCATAGTCAGCACAACACGCATGCGACATATTTGTGGCGCTTTGTCAGTTTGTTTACTTTAGACAATATAGAATAAACTTTAAGTGCATGCATGAAAAGTCTTCCTCGGTAAAAACCTGATTACAAACCAGGTTTTTGTGTTAGGGATATTGCTCGGGACTAGTATTCTACTGTTGTTGGCTTAGCATGAAAATCTCATCAAGTTTTGGCTGGTAACCTGGTTTTTCTAAGCAAGACTTTTCTGTGCTCAGCAGATTTTTTTTGTGCTGAGAAACTTTTCCAGACCTATAGACCCCTAGACCCAGGTGAGGTAACTTCCACCGTCGGAGGGACGCCCTTTAGATGACGATTTTTGAGAATAATACGTTGTTTTGACATATCTGCTGAGCTGTTCCTGTGCATTAGCAAATCTAAAAACATTATTGCTTGTGAATTTGTTGTAATAGTTGGTATATTAAAGTAGCATAATTAGTGTCAGTACATTTGGTGCGTTACTCTTACAAAACCTCGTACAAAAACTAGAATGTTTGTCAATGCATATTGGAAAGTTTAGTAATTTAATATTCCAAGTTACTGTTACACGAACACCGCCACAAAATGCATATAACGGTGCAAAGTTTGTAAACGCGCGCGGTGGTGCTATGTTTACTTTCCGTTTCGGAATAAACTATTAGGTGCACTGATTCTTGATTTGTTTCCCCCGCTTTTCAGAGACTACTCCTGGACCAAGCGCAGTGTCTACAGTTTCTCCAGAAGCACCATTTAGTGAAGGTGAGATATGATTGTAGTAAAGTGCGCATGTTTTACGTCTATTTCAGCACATTTGTTACTGTCAAATCAAGAACACAGTACAGTCATGCACACTGCACGTATAGATTTTTTGCAATTCCTCCAGATATTGCGATCTAACGATGGTCAACCTTGACTTTTAACGGCGTCATGCTGTTGCACCCCTGAATCAATCCTTGAACGCTTATATACAAACACATGCCTGGAAAATATTTTGCACTGTAACTCAAAACTGATACCACAACAATTTGAGACCACATACTACATAGAGGTGTTCCAGGGATCTATTCTACGATCCTTTGGAGCTAAACTTTAGATGTAGTGGGACGTGTTGCATAAACACTTTTTCAGCCGGTCCGTAATCCTTGACTAATATATTAAAAGTAGTGTACACGATTGGTAATCCTCTATTTTTTTACTGAATTATTACAAAATACCTTACTAGAAGTTAATAGTAGTCTCAATCATCCTGTGAAATGTTGGCACCAGGTGTGCTGTCGTTGTCAAGAAAAGTGGAAATTTATATCGTTTTCCAACGATTTCCAGCTGGAAATCGTTGGAAAACTGCCCTGTAGCCTTTAGTCAAGGCGCGCATGGCTACCCGGACGAGTGGCGCGCCCCGGACCATAGATATAGAATTAAAAAGACTAGATGGGCAGCGCGTACAGACGCGCCATTGAGTGATCACAAATGTCCCCGTTCTCTCATGGACGCTCTACGCACTGTAGTGCGTGGGGCGACGCGCACTGAGAGTGATAAGTAATCGAATTGAGTTTATTGAAAACATTTATTCACACATTGCGTCAAACAGATTAAAATTAATACAGTAAAATAATATTGGCTTCCCAGTCGTCTTTTATTGCTGTGACAAACTGCAGCAGCGGTTTGAAACCATTTTTACTGTTGAAAAACGTATCGTCATAATGCGCGTCGTCCCACGCACTAAAAAATGGCGCTGTCCTTGGCAGAATACGCGTCTGTACGCGCTGCCCATCTAGTCTTTTTAATTCTATATCTATGGCCCCGGACATGTTGGCATTCGGTGCGCGTCACGCGTCCAGGTAGACACGCGCGCCTTGACTAAAGGCTACCATCTGCCCGACGGTTGAAAACGAGAGCCGTTTTTCTCTCGTTCTTTTCCGCCATCCAACAACGCAAAACTTTAAACAGGTCAGTGGAATGATATTTCCTATTACATACTAACCCTCAAATCCGCCCATTTCTGAAAATTGCAACAATGACCAATCATGTACACTGCCTCTAAAACCCTGCGTGCAGCACCGCCCCGTAATTTCGACATTAATGGTGACTAGAGGCCCTCCGACTAGGGGGTTCGATTGAGGATTACATGAAGTTTGAGCGGAATTGGCCCAAAGGTGTTTGCGTAAATTGCAAAAACTTGCCTCACCAAACAGGCACATCATGCTGCACGCAGGGTTAAGAAATCATAGTCAGCACAACACGCATGCGACATATTTGTGGCGCTTTGTCAGTTTGTTTACTTTAGACAATATAGAATAAACTTTAAGTGCATGCATGAAAAGTCTTCCTCGGTAAAATCCTGATTACAAACCAGGTTTTTGTGTTAGGGATATTGCTCGTGACTAGTATTCTACTGTTGTTGGCTTAGCATGAAAATCTCATCAAGTTTTGGCTGGTAACCTGTTTTTTCTAAGGAAGACTTTTCTGTGCTCAGCAGATTTTTTGTGCTGAGAAACTTTTCCAGACCTATAGACCCCTAGACCCAGGTGAGGTAACTTCCACCGTCGGAGGGACGCCCTTTAGATGACGATTTTTGAGAATAATACGTTGTTTTGACATATCTGCTGAGCTGTTCCTGTGCATTAGCAAATCTAAAAAACATTATTGCTTGTGAATTTGTTGTAATAGTTGGTATATTAAAGTAGCATAATTAATGTCAGTACATTTGGTGCGTTACTCTTACAAAACCTCGTACAAAAACTAGAATGTTTGTCAATGCATATTGGAAAGTTTAGTAATTTAATATTCCAAGTTACTGTTACACGAACACCGCCACAAAATGCATATAACGGTGCAAAGTTTGTAAACGCGCGCGGTGGTGCTATGTTTACTTTCCGTTTCGGAATAAACTATTAGGTGCACTGATTCTTGATTTGTTTCCCCCGCTTTTCAGAGACTACTCCTGGACCAAGCGCAGTGTCTACAGTTTCTCCAGAAGCACCATTTAGTGAAGGTGAGATATTATTGTAGTAAAGTGCGCATGTTTTACGTCTATTTCAGCACATTTGTTACTGTCAAATCAAGAACACAGTACAGTCATGCACACTGCACGTATAGATTTTTTGCAATTCCTCCAGATATTGCGATCTACCGATGGTCAACCTTGACTTTTAACGGCGTCATGCTGTTGCACCCCTGAATCAATCCTTGAACGCTTATATACAAACACATGCATGTAATATATTTTGCACTGTAACTCAAAACTGATTACATGAAGCTTGAGCGGAATTGGCCCAAATGTGTTTACGTAAATAACAAAAATACAAAAACAAGCCTCACCAAACAGGCACTTGGCTGCACGCAGGGTTAATTTGATACTGTCAAGCCAACAACATAATGCAGTCACACTGAGTATTGCTAACTATATGTTGGTCAACCTTGACCTCTAACGTCGTCATGCACCCCTAATCCTTGAAGATCGAGGTTTTTAGATTTGAAGTCTTTGTTTTATGAGAAAAACAGGTATTATTGCATGATCGTTTCCATTGAATGTGGTTGAATAACAACAGATGTTCTTGTTGGTGCGACAAATAAGTTTTTAAAATTAAGTAAAATAGGCCTCACGTTTACTCTGAACAAGGCTAAAAGCAACTCGAGGTACAGAGCTAGAAAAGAAAAAGAATAAAGATACAAGAAGTATGGATTAATATTCGTTTTCAAGCAGGAAAGATGGTACGATGAAGGGAAACAATTCTGAGATACAGAACTTGGAAAGCTATTGAATGGCGTTGGGCCGGGCTCTTTACCAAACGTACCTTCTATTTGTGGTGCTTTGTTTATTTTCTTTTTCAGAGTAAACACCGGAATAAACTAAGTACAATGATTATCGATTTGTTTTCCCTTGGTTTTAGACACTACACCAATGAATGAAATTTCATCAAGATTATCTACATCTTCTCTAGAAGAACCATCTACTAAAGGTGATCTATTGTGCCGGATCCCGGCCTTACAGGAAGGTCCAGTGTAGCGTGAATTTCAGTCACTATGAAATACGGGCTCATTGGTAGCATTGCGCATGGCCGAGTGAAGATAATTAGCACAGAGAAAGCAGTTGTTTAAACTTTTAAACAACCCCGGGTTGTTCATGTGCCCTGCTTAAACAACCAGTTGGTTGTTTAAGCAGGGCACATGAACAACCCGGGGTTGTTTAAAAAGTTTAAACATTAGTCATATCAGATTTGACTAGAAACCAGTTAGATTTGACTAGATATTCAGGGTCAGCTGGGTGCAACTGAAAATCAGTCAATCTGACTAGATTTTTCCAGTCAGTATTATTAGTTGAGTATCTATGGGGGACCCCCCGTGCACCCCCCCCCCCCCCAGAACTAATCACACCAACTTTTTCTGGTGCGCTTTAAGGTCCTAAAACACATTTGGGATGTTAACAGTGAAAAAAACCCGATGCTCTGGCGATATCCAAGATGGCGGCCAATATGGCCGCCAAAAATTGTCAAAATTTGGAAAAGTCATATATCAGCCAACAAATATGATAAAAACATTTTTAAAAATGTTAGATATATGTTTTTGACCCTTACAAATTTATTTCTGGTATTCTTGTTTTGCTATCATGCTTCAAATTCAAGATGGCGGCCAATATGGCCATCAAAAGTGGTCAAATTTGAGAAAAATCGTATATATCAGCAAACAATTATGATAAAGGCATAAATGACATTTTTTGATATATGTTTTACCCTTACAAAATACTTTCAAGCATTCTTTTATTTTGCTACCATGCACCAAATTCAAAATGGTGGCCAATATGGATGCCAAAAGATGTCAAATTTGAGAAAAGTCATATATTGGCCAAAAAGGTAAGTGATGAGTGTAAGTAAAAGTTGACATTATGTAGGCCTATTTGAAAGTCATTTTAAACTCATATCTGGCTTTTTCTGATTTGTAAACATGTTTAAAATTCAAGATTGTGGTCAAAATTACCGTAGTAAATTAAAAGAATTACAAAATACATGTATCAGCAATATATTAAAATAACCATGAACACTCACTTGCTGTTGTGAAAGAGAAAATAATATATGTATACCAATTCTTTAATATCTAGAGGTATCTCATAAAAAGGCTTAAGTAAAACCTATAGACATTTTATATAGCGATTGTCAACCGCTTTAACATACACTTGGTAACACTACTGTTAAAGACAAAATAATATACCCATTATGTAATTTACAATTGGAGGTATCTCAAATAAAGCCAAAAGTTAAACCTATAGACATTGTATATAGCGATTGTCCACTGCTTTAACACACACACTTGGTATTGTGAAAGACAAAATAATATACCTATTCTGTAATACATCTGGAGGTACCTCAAATAAAAGCAATAGTTAAACCTATAGACATTTTATAATTATAGTGATTGTCCAACGCTTTAACACACACTGGGTATTGTGAAAGACAAAATAATAGACCCATTCTGTAATACATCTGGAGGTATCTCAAATAAAGGCGAAACTTAAACCTATACACATTTTATATAGCGACTGTCCACCGCTTTCACACTTGATATTTTGAAAGAGGAAAAGCATTGCAATATCTACATTTCATATAGAGATTGTCTACTGCTTTGAATATGACATAGCATTAGTCACTGTCATAGTCGTCAAGACCTGAACAGTCAGATTTATTTACATCATCTCCATCGATATCGACATCTTCGTCATCTGACGTTTCCTCCTCTGTGACTTCAGCCAGGATGTCTTCAAGACGGGATTTGCAAGACGGGATGGCAAGACAGGTCCCTCTGACCACACTGGCTCAATGAAGTCTCCACATCAGGTCCAGCCATGTTCTGTAGGAGGTGGAATTTCCGCATCAGTCCCACCAGATGCACCCTTGCATCCTTCGACAGGCAGATTTCCACCACCTGTGACCAGCTAGGTTCTAGTGTCTCCGGAGCTGATTTCGGGAAGATTCAGCAGCTCACCCTTTCCTCCAGCAACCACGCCAAATCAAGAAATTCCGGAGTATCACAAAGCGCAAGACCAAGACCAGTCCAAGCCCTGCTTCCACCCAGGTAATGGGATCACCTATATCCCCACTCCCACAGCCCCGACCCTGGCCATGGGATCTTCTATATCCCTCTACGCCCCCAACCCTCCAGCCGAATGAGATGCTCTGTACCCTCTAACCTGCACCACACCAAACCCCACCTTCGCTCTCAAGAATCCTTCATCACCCGGCACATAGTCAACCTGACCCAGCGTACCCTGTCCGCGGAAGAGACCTTGTCCCTCGATCATCCCCTGTAGAAGAGATCATCCAACACACCGAACCCACCCTCTGCCATCTTGACAAGCATGCTGCCGATGAGATCCGTCTGCAGATCAATCAATCCCTCCGGAAACACGAACCAGCCAAGCCTAACATCTCCAGACAAGACCGGTCAGCCATCACATCACTGCACCAAGACAAGTCCATCCACATTCTTCGAGAGGACAAGAGTAAAGCCACTGTCGACAGGGCAGAGTATGACCGCAAGGTGGCGGACATCCTCAACTCGGACTGCCGTGAAATCCGGAAAGACCCTACACCATCCATCGGGAGGAGGCTGCAAGGCAAGCGTCTTTCTCTCCAGCGTTCCGGCAACATCTCTCGGCCCTTGTACAGACACCTAGGGCCATCCAGCTTCAAGTGCCCCAGGTTCTTCGGACATCCCAAGATCCATAAGAAGGATGTTCCCCTGCGCCCCACCATAGCTTCCAGGGAAGGCCCCACCTACGATACCAGGCATCTTGCCAAGATACTTCACCCCTGGTAGGCAACACTGAGCACCACATCAAGAACTTCGACTAGTTTGCCACCCTCATCTAAGGCCTCACCCTCCAGCCGGACAACATCATGGTCAGCTTTGATGTCGTCTCCCTTTTCACCAATGTCCCCACCTCCGACACCAACACCATCGCCAAGGACAGACTCCAAGCAGACCTCACCCTCAAGGACCGCTCCGACCTCACTCCTGACCAGCTTCATGATCTGCTCCTCACATGTGTGAACTCATCCAGCTTCCGATGGCGGGATAACTTCTTCGAACAGTCGGCTGGAACCTCCATGGGATATCCTATATCCCTAGTTCTGGCCGACATATTCATGGAAGAGTTTGAGCAGACCGCCATCGCCACAGCAGATCACAGACCTAGGGTTTGGCTCCTGTACATTGACACCTTTATCATCTGGCAGCACGGGAAGTATAACCTTTGGCTTTTCTTGGAACACCTCAACGGGCTTCACAGCACCATCCAGTTCACCATGGAACAAGAAAGAGATGGCAACATCTCATTTCTTGATGTTGAGGTGTCCAGAAAGCAGGACGGCAGTCTTACCCGCAGTGTCTACCGCAAACCCACCCAAACCCACAGATACCTCCACAGCAGTTCCTTCCATCACCCCAAGATCAAGACTTCCATCAACTGGGCCCTCGTCCGCAGGGCATACAACGTCTGCGACAAGGAACATCAAACCCAGGAACTCCATCACGTCACCACAGCACTGCAACGCAACGGATACAAGCCCAGCCAAGTCAAGACACAAGACCCCAGATCCACCCCCGGCCAAAGGGTCGCCTGTACCCAAAGCCAACTAGTTAGGGTCCCTATAGTCCTGTTACTCTCCCCTACTTAGGCAGTACTTCACATCACATCCAGCGCATCCTCCACAAGCATGGGATTCGAGTCTACCACACAGCCCCCATGAAGATCCAGAATCTGCTGACTTCGCACAAGGACCGGTCAGACCCAGAGCGCAGGCCAGGAGTGTACAAGATCCCCTGCCAATGTGGCAAAGTGTATATCGGTGAGACTGGCAGGGACCTCCCCACCAGACTCAATGAACACAAAGCCCATGGCAGAGAAGGAGACTATGATAAATCATCCATAGTCAAACACTCCCACACCGAAGACCATCAGATCAACTGGAGCCAGGCCGAACTCATCACCAGCATCGAACGCTGGTACCCCTGCCGCATCAGAGAAGCCATTGAAATCTTCAAGCACAACACGGTTCCCCAAGACATCGGTTTCTCCATCAGCGACATCTGGGGCCGGCCCCATCCCTACCTCCCAGTCCAATGGGTCTCCTATACCCTAGGATATAACTTGCATGTAGTTCTCCAGCCTATGGGTCCCATATACCCTTGGCAACCTCCCCCTTCGCACCCTTCCTTCAGAATGACACGCCTCAATGATCATCCAGCATCCCCAAGCCCTGCATGAGTTTGCATCCTTCTCACGCTTAATCGCTTCTAGACACCATATAAGCCCGCTTCACCGTTGGAATCCCTCAGTCTCCTGACGACGGGCAGAGCACACTGTCCGTAACGTTGATGAGTTTTCTCCGGTTCTTTTCAGAACACAAACTCACAAAAGAGATTTAATACATGGTGCTACCGCAAACCAGTTACCTTTTAGGTTTAAGTTTGCCTTTATTTGAGATAGCTCCAGATGTATTACAGAATGGGTTTATTATTTTGTCTTTCACAATACCAAGTATGTGTTAAAGCAGTGGACAATCGCTATATAAAATGTCAAATACTTTTGCCCTTATTTGAGATACCTCCAGATGTAAATTACATGGGTACAAAATGTATATTAATTTGTCTTACAGTACCAAGTGTGTGTGTGTTAAAGCGGTTGACAATCGCTATATAAATTGTCTATAGATTCACTTTAGCCTTTTTTCTAAGATACCTCCAGATATTAAAGAATTGGTATATGTATTATTATCTCTTTCACAACAGCAAGTGAGTGCTCATGGTTATTTTAATATATTGCTGATACATGTATTTTGTATTTCTTTGGTCATTTTGACCGCAATCTTGAATTTGAAACATGTTTACAAATCATTTTACTTATACTCATCACTTACCTTTTGGCCAATATATGACTTTTCTCAAATTTGACCATTTTTGGCATCCATATTGGCCGCCATCCATATTGGCCGCCATCTTGAATTCATGCCATTATCATAATTTTTGGCTGATAAATACGATTTTTCTCAAATTTGACCACTTTTGCTGGCCATATTGGCCGCCATCTTGAATTTGAAGCATGATAGCAAAACGAGAATACCAGAAATGAATTTGTAAGGGTCAAAAACATATATCTAACAATTTTATTTATGCTTTTATCATATTTTTTGGCTGATATATGACTTTTCCCAATTTTGACAATTTTTGGCGGCCATATTGGCCGCCATCTTGGATATCGCCAGAGCATCGTTTTTTTTTCACTGTTAACATCCCAAATGTGTTTAAGGACATTAAAACGCACCAGAAAAAGTTGGTGTGGATTAGGGGGGGGGGGTGCACGGGGGGTCCCCCATACATACTCCACTATATTGACTAAAAAAATAGTCATATAAATAACTAGAATTTGAGTCAAATTCTACTACTTTTCCTAGTTTGTATTACTAAATCCGTTGTGATTTTGTTCATTTTCAGTCAACCAGAATTTGAGTCAAATCCTACTATTTTCCCAGTTTGTATGACAAAATCCGTTGTATTTTTTTATAAACCTTGAAACAAACAACAACAATACAAGATATTGGCACAACTGTTTTTATTCACCCTTTAATACTCAAAGCAATGTGAACTATGGCATTGTCTATCAATCGGTATAAATTTGACCACCCTTTCCAATAGCATGATGTATCAGCCAAATACACCAATAAGGAAACGTGCATTAGGCCAAATATTACAACATCAAACAGCAGTATATTTTCCTTCAGCAACTCTTTTCATGTTTACTTTTGAGTCATAGTTGTCATTATAAATGGTCTTCATAAACACCATTCATACATGAACAATTTTCTGAAATGAGCAGCATAACTTCTGCTTTTAAAAATGTAAAAAAATAGACAACTAGAAAATGTTTGTTTAAAACCAATCACTTATAGAATTCTATTAATTTAAAGCAGACAAAAACGACATTTAGCTTATTCTCAGAAGTCGACGCGCGATCGCGACATGCGCGATGCGATCTCGCCCCTTTGAGAAATTTTGGAAACCCGTCCTCCGCGTGACGTAGTGACTAGAATCACCGATCTTCGACGAAGTAAATAGGAATCTAGTCAAAGCAACTATCGGTCAACGTGAAACTTTGGATGCCTGACTAAATTCCTAGTCAGTTTTCAATAACTAGGAAATCTAGTCAATATTTTAACTAAGTTGTTTTTAGAGTGAGGCCAGTCACGTGAAAGGGTTTAACCAACAATAGGGAAAAGGATTCCGATTTTCATGGGAGTATCGATTAGTATAGTTTAGGATGCTCCCGTTTCCGTTTCATTATCCTTGTACCGATAATTCTGAATAAAAGACCGAGTCAGTACTTGTTTCGTGTAGATTTGGAGTCGACACCTCTGACCAGCCTTTCATCAAGCACAGTTGCATTCACCGATGTTCTGGAAAAAACAACAACTAAAGGTGATATATTATAGTGAGCTACATTCATTTGTTTAGCTCTGTAATCATAGGTGGTTTCCATATGCCTATAAAAAAAGAGAATTGAATTTCTAAAGCCTTTAATTGTGACATTTTTTGGCCTAAACTAAATCCACGACTGATGTAAAACAAAGGCTTATGAAGAGAAAGGAACTTTTTTTTGCCATCCAGCATCCAATTTCAATTTCAATTCGCTTTATGCACTAGCTGCAGCTGTAACAGACCAGCCTCCAACGGCAGAATCAGTAACGAATGCACTCAACGAAACCCAAGTCAACGTTACCCACCCGCAAGGTACGTTTCTAAATGCACATTATGTTATGACAGGCCCCCCCCCCCCCGGTATTTTCCCCGATGTTCGAAAGGTTCAATTTTAGTTTTTCTTGTTATTTTTCTATTTATTACTTTCAAGAATTGGTTAAGAAGGTTGTCTTTGAAGATATTTGTAAAGTGGCGACACTTTCAATAACCTGGCATGGAAAGCATCCCCACCCCAGCCACCCCCATACCGCTTATCAAAAAAATTTCCGGGACCGAAACATTCGAAAATACTTGTGGAGTGCAAATTTTAAAATTGTATCCGCAATATTTTGATACGCACTCCCCATGAAAATCTTGCGTACATGCCAGTAAAGATGTTTTGGTATCAGCTTACAATGCCATAAAATAATCTACCATGTAATTTGTTTGAACAAATTATATTTCTTTGCTTATTGCAGAATCTACACCAGTGGTAGGTATTTGGCCCAGTACAACCCTTTCCACAGATTTTCCAGAGGAAAAAACAACTGGAGGTAAAGATTTCGGTTTAACCGAGTATTATGTTCTGCCGTGTCTTTATCAAGAACCACTACACTAAGTCTTATTAAAAAGTAGTACTATGGTTGATAATTTAAAGATATCTAACTACAATCCCGTGGTTTGTTTTGTGTTTTTTTTTTACAGTATACTATCCGGATAAGGCCGGGATTCCATGTGTCCGCGATGCGTTTTGCGTTATCCGTTTTTTTGTGATCCATTGCTTTCTGTATAATTTCATTTTTACGCATAATAAAGCAATACGGACACATGTATTTCCGGCCTTATTCTAATAACATTTCCTGAGATAGATGGCAAACAAATAGGCATTAACATTTCTATTATTTTATTATGTGTTGAATTAGTACCCGCTCCGGTACCAGCTACTAAGCAAGTTACCACGGACGAATCAATAACAGCCACAACGAAACTTATCTCAGTAGGTGAGCACACACCATGATTACCTGAGTAATGGTGTCGTATTACCGGTATGTTCCCGTATGCGGGGGCTGATCTAGGAATTTTGCAGTTGACGATTAATGTATCTGACAAAAGTTGCGACAATGGAAAAATCTCGAATTGTCGAAAATAACACCGATATGCGCACACATACTTCCAGGATCTCAGTTCTAAGTAGGCTAACCAACTGACTATGCTAAACGTGCTCTGTGCTGCCATTAAAACCCTCCTACTATTTAAAAGGTCAAAATCAGTCAACATTTTCTTCCACCTCCCCTGCTATACTTTTACACAGACATGATCAGATTACATGTGGTTTTGTGCTATGGCAGGAGGGTCAAAAACAATCACCTTGACTGATTTTGACCCAAATAACAACATGGCTCAGAATGTATGTTTGCATAGGAGGGTTTTAATGGCGTGATTCACTGATGCTTGAATTAATTAGTTTGAAAGCACTGTGTTTGTTTAGCACTGAGAGCCTCGCGTTCAACCCGGAAGTGCGCAGAAGGTGTGTGAAATTCGTCTTTTGTCATTATTCTCGCAGTATAACTGATAACAGTTGGCATGATGTTTCTATTCTTCTCAAGGGTTAAATGAACCTTTTCACACTAGAGCGCCGAACCCCGGGTCGAACTCGCCCCGGCGTTTTCACCCCCGAGTTCAACCCCGCGTCGTTTCACACTCGTTTCACTCAAACCTATACCTCAGCCAACCCTGAGGCGAGCTCGCTCCGGGGTTGGGCATGAGCGTTTCACCCTAGTTTGTATTTCATCGACCCCCAGATGGCCAGTAAATTCCTAACTTCCTCCTCGCTTAAAATATTTCCTAAGATTCCGGGAACACAATGACCAATACAAAAGAGGGAGGGGGGTCCCACTGCCACATATTGTGCTTCAGAATAATGGCGCTGCGCTTTCGGCCAAGCTGTATACAATTAACAATAGCGCGCGCTTTCACAGGACCTTTGGAATTCTTTTGTCGAGACCACCTGTTTCTCAACCCGGGTTGTACGAAACCCCGCACGCGGGGCGACGTTTCACACTAGCCATTTCGCCCCGGGGCCACCCCCAAGATCGGTCTCGCCCCAGGTTGAAAAATCTCACCCCTGGCCTGGAGCAGGGGTGAGTTCGCCCCGGGGCGAGACCAATCTCGGAGGTGGCCCCGGGGCGAAAATGGCTAGTGTGAAACGAAGCACATTCTCACCCCCGCGTCGCCCCGGAGCCGCCCCCGAGATTTTGTTTAGTGCGAAAAGGCTTATATACTGCTAGGATCAGAACGTCAGAGCCTGAGCATTTATCATTATTGATACGTGTATATAAACTCCTCAAAAAAAGTTCGGAAACTCAAGTTTGACAGACGATTTCTCTCTTGTTTCCAACTCCTTTTCCTTGAATTTTGTATCATTGGAAAGCCCTGTTATTCTTCTTTACAATGATGTGTCATTTGTTATGATTAAGCAATTGGGGGATGTGCAGCACAGCTGAATATGGGGGTGGGTGTAAAGTGAAATGTTACAAAATGCATTGCTATTGTCCAAAAGTGTATTGACTCTTGCTGTTAGGAGTTGTTTGGAGGATTGGTGTGTCTTGAATGATTCTCTGCTTACTAACCAATATTTAAAGGTTGTAAGCCATAAATGTGCGGGAAAAGTTTAGAAATCCACACGGCCTGTCACAATAAATTGCCTCCGGGATAGCAACTCTGTTGTTAATGTGCTTGCGTTTCAAACAGAGTAGAAGAATTTGTCATTTTCTGCACTCAAACACCCAGTAATGCTCCATCAGTAACAAGAAGTCTCTTTAACAGAATGCAACACTCTATCACTAACAAAAGAAAAAACAAGACGTAAGGAAAGTCTTTTTTTTCTTCTGGTTTAATCATTGAATAGTTTCTTCATTGAACAATGTTAAATCAAGAGCCTCAGTAGCGGGTGTACGATCCGAATGCAGCCACAACAGCCTGTCACCTCCTCCTCATACTGTTCACGAGCCGGGTCACACGTTGCTGTGGGATGGCGTCCCATTCATCAATCAGGATCTGTTGCAGATTCCCATCCTCCAAGCAAAAGGGGAATGCACTGTATGACAATAGCAATGCATTTTGTAACATTTCGTTTTACACCCACCCCATATTCAGCTGTGCTGCACATCCCCCAATTGCTTAATCATAACAAATCATAACATCATTGTAAAGAAGAATAACAGGGCTTTCCAATGATACCAAATTCAAGGAAAATGAGTTAGAAACAAGAGAGAAAACGTGTGTCAAACTTGAGTTTCCTAACTTTTTTGAGGAGTTTATATTTCATGTCATTTAAATGGGAGACTGCTGAGATAACGGTGCCAGCAGACATACTGGTCCCTTTTTGTCACGGCGGCGTGAAACGCACCGTGGTCTATCTACTGCTGCTTATGCTGGTGGTGGGCAGGTGGGTTGGATTGCTTGGATGGTGGGTGGATGGACATTTTACTCGGGTTTATATGTTTCCATGCCCCGCGTGTATCACGGCTATGCAAGTCATTTGGGAATGGTGTTTTTGTTAACACTGATGCGCATGCGTCTAATAAACGTCTAATCTGCATATTAGATCACGCCCCATTGCATTGCAAAATTCGCGGTTGTACGGTTCGTGGACCAGTGAAGTTTTAACCGGTAAACCCGCCTTGGGCTGTACCACTTGATACTTGTTCTAGTTCAGTGGCGGATCTACGGGGGGGGGGGGGGTGTTTGGGGGTTTAAACCCCCCCCCCCTTGGGCTGATAAAAAAAAAAAAAAAACCATTGTCGGGTGTCGAAAATTTGGCACGCTGGGGTGTGTAGGCCAATCACCTCAGGTAAACCCCCCCTTGGTTAAAACCTAGATCCGCCCCTGTAGTTGTGAGCGTGCGCGCGTTGTTTTGAGCATGTGCACGACTGGTGAGAACAATAGAAAAGAACCGGTGTGTCGGCTGCCACCAGCGCCTCAAAACTCTCCCATTGGCAAGAACTTTACAATTTAGGTCTACCGTTCCTCTGATGTAAATTTTTGTTGTTGTTTATTAGATGAATGACTCCTGTTCAGTGCCATTCCACCCACACATACTCCAGATTTACAATAACTATTACAAAGTTATATGTAACGTTGATTTTTATTATTATTCAATAACAGAGGCAGTGACCAGTCAACAATCAACAACCACATTTGTAACAAATGCAGTGACCGAGGAAGAAATACGGCCAGGTTAGAATGCATGGGAAGGAATGTTATTGTGTTGGCCCACCTCTGAATGGAAGCCCCCTTGTGAATATTCGTGTAGTTTCGAACGTGGCGCTTCAGAAAAGTCTGCACTTGTCTTTAAAATCATGGGAGCCATTTGTGACCCGCTCCGGAAAAAGGTATATTATGTCGCAAAATATGAAAAATAGGTTCTATTTATGTTTGGAAAGCCCACAATGTAGGCTTTCATTTGGTACATGATAGAGCTCCAAAGCCCTTTCCGTTCTGGAGATATCGCGTTTTTGCATATTAATTAGTTCTATGGAGTTCAAATTGCACAACAGAAAAAGCAGGCTTTGAAATAGCTAGTTCTAATACACTGCAATGGAACAATGCACTCTAAAAAGGTAATTTTTTCACTTTATTCACTGAAATCAACATTGTTGGGCACCAAACCTGAAACTTTAGATGTTTAAGATGTCATTAAAGACAAAAAACAAAAAATGAATTTTGACGAAAAATTTCACCCTCTTAACGTTGAAAGGGCCATTACACGTAAATGCATAGCGCGACTTATATCACCTTTTTCTGGAGCGGGTCACATTTGTCATCTGGGAGGGTTCACTGGGCTTCAGCTTGCATTTGGGCCTAAAGTGCCGCTTAAAAGGGTTATACGTTAATCGTTACCTTTTGTGTTCCCAATAACCATACATATCATCGGTTATAACTGCTCAGGAACTAGTGGCAAGCGTCGAGAAGATCGTAACTTACATTTTCCACTTGCCAACCACACTGTAGAAAAATCCCGTATTTTTTTAAGGTGAAAAGCATGTAAATATTCAGTGTGAGTAACCGTAAATGGACTGCGCGTTACATTTTCCGGGCAAACCCGTAAAAGGCCGCTCATTACGTAGCAATTGCATGACCAATCAGAAAAGAGGAAATTTGTGTTCACAAAAGTCAGGTTGAATTGCAGTGTTTCATCAAAAAATACAATTTCTTGACCAGAATATGTTTTATTCAAACAATTCAAACAATTTCGATTGTTTACAAACATAGGTGAAGATTCTCATTACATCTCCTTTCATTTTTAAATATTGAAATTGTTCTTGGGAAGCCATGACTTTATTATGGTGGGATAAGCTGAATATAAAGCTAAAGCACTCACGACTCATTCAGTTTGTAGTGTTCAGTAGGTGATCGTGGCATTTGTACACTCTACCATATGTATAATAAGTTACCATATGATGCACGATATGGGCATTTTGTGTTCGTCATGTGTTCCCGGAATCTCAGGAATTCCTTTCAGATCTCTAGGGGGCTGTGTTAGGTAACAATAGTCTAGAGAGTGTATAGGGTATAGGGACAAAAAGGGGGGTACCCCTCTGCCCCATATCGTGCTGGGTATCGGTATACTGTATAAGTTAGATCCGTTTAGTCTGGTTCCCACTTCATTAATTTCTGTTAATTTGCAGTTAATTATATGGCAACTTATCTTCCAGTACTACTTTTTCGGTTAAAAAAGACAAACAACAACAGTATTTACGGATTTTCACCGTAAAAAATGTTTTTTTCGGTAAATGTAAATACGGTTCGACCGTAAAACATACGGTAGACGGGTGGCACCTTGCTGCACGCATTTCCACTATACCCAGCACGATATGGGGCAGAGGGGTACCCCCCTCCCCTTTGTCCCTATACCCTATACACTCTCCAGACTATTGTTACCTAACACATCCCCTGAGATTCCGGGAATACAATGACCAACACAAAGGAGTGGGGGTTCCCTCTGCCCCATATCGTGCATCATATGCTTTCGACCGTTACTTTTACGGGCATTTTTTTACAGTGTACATGTATGCAAGACAAACGTACTACAATCGGGACACAACAATGCGTCTGTTGTAAGATTTTCCAAATAATGAGTACTACGATATTATTATTGTTCAGAGCAGTCGAATTGCTTAGTTTGCTTTGTATGTGTTTCAGATAGCTGTCGTGGTTTCTGTTTCCTTGATGGCCCTCGTGCAGGATGCTGGTGTGACAGTGCATGTCAACTTTACGGTGACTGCTGTTCAGACTTCTCCATCTATTGCAAAATTGTAGTTGATCCCACCTTACCACCAGGTAATAAACACAAGCTGAATTATTAGCAAACTTAAGACAATCCAAATTGTCCTTTCATGGCACTGGTCAATTAAAACTTCATCTAAAGGGCAATTCCACAGCAATAGGGGCAAACCGAAAAATTCAAACACTAAATTATCTCTCAACATTTTGTAAAAGAATATTTTTGAACTTTCGGTGTGATTTCTCTAACGTTAGTGACGTAACGTAAGTGACATCACCTAGTACCGATTTGATGCAAGTCCTGCCTAAATTGCTGATTGATTTGAATGAATGTTAATTTAAATGATCAGCTCTAGCCCTGTATTTTTAAAAAGACAGGTACTTTTGAAGTGCGCTCAACCAGTTTAGAAGACAATGGTGTTAACAGCTTTACAGCTGAGAGAGATGAAAGTGACATGACAGTCTAAAATATAACGTCTAAAAGCTGCCTCCAATGTTTATAACAAAGCGTAAAATACAAAAAGAATTACGGGAAATTAGTACCACGCCGTATTGATTTGATGTCTTGTCCTCAGGCTCTTGACATGTGGAGGGAATTAACTCATCATCAGCGCATGTAAAACATACGTCCTGTATCATATCATACGTCCTGTATAAATTTGTATGCCCCGTCAGCAAAGCCGAAGTGCTATACTGTTCTGTAATGTCTTTTCGCACTTCAAAAACTCTGGTGTTAAATTTCTAACACTAAACTGGTGTAAACGTTTTGGTGATTCGTTTGGTGTTAAAATAACACCAAGTTATTCAAACGTGCAAGTTATTCATAACCTTCAAGATTTGCAAGCCCGCGCATTCAACATAAAATGTCGAAATCTTACGTGATGATCCTGCAATGGTGAGACGAGCTGTGGACTTTGCATCGAAAGAGGTGGACACGTTGAACGGGTGTTGGTGCATAATTCAGTACTGAATAAATATCGCCGATTGATAAACATCTTGTACGTATCACATGCTTTCAAACGGTTAGATTTCCCTCGTGCCATATCTGAATGTGCTGCTCATGTCTGACCATGATCTGTCCCAAAAGGGTTTTCACATACCATTTTCAAAACAATGGTGCTCAGTGATGCATGACCGGAGGAATGCAATCAAGGTATTACTGGAAAGCATTTTGCTCCTACTTTATGGTAACACATGATTAATAGCCATAAAATGCATATCTTTGTCAAATTAACCCTTTTTGTCAGAATTAATTTTTTTCTGGGACACCCTGTATAGATACCGGGAAAGAATCAAATTTGACACCGTTAGTGTTATTTTTAACACCCCAGTTTTTGCAGTGCGGGGGACGTGTGCGTGTTTAAGCTGTATGTCATGCCCGTAGGATTGCTGTGAGGATTTCGTACGCAATTTGTCCGGATCATATTTTAAAATATTCAGAAAAAAATAACTCGAAATTTCGGGCCCCGTAGAATATTTGTACACCTTTTATACACCCTTTCCTGTTTATTTTTGGTATTACTCATGCTGAGTATTACGCTTTACATGGTTCACGTGTAGACATATCAGGTCAAAATGGCAATATGACAAAAGGTAATATTGCTGGCTTGTCTTGGCTCTTCTTTTATTTGTTTTGTATGTCCGTTTTTGTTGACTTTCTATTAAAAGAATCGGATAAAGCGGTTTAATGTTTGTACAATCTTGATATAAGATTACTTGTTTACTGGTACTTCGTACAAATTTTATCTCGGTATATAAAGTGGACTTTAACCTTAACTCCCTGGGTGGTGTAAAAAATCGTATTGAAATTGGAGGATTCAGGACTGTTAGGGTTAAACACTATTTTAAGTGTGCCCACTGATTGATTCAAGGAGAGCAAAAAGGGGCCATGCCGTCCCCCCCAAAAACCCCAAAATCAAAAATAATAATAATCTACAATCATTAGCCCTATTAGTTATATTCAGGCACCCAGCAAGCAGCATTTTTCGCAGTTGTGTTTTTCCCCCTTTGGTCCTGCAGTGTGTACAGAATTATATGTTGAAAATATTTCAACACACGGTGCCACCCCCCCCCCCCCCGCAATTAGTCGTTTTGTCGGCAAAATCGGGTAAAGATAGTAACACAAGGAACGCCCGTGTGTCGCTTGTAGTATGACAATCATCGACATTAAATGCCGTCCTCGACGTCAAATGACTCCCCCGCCCCGCCGCTAATCAAACTATTTTTCGGAATATTTGTAATATTTTGTTGTTTTATTACAACCCATCGGCAATTCATAGGATGACACCCACATTCAAAATGCTATGGCGACGCCCCTGCCAATGAAATACCGCAACCAACGTCAAAAATAGTCATTTATACCCGCCCCCCGCTCCCAACATATCAGATTACACACATGCATCACGGAATGTTATTTTTGTTTGGAATAATTTGGTTGGATCTGCCTTTTTGTCCCCCTGAAAAAAAGTGCTACGGATCCGCGGGGGAGTGTGCATTCTCGTGTTGTTTGATCTGTTTCTGTTGGTTTTTCATTTTCTTGGGAGTTTTATTGAGAATTAATACGCTTTTCTATTTTACATAATAGAAGTCAACGAATGTGACCCGTCTGCTCCCTTACACAACTGCAATGAAAATGCAGTCTGCACAGACATGACAGAGGGTTTCGACTGTACATGTAATGAGGGGTTCACTGGGAATGGCATTGTCTGCACAGGTAAGAAACAAATGTTTGTAACATGTCAAATTCCATAATTATTAGGATTCCAAATCAAAGGATTCCACAGGACTTCTAATTGAAGATAATATATCTGAGAGGCCTGACATTGTCTTGCACTTCCCAGACACACGAAAAGTGGTGTTAATGGAACTGACTGTGCCGTTTGAGCCCAACATTGAAAATGCTAGAGCTAGAAAACTGGAACGGTACACTCAGCTTCAAGGTGACATATAACTTTGACTGTCAACTCATTTGCATGGAGGTAGGAAGCCGCGTTGTCGTTACAAAGAACAATAAACTTCAGTGTAAAAGGCTTCTTAAGCATGTAGAGGAAAGGGGCTGTAAAAATGTAATTAACAAAATATTAGCAAATTGGCTTTAGCAGCTTCGTATACAATGCCAGATCTGAGTCACAGTGTGGGTCGATATGTCACTTTTAGAGTACACTGTAAAAACTTTGGGCAAGGAAAAGTTGGGCAAATATGATTTACCCAGAGGTTGGTAATTTTTATTACAAATATTGGACATTTTCCAAAGATTTTACCCAACACCAGGTGCTCTAAATTGTTAAAATACGTTTGATAAAAAATGTGTAAAATTTGACCAGATGTTTCATAACTCAATTACCCCAACTGAGTTGGTCAATTTTTGTTTGTCAGTTTGGGCAACAGTTTACCCAACAAAATGAACAACCTTATAAGGGAACAACAGTTACCTTTCCTCTGGCCTGTTTGTGTCAAACGTTTGGTCATGAGGGGGATCTAAAATGTGCCAAATTAGAAACAAACTAAGCTAACAATGGATTTAACCTGTCAAAATCTACGTGAAGAAACTATTGGAAGGCTCGCTGGTTAGCGTTTCAAGCAGAAAATCCCCACATTGTTTTGTTCATTATACATATATCAATGAATACAGCGATTTAACTTGAGCACTTCAATATACTTGGTATATTTCGAAAGTAAATTTTGCAGTCCTCCAAAAAAGCTTCAAAATATTGGTCTGGATTTGACCAATTTCTGGGTTTTGAGAGAGTACGTTTGCGCGTTACAAAAGTGTTACATTTATCGCGCGCCCTATATATGCACATGCGATCAGCCGTGCACACATCACATCGAAAAATGGCCGCTGAGTAGAGCTGTCTGTACGCTCTCGTCTTGTTCAACATCAAGTACTGTAGAAACTGCCCGAAATATCTCATCTTGTGAGCTGGCTTACCAATGTTCGACAAGATATTTTAATAAGGTGATCAGTGATTCACATAGGCCACGATGTCTTCGATGGTAATCTTTGTTTCTTGGACAACATGACAACGACTTCGCAATACCATGGAGTAGGCGGTTGGCCGCCTGTATGGGCGGTCGTTCTACAGGCGGCTATAACTGATTGATGTGAGGCTTTCATCCATTACCTGTCCACTGTGATCATGATGTTGATGTTAATGTTGATGAAGATGACTGTAATGAATTTGAAAGTAACGCTAACCAGACCCGGGATAGGCCTATTTAGGCTGCAAGCCTACTTGAGAAACCACCACGACATCAGAAAACGTCCTCCTAGACTTTGAGTTGATTGAACATAAATATAAAAACAAAGAGACATCATAAAATTGTTAAGAAAAAAACAGACCAATAAATTATAAAAGAGGGCCCCATTTGTGGGGCAAAAGCTTTGACCAATAAAATATGGAAAATCAAGTGACCATCTATTGTTCAAAATAAAATAACCAATAAAATGCACAATTTGCATGACCAACTCTATTGGTGAAACCTGGTGAACCAACCATTTGGTAAAGCTTTTTGCCCAACTTCTGGTCAAAACGGCTTGCTAAAGACAGTTGGGAAGTTTCTGACCAGAAGTTGGGAAGTTGATATTTGCACCAATTTAGGGCAAGAAGTTGGTCAAACTTTGCCCAACTCCTTTTTACAGTGTAGGGTCTTTAACTCATTTTAACAAATTAATGCCTTTTTAGGAGTCCCTGATTGTCTATTCTTATAATTTGTTCGGGTAAATTTTGGATGTTTTATCCTGCCTGAAGTTATTTTAAAGAAAGTGTGAGATTTATGTGTAATTACACTCTTGCCATTAACTTTTTTATTTTAGCTTGTCCGTACCGGTATATTTTAATGTCTTAAAAAAAAAGTGATCTTTTATGCCGGGACGGGGTTTTTCTATATATTGTTTTGATTAATTAAGTATTTCGCGTGTGAAGTTTTTTTTTTTTTACCCTAAAAGGTACAGTAACCTGGGTTTAGTGTATAATCCTCTTTTTAATAAAATAAAAGAAGAGAAATCAAAAACATTTTCAAAGTGAACAAAGAAACTGGCAGTAGCGGGATTCGAACCTGCGACCTCCGGATTACCGTACCGGAGCTCTACCAACTGAGCTATCTTGCGCTGCGTTGGCTGTCTCCCAAATTGTCAGTATCTTTGTTCGGATGGGCGCTAGTCAAAAGTCATAAACCCAGAATGCCGTGTAGCCAGGGATCACACCCAATTTTACGATACAACCTGGGAAGCGACATTGTGGGGATCACTCAATGAGGATACGACTTTTTAACTGTAGTTAAAAATTCGTATCCTCATTGAGTGATCCCCACAATGACAAGGGGAAATGACAAGGGAACACTGTCATAACCGTCCTCTTCCCGAAAATATCGGGGGGAGTGTTCCCTGGTCCCCTCGGGATCGTTGCCCATGCCCCTGCCCAACGGTAAATGTGTCCATCTGGTAAATGTTATGGAACGCCAAAGAGGCATTTAATGTGATCATCGAATCGGGTCATCGGCGCGCTCCCAAGATGAGGAGCGGGGGAGGAGGAGGGGAGGAGGAGGGGATAGGGAAGAGGCCTTGCGTCACGCAGACGCATGAGTATTCCCCGCGCGCGCCCAGGCGCGCACGCTACTGGCACGCTAAAACCCATACCTAATGCACATCATGAAAATACCCTACGCGTACGCTTACCCGCGCCGACGCGCACGCGCGTTGGGAGCGCTCGGAGATGACGGTATTCCATGACGTCACACTTATCCACATACCACCGAAATGATCCACAGATCAGGACCTAGCGTGGCCACCCGTACTACTCACATTGATTTTGTACGTTAATATGTTTGGGATATTTTTATATTTACCTTTTCTTTAGATGAGGAGCCTCCATACATAACTTGTTCTGCGGATCGGACTGTTTACACTGATTGCTACAAGAGTTATTCAAACGTCTCTTTGCCCAATGTCGACTCTGTACTTGACAACTCTGGGGAGTTCACCATCATCATTGATGTAGATGGCTCGCTATATCAAATTGGGGACAATGTCCTCTTCGATTTAGCGATCTCTCCTCATGTAGTGCACTACACTGCTACTGACAGTTCATCGAATAGTGCAACGTGTAATACATCCTTTACCGTTCAAGATGTGAAAGGTGAGATTTTTCAGGGCCAGGTCAAGGGTCCGTTTTGGTGGCCAAAGACTGTCATAACCAATAATTGTTTCGGTTGTTTCTTGTCGGTGCATATCTTTGGGAATTTTAAATATGTTCTATTTTAAAGCCACAACAAAGTTAATCTCTATAGTACTTACGACCAGATGATCGATACGTTGAATCCATGAGGAGAAGTTGCCAATTGTGCTGTTTCTCGCGTCTACAGAAAACTTATTCATACATCTTCAGGAAACTAATTCATACACCAATGAGCCGTAACCCTTCGTGCAGGTCTGGACGGAAATGTTCGATGGCTACAAAATTTAAATACCTAATTTTTGCGAGAAAAAAAATCTGAATTGTAAATATCATTTATGTAGACATCCTTCAAGTTTTTTCCTGGGTGTTAGTTTTCATTCTCAAGGCATAATACAATCTCTGGTACTTCAGGCCATTCAGATGAGCAAACGGACTCTTTCTATCGTCTCGAGTGCATCAATTACATTTTTGTTACCTTTTTGGGCATGAATCAAATCAATTTTCACAGTGAAACTTGGCTATAATCCTAACCCACACCAGGATCAAGTACCGGTAAACAAACACGACAAATTCTGCCCTTTCCTGACGTAGAGTGTATGAAGCACCGAATGCTCAGTGGTTTCCAAGAGCCTATGCGAAAACATTCACATGCTTTAATACTCAGGTTGGACTCGACGTAGTGTTTGAAGCACTGCATAGTCTGCATGCTCGGTGCTTCGGAAAGCACTGATAACGCAGTGCTTCATACATTAAGTCGGGAAAGTGGCAAACAAATCGCCCTTCTAATTTACATTATCCCACGCGCATTCCATCTTTTCAACGACAAATTCTGAAACATTATGGGTTATATTATTTCGGATTATGTATAACCAAATTGGTAGCAGAAATAAAAGAGAAGACTCATTAAAGTAACAATTAGGAGTAAAACCATTTGCCCTAACATAATGTCTTTTATCACGGTGATAACTTGTGCTTTATGAATTCCCAATGTGTCACAAGCAACCAGCGAGTAAATGCTGTAAGTAATAACCAATTTTGCTTTTGTTTTTGTTATTGCTATACAGCTGGGGCATTTTGTTTGGCTACAGGCGACCCTCCTAACTGCATATGTTCATCAAACCAACCGACGGATTGCATATGTTCCTCAGGATACTGTGGACATGATTGCTCACGTAAGATTGTTTTATGCTTGATTTATGCAATCTTTTAGAATCGTAACAAAGGGATCAAACGGATTTATTACACATCTATGTGTTTACCACCATCAGGACTTTACTTCGGGGCACTTCATCAGTAGCGTATCCGCTTTTTGTGTCAGGGAGGGCAACAAAAAAACCACGTCTGAACCGTCTTAAAAACCATCATAAAAACACTATTTCTTTTTGTTTTTTATGACGCCTCAAATGCTGCCGGGGGGGGGGGGGGGGCGGCAAGTTTTCCCCTTTTGTACTTTGGCCACAGGGGACTTTATAGTCACATCCAGATATATTTTATTTTCCCCTGTTTTGTAATTTTGCAAATTTTGAAGTGCGTATTTGTCATGTAATGCAGAGCTTTTTTTTTGGGGGGGGGGGGTCTATTTTGTTGGTATGCTTGTTAATGTTTTTTAACAACTTTGGAATAGGCTCATGTACTTGCCTCACATAGTCGTAAACGTATCCATTATGAGGATCAAATCAGCAGTGCTTAAATGTTCGTCTAATATAAATTACGATAACTTTTAAAGCCGGTTCTTGGTCCGACTGAGAAAATTAATATGGCGTAACCTGTCGATTAAGCATCTTTTCAATGAAACAGAACGAGAAGAAGGGACGGAATGCAATGGACCCGGGACTCCCTTCACAAATTGCAAGGACATCAACGAATGCAATAAAGGCTTCACAGGTCCTCAATGCTGGGAAAGTGAGTATTTCGTTTTTTAAACCGTAAGTGTTTGTAATTCTTACCAATAAATTATGTTTTCGCCTAATAGTTTCATTGTTTCTAAACTTACTTCATTAACTGAATGACAATGCAAGGTGTAGGTTTCAAATTTTACTCACTTGGATCCAACTTCCAATCTCTTCGTGAAGCTCTTTAACAAAACCTTCAGAATAACCCGACTAACAGTAAGATAGGTGTTTAGGGTTTATGCAATTTTCATTTCATTCTTATTTTAAACTTTAGGGACCTTTGTAGCAATTTTGGATTCATGTTAATGGTTTTAATATTCATGAGCCAAAGCATGACATCATCAGAGGCATATCACCATAAACTAATGTGTACGGACAAATCGAACATTTTTTGCATTTCCTTGGAGAAGGTTCTCTGCTTTAGTAAACAGCTACTTTTTAAACCATTTCCAACTCACATTTCTTTAAAACATTCAAGAGTAATGCCAGTATGGCAATTATGCTTTTTTGACTGGGAATTTTTTTTCAAACCAAAAGAGCGTCCTCTTACACAAGTAAACTGGAAATATTTTCAAAGAATTCAGAACCACCACCTTCTTAGTAAATCAGATGTTCATTTTCGTTTAGTTGTAAAACATGGTGATATGTGTGAAAACCAATTTAAACCTGCCACTTTTGGAGGTCGCAGGTTCGAATCTCGCTCCTGCCAGTGTTCTTTCTTCACTTTGAAAGGTCATGAAATATTACCTAGTCAGTATCCTCTGTTGTTTGATTGGATATTGTGTTTATAGTCTCTCTCTTTGGTGTGTGTGTGTGTGTGATTTGCAACAATTTCCCCGATATGTTCTCTTTGTTGTAACAGGTATCGCCGAATCCAACTGCCCTGACGTGCCTGACCAGTGTCTGGACTACGGTGCGTCCTCTGTATCCATCGAGTGGTCCAAAGTCACTGCAGTTTATTCATCCGGTGACCCGATCCCTTCTTCTGATATAACTTGCCAGGATCTTGCTGACGGAGCTGATGTCACACTTACCGGAGGCGTGTTTGGAATCGGAGAACATAAGGTTGTCTGCTCTTCAAATACACAGAACGAAGTTGTACCACAATGCCTCATCTTATTCAGTGTTTCAGGTATGCAAAGAATGAGTAGGCCTACACTCGTCATATTCGTTTCTTGTTTGTTTGTTTGTTTGTTTGTTTGTTTGTTGGTTGGGCTGTTGGGGTGGTTGTTTGTTTTTGTTTGTTTTAGGAAGTGGAAGATATAATATCCAGCCATACACTTCGTCAAAGTTTTCACGAAGATACAATTTTGGAAAAAAAAGTCACTTTTTCGATTTTTTGTTTGTTTGGAAATCGATTAAATTCATCGTTACCAACAACTTAGTAAAGTTTTGTTCACAGAATCTGTTTGAATTTTCTAATTACAGTAATTAAGGAAGGGGATCAATTACCAAAAACCGTATTTTAAGTTTTCACGAAGAGACAATTTGAATTCTCTATGTAAAAGCTGCATACGCTCTGGCTGAGAAAGGCAAAATTGCCAGAAAACTGATTTTTGGTTTTCACGAAGAGACAATTATTGACACCCGCTGTGGAGCGAAACGGCCGTTTAAGTTCTCATTTCTGAGTTTTCACGAAGAGACGAATTCGAACTCCGTATTATACAATAGGGTTGTGAAGGGCAAAATTGCCCGGAAATGGATATTGGGTTTTCGCGAAAAGACGAATTCGAACTCCGTGTTATACAATAGGGTTGTGAAGGGCAAAAATTTCCGGAAATGGATAATGGGTTTTTACGAAGAGACAAATGACACTCTATGGGGCAAAACGGGCCATTTCTCGCTTCTAAGTTTTCACGAAGAGACAAATTTATTAATCAATTAATAACTCTGTAATTAATTTGCCTATCGCTCAGTTGCCAATGACTTGTGAAAGATCGAGAACTGAACTGTAACATAGTGTCAAAATTGAATCAACATGTGGTGTAAATATGCAGGTGATATCTTCATTTTAAAAAGTGAGCATCTGAAAACGTTATTTTCTTAAAACTTCAGTTCAGTGCGGAGAGGAAAATTCGTCTGTTCGTGAAATGTGTGACGACTTCTTTGTCTCCAGATGGTCCATAGGACAATGCCCTTAAATTTTCGAAATATGCGAACATTTTACAAAAGAGGAAAATTGCTGAAATGGAGCATTTGTGTTTTTCGGAAAGATTATAAACTGACATTATAGCATATTTGCATTTTATAACTTCAAACGTAATACTAACGGCACACCGAAAGGGACAGTATCATACAAAAATCACACAAACCTAAGCAATATTTGTTTTAAATGTTGACTTTTTGACACAGAAGGAGTGCTTCAAAACCCCATCTTGTGGGGTGCAATGTGCTTGATGTTTTCAGCCATTAAGATGTGATTTTCATACAGAAAATATATGGACAAGTTTCCCTGTGTGGAGTTTTTTAAGATATATTATTTTGTTTGTACAGTATATCCGTTTCTGACTTCACCAACTGTTGGCGATCAATGCACTGATCCGGGTAAAGCAACTGCTACAGTGACTTGGAACGAGGTGCATGCAACAGAGGCAGGTGACATTGCTATCTTCTGTAGCGATTCCGGAGATGCAACCGATATAAGTACGTCAGGGGGTGTATTCGGTGCAGGACCTCATACGGTGACGTGCATTGGAACAAATTCAGGTGGTTGCGTATCATCAACGCAGTTTTCATTCAATGTCATAGGTAAGAAATATAGGGGCCCACGAACAAAGATTTACTGTATGTGTCTAATTCCGTCAGCATGCCCCTCGCTTTGGAAAGTTCCTATAGTGCAGATGTAATGTAAAACATTGATTTCTGTTTGTTATTGCTATAGTTGGAAGTCTGATACCATTTGGTGTAGAGGTGGGAGATTCTCGTCTATCGGATGCACCGCAGGAGGTAGGCTGTGTGAAACTCATAAAAATATTCGAAGGGGATAATAAATAGAAGTCATTTATCAGTAAGCCAAATCGGAATTACAAATCAGAGTGTACGGCGCATGTCCTTTGAGAAAAAGAATCGTTTCTAAACAAACCGTGGGAGATAATATTTTTACCGGATCACAGCTCTGTCTTCAAGTTTACTGATCCGTATAGAGGTCCAGTTCGGTTTTACCAGTTTCCCATTGACTGTGCTGGCCATGACCAGCACGTGCGCTGTAAATCTTGACTTTTAATTCCGATTTGGCTGAATACTGTATAAATGTGGCCCACTGTTGATTGTTTACTGCGCATATCCATGTGTCTCATTATCATTTTAAAATTATGTTTGGTCAATATCTGGTCATAAACGTTGTTGGTTCTCTCACTGGAACAAATCCGTATGCAAGAGATTTTTATTCCTTAAATACCGGTATAGGTTTTCCTGGCTAATTTCACCACGTTTTCGGTCATTTTAACGCCTGGCTCATCCAATTTCACTATCCGAGCATTCTATCATCTTTTAGCTTCACTCATCCCTTCAAAGGTTGCATTCAAATTAAAGGTATCGTATTGTTCATTCAATTTCGTTTGGACCACCGGTAAGGGGTTGATCGGGCATTCATTTTCATTAATGGGCAAACTTTCAAGCATATTTTCCTGCATGTCCACATTCCTGCATGTCCATATTCCAATACAAGTCTGAGTTATCTCAGCGGAAATCATATCTGATGCACAATCCTCATTCTTAACTTAGTCTTCAGACAGATAGGATGGCGAGCCTATAGGAGGGGAGGTGTAATTATCTCATAGAATAGGCCCATGAAAATAAATTAACTAAGAGAAGTGTTCCCGGTGGTACAACCATTGCCAAACATACATGCCTTGATGTCTTCGCATTAGGAGATCGATGGGTGAACGAAAAAGAATAGTAAAGTTAAACAGTCCCTTGAGTACGGTTATTTACAGGAGGCACCGGGGTGTCGCGTTGGCTTTTACAGCCAAGCGAAATGGACACAATGTACTTGTGCAGTCAAGCGTAACATACACAATAATCCAACAATGGATTGAAACTGCACAAATAGCGGCTATAGGCGTCATCCGGCCTGGTGGCACTTTTTTGCGCAATTTGGCGTCTTCCGTACGCAAGGTTTTTTTGTAAAGACTCATAAACATGTCAACATACAACTGTATGCCCCTATTTTTTAGGTAAAACTTTAAAGCAAACAAAGATCAAAATTGAAAAAGAACATTCCTTAGCCCTTTTCATTTCATTTGTTCGTTACATCATCCATCACTCCTATCAGTTCAGATATTACATGATAAATGTTACAACATTTTGCATTAAGAATTTTAGAACATTATTAATTTTTTTACAAAAAAAATTGGAAGACAATAGGAAAATATATCAATTAAAAATCTGATTACATTTTCAAAGTGTGTTGGCGGTCTCTGCAGTATCTTTGTTCGGGTGGGCGCTAGTCAGAAGTCATAAACCCAGAATGCCGTATAGCCAGGAAGCTGGCTCAGACAGCTCAGTTGGTAGAGCGCCGGTACGGTAACCCGGAGGTCGCAGGTTCGAATCCCGCTCCTGCCAGTTTCTTTGTTCACTTTCAATATGTATTCATATGTACCTTGTCAGTTTCCCTTGTGGATTGTTAGACGAAAATCTGATTAATTTGAACGACCATTTATAGAAATGATTGCCCACACTCTAGAAACAGTGTTTAGCAATTAAATCAAGTTGTAAATATGTTTAGAAGCTAAACATTACGTGTTCAATTCCCAAACGTCAGTGTTCGAGGGCTAAACACTATCCGTCATTGCACTAAACACGTTTAGTATATAAACGTGTTTACAAACTGATAGCAAAAAAGTGTTTAATTGCTTAACACTGTTTTTGCAGTGCATAAACGAATAAGAAAAGAAAAGCATGGTCATACGTCATAATGCACACCGACGTGCACACTGCTAATATATAATGCTTCAACCGTCAAAGTATGTCGCATAACTCAATGCAAAAATGAAGTCTTGAATGCACGAAACCGAAATAGAATGCTCCTAAACGAAAACAAACATCAGGAACAAAATCTAGAGTGCTTACAAATTTAAGTGAAGAGAAAAAAAGGGCTTACAAATTGAAATTGAATGTCCAAAGAGTGAAAAAGAAACCTTAATTTGATCAGGTGTGTAAAAACCGCGCGAATTTGAATGACCAATACCGAAAATGATCAGAAAAATTCGCAAATTGGCCCCTGAAAACATTATAGCTATAGGGCATAATAAAGTGGCTCACTGTTGATTATTTACTGCGCATAATGCATGTGTCTCAATATCCGGCAAAAATCCGTTTATTCCCCCATATTTCACGAAATTTTGTTGACCAAAGTCGCATAATTAAAGGCTGTGCCAAGTGTTTATACAATACAGAACACAAATGGATGATTATTTTATAAGATTTTGCTGTTCCTGACCGATTCTGGTGCACATTCCCTATCTCTCCCAGCTTTCAACCCCATGATTCTCTATTTTTTTGACTGAAACCTTAATTGGATGATATGTTTTTACTCTTGTTGACAGAATCAACAGTCCGTGAAGGATCTGATATCACCAACCATTTACCCGCCGAATTTCTTTCCATTCTGCAAGGAGCTGTTTGAAAAGCTCTATGTGAGTATTTTGCATCGATAAGTGATGATTACACTGCCGAGTTTTCAATGGTTCCTAATCTGAGAATTTTAAAGTTTCTTTTTTAACGTATGCCGATTAATAAAAGTTTTGCCAATACGGTATTTGTAATATATTTACTTATCAGTCGTTTTGTGGTTTGATATACAAGATATACCGTATTATGACCAGTTGACCGTAGTACTGCACAGAAAGTGTCCATAGTGACATCTACCCGTTTGCGTTATTGTTTTGAATTTGGCAAAATCGTCAAAACCCGTAATACAACGAGAATTTCATGTCATTTTTGCAAGCCTTGTTTTTACGTTAGCTTTTGCCTCTTTGCTGATCTTTGTTGTTTGCAAATTCTTTGACAGAGCGAGTGTTTCAGTCCAATACATGACGATTTCCAATCTTCCAGTAATGCAGTTTTCGTATTGATTTATTTCCCTGCAGTTTACAGACAATGGTGTTATTATTCTCTCAAATGAAAAACAACTCAATAAATGGGCGTTTCCCAGTGCGAAAGGTACAAAGTTTGTTGGCCGAGAGAAAATAATAGCACCTTTCTGGGCAGACGTCAGAGGCAATGCATTCACACCCACCAAGAACGTTTTCTGGCAGGTAATGCCTTTACATATTCATTTTGTTTATTGGAAGTCGCTCAATACAAGGCTAAGAGCCCCTCTAGGAAAAGGGCCACATAGGTGTGGGGTGGCTATATTTTAGGTTGCCAGCCCTACCACCCTTACGGTTTTCCTGGGTGCAGATCTAATAGATACAAAAGAAAGTATCCCAACTTTCAGACCTATAGATTAATATTGCCGATATTGTTTACGTTTGCCATAACGTCATTTTTTAAGTGATCGATGACATATGTACTAGATATATGTGTTTTTAGGTAACATTTAGTTCATCTTTATATAGATTTTTGGAGTATTTTATCTTGATGGTAATTTGTTTTATCAGTTTCGTCATCTGTCTAGTTTTACGCTTGTAGTACACCAGTCCCGATTTAAATTAAATTAATTTAACAAAAAATACACATTTGTAACTGCACTTGTAGTACAAAATCATTTAATTCCAAGAATCAACAAGGATATTTACAAATTATTGTTTCTTAAAAGTGTTATTCCATAACATTGTGATTAGAATTTCCTGAATAGTTCTTCTATTTTGCAACTATGCCCTTTTCCCAGGTGTACGATCAGTACAATTCCAACACCAACCAGGACCTACTAGATAAGATTAAAGAAATAATATCATCAAACACCGATGTTTTGAATGACCCAAAGTCTGCATATTGGGCGCTTGTTATCACTTGGAGTAATGTTCAAGCAGTTTCAAAGACAGATGTAAGTTTGCGTTTTTATGTGCAACAGATGCTTGAATGTGCTGAAATGTATTATTCATATACTATTCTGTTAGAAATGAGAAAAGTGTGAGAATTGGTCTAGGGAATTCAAAGAAAATCAAAAGTTGCATTTAAGTGTGACAAAACTTAAGACTGGATTCCTTTGTCTGATGTTAAAACCCCTTGCGTACGGATGACGCCATAGGGCGCAAAAAACAGGGCCACCAGGCCGGATGACGCCATTGGCCGCTGTTTGTGCAGTTTCAATCCATTGTTGGATTATTGTGTATGCCATGCTAGACTGCACAAACACATTCAGGGGCGGATCCAGAATTTTTTGCAAGTGGGGGGGGGGTTTGTTTCTGAAATTTGCCTAGAAAAGTGACTCCCAAAATTTACAAGGGGGGGGGGGGGGGGACTAATACACTTTCTCACCGTTGGTGGCGCCATTTAGCCTCTTGTTTTGTTCTCACCCATAGGCAAAATAAGACCTGTATTTGCAAGGCGTAGGCCCCTACAAGCAAAAAAAAACAAAAACAAAACGAGCAGGTGGGGGGGGGGGGGGGTTTCGACCCCCCCCCCCCCCCCGGATCCGCGCCTGACATTGTAGCGATTCGCTTGGCTGCCAGAACCGCTGCAACACCCCGACGTCTCCCGTAAAATACCGTGCTCAAGGGGTTAACGTTGTAAGAGACGACTACGTGGACAATTTGCCTAACGAGAGTGTACCAAAAATAATTTGGAATCGATTTTACACGTTGCAGGAGACTAATACATTCCAGGCAGTTCTTCTGACGAATTCAATCCATAGCTACGTCCTATTCAACTACGATTCCTGTAACATGAATTGGAACCCCGCCTCTCTCTACAACAAGAACGTCATCCATGGCTATACCTGCGGAGGGTCTGGTGCGAACGTGTACCTAGACGTACCTGAAGAGTCACGTTTTCGACCAGGAAACTTTGTTGGGAATACAGGGGAGAGAGGGCGCTGGCTATATCGGCTCGACACACTGCACGATGATTTCGTCAATCCACGTTTAACCTGCCGCACATGGCACAGTCATCAGCAACCCTACCCAATCTTTGATGTCTACTACCCTCCGTTCGCTAACACATGCCCCTGTAGTCTGATCATGGCTTGGTTTGACTGGAGGGTCATTTCGTTCAATTATTTCTATTATCTACCGTATTATATACCGACAAACGTCATCCCCGGAAACTACTATGACGGATGTTAGTATGATTTTTTATTTTCGATTATTTTCTTATATAGGTTTTTCCGCCCAACTTCGTAAACTTAGCATCCGAATTAACGATAGGTTCATTCAATTTAGCACGAAATTGATTGACGATCTGGATCAGCATTTAAAGAGCAAAAATGATCATTCAATATAAATTCATGAGCATGCGATTGCACACTCTTGATATACAAAATTGAAGAGTCAGCATTCAATTTGGAAAAACATGCAAATAGCATTCAAATTCGCGCGGACACTCCGCGGTAAGCGTTTGGGCATTCAATTTCGTGAATAAGCAAGCTTTTGTGACATTCGTGCAATGTTTATCATTTCATGTTAATCTTCAGAATCGTATTTTGTTTCTGTTTGAATAATTATGTAAAGAAAGAATAGCACCTAATTACAATCAAATAAAACCGCCAAAAGTAAGCATATATAACAGAAAGGAGTAATAAATGAAAAAAAAAGGGGGGGGGGACACGAAAAAAAGCAAATGAAAAATGGTGAGACAAATAGATAATTACTTTTAAAATGTAATGAAGAAAATAAACCATTGCGAAAACAATCAGAATAATCTTAATTGGCACAAAGTTCGTAATATACATGCATGGGTGTGCATATTTGTGGGTGTGTTTGTTGTACAAATTACAGATCAGTAAACTGCATTTCAGGGATTTTTGTATCAGCATCCATGATGAAGGTCCAGGGCGAGTATCGCCTCTAATCATTGCTGGACTAAATGCATTTCTGATCTGTAATTTGTCGTTTGTGATATAAAATTCTCCTTTTCTGTTCTATACGCACCTTAATTTGTCGTGCATTCCTGTTATTTTAATGTTTTTCTCATACGATGTACTTTCCTTCTCCAATTTGAAGACTCGAAGTGCGAAAATGATTGCCCATAGACGAAAATGAAAGTAAAATTCGGTAAAAATATTCTCCTTCCAGTCACCCGGCGCGAAATGACGAATATGCATCGTCTAATTGAATGAAGCTATTTCTAAATTGAATGCGTGAAAGTACACAATTCAATGTCTGCAAAGGAAATTGAAGGCTCAAAGTTTGAAAATGAAGCATAGGAGCAACGAGCTGAGAAAAATCGTTCGGACACGAATGCACGTTGATGAACTTGACTGCTGTTTTAACGAATTCGGCCGGGAAAACCTATATTAAAAAGATTTATTCCAGATAAACTAACATAAAAATGTTCATATTGAAGAGCTTATAAACTTGAATATTTGAGATCGGCAAGTGTCTTAAAAAACTTAAACTCATTGGAACGCATAACAGGTTTTTCGGGTAATACACCCCAAAAGCAGGGACGTATAGTATACAAATATTTACTGCTTCAAGTGGTGTAGTAAACTAGCCTCCCGAGGTGATCCATGGAGCATTCTTTTTTCCCGAGGCGAAGCCGAGGAAAAATAGAATGCTCCATGGATCACCGAGGGAGGCTAGTTTTACCACACCACGAGATAAAAGCAGTAAATATTTGTTTTATAACACCTCACCCATAGATTCTGCTTGATTTAAAAAAAAATACATTATTTAAATCTAAATACAGTTAAAATGGACTTCTATTTCAATACAAAATTAGCGGAAAATGTATTTGCTCTTTTCAAAACTACCCCTTAACGAAATGTATGAACCCAGCTCTGTAGCGCTGGCACTTTGCAACAATACGCGTTACGCGCAACGCTCAACGCGCACACCCGCATGCATCTGCACACAAATACCGCGCCATGGGTATAGTACTTTGGTTGCTAATGGTATAGTACTTTGGTTGCTACGGGTATAGTACTTTTGGCCGTGCACAGGAAGATAGCAAAAATAGAAAACGCCATGTGACTCGCTCTCGGCCAATCAAGACACAGAATCTGTGGATGAGGTGTTATATAAGTAAATTTTTGTTTTCATAATCTTTGATTTCAACAGCTATTTGCTTCGTGCGATTTTTCCAAGTTCCTGGAACCCCTGGCCCACAGTGTTGCTATAAGTCATCCACTGGTAATCTATTGTATGACGTCAGGAATCCAAGAGTTGCATCAGTCTTTGAGAGGTTCCCATTTAGTCCAATATTTTTTACATCTGGTGCGCTTCAGCAATGGTATAGTAAGTACCAACAGATTTAGAACCGTTACCAGGTTTGTCAATCGTAGACCTGAGAACAAGTCTGAATGTTATTATCGGTGTACTGTTATCTCTTATATTTACGAAGACGTGAAGGAGAACACTCAACAATTTCTAAAGACTTTCCATTACAGTTCAACTTTTATCTGCATATTCATGATAAACTAGGATTCCCCTATATCTATGCTGGGATCAATGGAAATTCTAACCCTAGACCAGTTTCAGGCTTTTCTGGAGGTTTCTGTCTCTTCTGATGGAATAGTGCCCCCTAAGAATAGTTTTGACTTCCAATGTGCAATAGGTACAAAAACTTACAATAGGCCTATCTACAGTTTATTCAAACAGATTGTTGCAACCATTTTTCCCTTTTCTTTATTTGCGTTGTAACCAGGCAACCAGCTACTAAGGTAAACTGTAAAACAGCCTATTATTCGTACGGGAAATGTCCAGAAGTCGAATTTATGTCAGAATTCGCGTATTTTAATTATTTTTTTGGGGGGGGGGGGGGGGGGGGGTTATATCGGATCGATTCCTAGGTCCCTGAAATGCCTTTAGAAAATCATTGCCTTGTTTAAGCTCTTGAGTATATTCTGCTGTCTGCTTTATTCATTCTCACAGCTGTTATTGAAAGCATGTCCATTTGTTTTCAATTGTGACAGAGGAGGAAGTTCTTCCGCGCTATTACTGCTGTGAACTATCTACTCTCTGCGACCTTTATGTAGAATATCGCCCACTCATGACATGTTCGTCGTATCAACCACTTTTCTGGGGTATGTTTCCTTTAAAATATGTCCAATTTGTATGACCGTACCAATCTGACCATCACCCCATCTGTATAAATGGAACCTATAGTTTGTTTATTAAATGTTTCAACTTTGACACTCGACCTCACTGTCCCACATGTAACGTTTTGCGTTTTGTTTTGTATTGCACCTTTTGTTTTTTTCTGCGAAGTAAATTTATGTCCAGTGTACCCTAGCATTAGGATCCTTTATTGTGTCGCCTAAACGAATGTTTTGGGGGGCACTTACCAGTCATGAATTCTGTCCGTGTGTCTATGTGGCCCGTGTGCCAGACAGACCGTATGTTAAAGTTTTAGGTGAAGTTTTGCTCTCATTTGGTGTCATTTGCAAAGTTAAAGTCCAATTGGAACCAAATGTGGGTTGTACATCTAACATGGGAACCTTCATATGTTAAAGAGGTCAAAGGTCACACAATAAGGTCAAGAGTCATCTGAGGTCAAGTTGTAAAATGGGCTGAACATGTAAAATTGGCCCCATTTGAAAAGTTGAAGTCCAATTGGAACCAAATGTGGGTTATACATGTAACATGGGAACCTTCATATGTTAATGAGGTCAAAGGCCACATGCCAAGGTCAAGGGTCATCTGAGGTCAAGTTGTAAAATGGGCTGAACATGTAAAATTGGCCCCATTTGAAAAGCTGAAGTCCAATTGGAACCAAATGTGGGTTATACATGTATTGCCTTTGTTGTCATACATTTGAAGCCAACCAATTATCAATACTTACCTCGCCCTCAAGGGTAACCGCGCAAGCTGGCGACACTAGTTGTTCGAGAACCACCTTGTTTCTTACTTTGCTATCAAAATTTAAATACAGTTTTTAATATAGCAACCCCAATAAACTGTCTGTGTGCATCGCATTATCTTGCGTGGGAAAAGCAAGGCGTAGCATTATCAATCGGAAATTATTTGTTCCTCTCTATCCTAATACTAGGATGGTTTTGGGGAGACCCGCACGTCAAAACTCTTGATGGCCTTGACTACACCTTCAATGGTTTGGGAGAATACACACTGGTTCTCATTGAAGATGTGGAAAGAGATGACAAGGAGTTTGAATTACAAGGACGGACACAGCGAGTGTATGACGCCAAGAAGGAAGAATTTACCGATGCAACGTTATACAGTGGTTTTGCAGCAGTGGATTATATCAGCGGTGCAAGGGTTTGTGTCTCACTCTGGGTTTTTAACTAACGAACGTAACAGTTATCGATACTGATGACACAGTCCTTCAAATCAACAAAGTCTGCAACAAACCACAAACTCAAAAACAAAACATGAAACAAAGATAATATGCCATTCTACGGGGAAGCGAAAACTAAATTCTCTGCAAAAGACAAGTGTTACAATTTGTTTTTGTAATCACATGTATATTATTTTTCTACAGATACTTTCCTAAAACCGTCGATAGGGATAACAATATTTCATACCTTTTTTCCCTCCTCATCCTGATACACCTAGGCTATTCCTATATGTTTCAGTCGTAATGACCGTGTCGTTCCAGCAACTAGTGGCATTGATTGAGTTAAATATTTCACCTCGCAAATTCATTCAAAAACAATAATTTAATTTATTAATTAATCGGTTGTTGCTTATTTTTTTTCTATCGATGTCTCATTTTCAAATAAGTAACCTTGGCAACGGTAGAAAATAGATATATAAATAAATTGTTTACTATTTGGGCTTGAATTTTTAGAAGCACGCACAAGGTAGCCCCTCTGTGGATTAAGACTCCGTTGATTTAACTTGGCACTGTTTTTTGGTTTATTTCAGGTTGAAATAAAACTTAACAAAGATAATTCAAACCTCATAACAACAGTAAATGGGACTGTAGTTGAGCCAACAGTTGAAGGTGAGTTAAAGATAAAAACCGTCTTGTAAAATTAATTTTGATAAGTACTGTGTTGTTTCCTTCACAGAGATTGAAGACTGCATCACATTTGTGTTAAATTTTGGTAAAATCCCCATCGGTAGCCGAATTTTTCATAAATTATTTCACCAAAACATGAGTGTTAACCCAATATAAATTGAAGGTAATGATGAGAAGAAAGAAATAACAGTTGCCGATAATGTTTATTGTAGTGAAATGTGGGAGACAATGTAAACTCGGTGCATTTAGCCTGTGATTATCTTTATTGTTTTAAGTGTTCAACATAATTACAAACGATGTAGAGTGTCAATTTTGTTTGTTTAGTTTTGGAAAATAATCACAGCTACATGTACAAGATATTATCTTGTTTATTTCAGGAGTGATGTTCGACGGCTTAACCGTAAAACGAGAGAAAGTCCCTCCTAAAGTAGTAGCCATGTTTGCGTCTAATGTGCAGTTTGCTGTTGGAGTAAACAATAGTTTTATTGACGTCACCGTCCAGTTAAGTCAGGATTACAGAGGAAAAACAAAAGGATTGCTAGGTAATTTTTTTCAATTTGGAAAAGATGATATTTAATACAAACAGATATCGCCCTGCTATCATACCCCTACAACACCCCCAAATATAAAAGAAAAACGGGTATAGTGGCAAATAATCATCATCATATTGAATTAATGAGACAGAGGAGTAAAAATCCATGAGTTGATTTAATCATCTCCCAACTTATCCTCATCAGTCCCGTAGGCTGGGGGGGGGGGGGGGGGTGGGGGGTGGGGGTCGGAGGGTTCCGGGGTGGGAGGGTTCGAACGACACCCCCTGCTCGGTGACGAGTTTCGCTCAGAAATTTAGAAAAAATATATTTAAAAAAATCACTATAACTCAGGCTAGCCTACTACAAATGTTGCCTTAAAAAGTACGGTAAATGCAACTTGTACGACACTATATATATGCCAAAAGTTTCACTTTAGGGTTTGACGACGCCGCCCCTTCCCCAGTTACGGGGCAGGCAACCGGCTTGCTCATTTTACAGCTTTGCCTGCTCTAATGTAAATAATATAACTCAACTCCCCGTCTAAAAGATACATCAAAATGCTACTGGTAAAATTCATGACATCAATTGAAGTTCCTGTAACAAAACCATTTGATTCAATTTGATTTGATCTTTACAACTAAATCTTAGTTACTACTTCGTGATTTTGTTTTCTGTTGACTTTGATGAGGTGTTTGGGATGGTAACAAGACCAACGATGTTTTGAAGTTTGACGGTACTTTGCAACCAGCAACCGGTGAGGATGGGGAGATGGTAGAACGAGACTTCTTTGAATTTGGTGAAACCTGTAAGTCTTGCTCAGTCTGAATCTAAACCTCATTAAACAAAAAATCAAAGGGCAGACTCCGGTCTCCCCCTTTCACTATACTTCCCATTTTTTGGAAAAAGTTTAAGTCATTCATGGGCAACTGCAATGTCATGTTTAATTTCGTATAGGCCTAAATTAACAATAAACTGTACAGAAATCTAATAAACGTCTAATTATGGAAAATCTAGGACCTTGAAATTCGTCAACGTTAATCTTTATATCTAAAAGAAAATTTTAAAAATCACATTTTAGATAAAGATCCGTTCAATGAAAAATGGCTATTTAAATTCTAATATTGATATTTCGATTTTATTTGTGACTTAAAGAGCCTTCAATCAAGCTCACTCAGGATAGCATTTAGGTTTAATAACTTAAAGCATGAGATAGTGTCCGCCAAACAATCAAGTTTGTCGAGGACAGCAAACAAACAATTACTGGTAGCAAAACAAAACTTTCAGTTCCACAAAAATAATAACTCTTATTGATTGGAGAAAAAGACATCACACGGCAAGAAACTAATGTTAATCCCAAAACAATTAAGTAGCAAAAACTTGCTTTCATATGCTGCCCTATTATGTTCATTTGAAAATCATTAATCCAAAGTTACTTTGTTTCATTTCCAATCATTTAGTAATCTCGTTAATTGGATAAATTCTGATCCATTTCACTATTCCCCGAGCGCCATTGTGCAGGATAAGACACGACAGCGCAGGAGCCAAACTCCTGTGCACGTTCGTTAAGCTGCGTGGTTCTCAATACTACTCGATTTTCGTAAGCATTAAGAATTTAACTCATCTTTAAATTTAATTAGGGCGTACCTCCAAAAATGATTCTCTGTTTTACTACGTGTCTCCTGATGAGAGCTGGGACAAAATGAATGACCTCTCCTTCAGACCCAAATTCCTGGAAGATCTACTTGAAGACGCTGATAAAGAACAGCGTCAAAAGGTGAAAGAGGTTTGTGGTGACAACAAAGAATGTCAGTACGATTCATTGGCACTGAACGATACAGATGTTGGTATGGCAACATTAGTATTCAATGAAAAGAACTCCGAAGATTTGCAATCAGCAAGTAAGTATGATTATATTTACCCTACATGTTCTTTAATGCATATATGATTATAATTTCCCCAAAGGAACGCACACAAGTAACAACATGCAGAGAAAGAAAAAATCAAACTTTCTGTGAATAAAACAAAATAGGAGTGGTAGGGAACAGAGTTATGCAGTATACAGGGCTTTCTTTTCTTGCGTCAAAAATGTATTTTGTATGATACACACTCTGAATCAAAACGGTGGATAAACACTGTATCAGATCATGTATCGGATTATCGTGCAGAGTTGTAATCAAGTCATCACAAGTCATTATAAGGCAATCACAAGTCACATCGCAAGTATGGTCTCAGCCCAAGTCACGAGCTATTCAAATAGCTGTGACAAAAAGCATTTTTTTGTCACTGTTGATTCCCTGTAGCTTGTGAGCTGACTTGTGATTGACTAGTGATTTGACTTATAACTGGCTTGATTACAGAATCTTATATCGTGGCTTAAAACGGTGAACTTATTCATCTGGAGTTTATTGTGTAAACCATTTAAGTATAAAACAATATGACTGTGATTATATATACAGCCAATTATCCACCGAAACTGACACCCGTTGAGTCCATCAAGGTTACCGTTGGACAGCCATTTACGCTGCAGTTAAATGCTACTGATCCTGATGGTGACGAGGTTACATTTCACCTTCTGGAGATGGTGGAGGGTGCACATGTGACACCAGAAGGTATGTGTAACCTATTTTTATAGACTTGAATTTCAGTTTCCTTTACCTAACCAATGAAGATAGTTAGTTAGTGTTTACTCTTTGTCCTTGATAACAGTTGTTATTTAATTCATTCACCTTTTTATTCACCATTCAATTCTCTCCGGGAGAGATCCGGGGGATGTACCCCTCTCCCGGTATACTTTGTTCCGACTTTCTTTCACAATGCCAGACAAGGCGTGTACACCTTTTTTCATTAAATTTTAAATGCGTTGGTGCGAGGTACAAAGTTTTTGGGAGATGTGACGTGTAATAATATTATGTACACACGTCTCTTATCATAGGTGGACGTTTTACATGGACGCCAGTTGACAAGTCAAAAATCACAATCGGTATCCTAGCAACGGATTCCAAATCGAATTCTTCAGTAGAACCAATTGTAAATGTTTGTGACTGCAAAAATGGCGGAACATGCGAATCAGATAAGTATGTGAACGGCACCAATCTCAAACAAGACCGATTTGGGGTAAGTGTAAGAATACTATTTCACTTCACGTTTTTGACGCACAGCCAGTTATATATCCACATAAACGCCTTTGTTTGAATCGACCCTGCGTACAGTAGTACTTCCCACCATCCTGGTCAGGACTTTCTATTGTTCCTACACACTAACCCATCCCTGTAGACTAAGCACACGTTTACTCGTGAGGACACCTTCCAAACAAAAGAAAAATTCGTTAGGACACCTTGTTATACCCTCTTTTGTTGTACTCACCAGTACGGTACCAATAATACATCAGAATCGAAAGAAGTAAACACGCCTTGTTTCGCTGTTACTTCACATCTAAACACTATAGGTATTGTTATGTGAATGTGAGCCCGGGTGGACTGGTGAGTTCTGTGACGTGGACTACGACGCATGCGCAGACGGCCCGTGTTTCCTCGGCGTGGCATGTCAGGATGAAAAACCCCCATCTCTAAATAGCACCTGCGGGCCTTGCCCAGAGGGAATGGAGGGGGATGGAAAAACATGCACGGGTTAGTTTCATCCATTAATTATTAAGAAAAATAATTTTTAAACTGAACAAAGAAGGAGGGGGATTTGAACTTGCGACCTGTGGAATATCTTACCGGTGCTCTACCAACTGAGCTATCTTTCCCTACGTTGGCGGTCCCCAAAATATATGTCTTAAGAAAAAGGTTAAACAAGATCCAATTTTACATATTTGTTATTTGTGTACGCTATGCAACTGTTGACATGATTGCTAATTAAGTTAGTATTGTTCAACGTGTACACTGGAATCTTAGAGAGTTACGAATTTAGTTGATTAGTAACGCGTTTTTTATTTCTATCACTCCACCTGCAGATATTGATGAATGTGAACTATACAAAGATGGGGGACTTGGATGTCAACAGGTCTGTGTGAACATTCTCCAGGGATTCAAATGCAGTTGCTATGCCGGATATTACTTGGGTGAGGATGGAAAGACTTGCACAGGTATGTGTGTTTTATATATATATGTATTCAAACCGTGGACATTAACAATAGAGGACAATGGTTTAATGGTCGGGTAAAGGTCCACGGCTGGAAATCGTGTACATACAGTTATGCTCCAAATTATTCATACCCATGCCAAATTCGGGGTATTGTGAATTATTTTATTTATTATTTCTACTTTTATGCTAATGATGTGAAACCAAAATATAGATTTTTACATGCCAACTAAAAGTCATTAAGTAAAGCCTAAGTTCTGCCAATCCAGCTTTTATGTATGAGAGAAAAGCAAACTACCGGATTTTTTATAGGGTATGAATAATTTTGGGCATAACTGTAAAATTAACAAAGGGTCCTTCCTAAAAAGTATAAACATTAGGAGGACAATAGTAGGTCCACGATAATACACATTTGTGTTTACATGTTGGAACAAAGGCTTACCAAATAGACCAATACAACTGAGGACCTGAGCCCAAGTCCTCAGTAGTTTCCATGTACAACAATGAAAGAAAACAGCAACAGTCCCCCGCCAGTAAAGCACGTGTGTGTGTTTGAGTATTTACATACCGGCAATCTTGGACTAGGGACAAAAGGGTCAGGGCATAGACAAAGGGTCCACGATTGACCGAACGTCCACGATTGAAAATCGTGTACAAAACATATGGGAGGCCTTCCGAAAAAGTACAAACAAAAGAGGGACAATAAGAGGTCCGCGATTGCCGGTATTTACACACTTGCGTGTGTGTGTACAGGTAGCCCTGTGGGGCAGAAAACACAATAGAACAATAAGCCCCAGACCGAAATCTTTAGAAATTTATCTTCCCCAGAGGGAAAACGCTATGGAGTTTGAGATTTCAATAGGAACAAAGGAAAACAAAAGAAGGGGAACAAAGGTGTTCCCTGTAAGTATGTGTGTGTAAGGCTGCGTGTGTAAATACCGGCAATCTTGGACTAGGGACAAAAGGGTTAGAGCATAGACAACGGGTCCACGATTGACCGAACGTCCACGATTGGAAATCGTGTACAAAACATATGGGAGGCCTTCCGAAAAAGTTAAAGTACAAACAAAAGAAGGACAATGGAGGTCTGCGATTGCCGGTATTTACACACTTGTGTGCCCCTATATTCGCTACCCGGTACCCTATGGGGACATTGAAACAATAGAGACAAAGGGACTAGGCAATTCTATGGGTTAGGACTAGGGACAAAAGAGTTAGGGCATGGACAAAGGGCCCACGATTGACCGAACGTCCACGATTAAAAATCGCGTACAAAACATATGAAAGGCCAAACAAAAGAGGGACAATAGGAGGTCCGCGATTGCCGGTATTTACACACTTGCGTGTTCGTGTATGCCCTACAGGTAGTCCTGTGGGGCAAAAAACATAATAGAACAATAAGGAATTTTGTGTAGAAGGAATGTTGTGTACAAAGTCTATGGGGGCTTGCTTAAGTACAGGAACAAAGGGGAGAACAATGCCATGTCTCCACAGGGATGCAAAAATGGGAATGTGTGCGAGTAAGCGGTACATACACTGTGTGGACCTGTGAATAAAAGATTTCGGCGTGAACAATAGATGAGAGACACTATGTGGACCTGGATCAGGTCAACATAGTGGTTCGCTCTCTCTGGAAAATGGCTTTAAATGCAAAAATGGGGTTAGGGTTATCTGTGGGAAAATAAAGATAATTACTTCAGGGGGCCACTATCAAAAATGTGAGAAAAATGAGGATTTTGGCCGAGAATTCTTAACTACACGAATACAAAGGAATGTCCACACTGCGTATGTGAAACAGAGCTGGGTGTGAGTTTGTATAGCTATTCAAACCGTGGACCTTTAACAAAGAGGACAATAGTGTCCACGATTGAGTCAAGGTCCACGATTGAAAATCGTGTACAAAACATATGAGAGGCCTTCTGAAAAAGTTAGAGTATAAACAAAAGAGGAACAATGGGAGGCCCGCGGTTGCCGGTGTTTACACACTTGTGTGTGTGTGTGTGTGAGATTATTTTTGCATTCAGTAGGGGACCTTTAACAATAGAGGACAATATGGTCCCCGGTTGAGAAAGGTAAGTTCCCCCTTTGAAAATCGTGTACAAACCTAATGAGGGGCCTAGCCAAAAAGTTGAAGTATGAACAATAGGAAGGCAATAGGAGGTCCCCGATTGCAGGCGTGTATACACTTGTGTTCGTACAAGTACAGTTTTAGCGGCATTTTGGTGTTAGGGATATTTGTCGCAAAATGAAGGGGAAATTGGGATCACGATCAAAATTCCCGGTTTAAAGAGCGTTCACAGTGTGAGTAAAATAAGTTTTTTTTCTCAATTTTTCTTAACTACTGATCGTGAAAACAAAGGAATGTCCACACACGGTAGGTATGGAAGGTTAGTATGTGTGTGTTTGGGTAGGCATCAACCGCGTAGTGGGGGGCATCTTAATTTGTTACGCAAATTAGGTCCGAGTTATGGTGAAATTTCTCTGTCCCCATAATTACGGTGCTAGACTGATTGCGAGTTTTGTCCTGGAGTATTACAAAATAGAGCTTTGGGGCTTATTGGATTTGTTGGTGTGACATCAGCTGTGTGAGTGTGTTCTAGACCGTGTGTTGGACTCCGGAAATTCGAAAGCTTATTGTACTAATTTTGTTAAGTATTGAATTGTCATCAAGAATTACTAAGTTTAAATATTGAGTACAAAATTGTTTCTCATTTTTCTGCTTTCTAATTAATTTCCCCTCTATACACCTTGACATAGAACTGTCTACCTCGAGCTGTTCAAACGGAGAATTCGATGAAGAGAGTAGTGAGTGTGTTTGTCCGTTGGAGAATTCTGGACCAACTTGTGCAGGTATACATACAACAATTATATGGGAAGTCTTTTTTTCTGCAAATAATGGAACTAGAATTATGTCATCGTTTATAGTGGTCCGAGTCATATCGTCGTCTTCAAATGCAGGAATCAAGCTCAGTTGACTACTGATGGCCTGCCAGCTATGATAGCAGTGTTGACTATTTCAGGACGTTCACTATCGAGCAGATATTAACCTCCACCCTACCACTCCATCGACCTCCAAAAGTCTCAAAAATACTCACTTAACTGTCGACTAGGAGTAAATGCAACACTTCATTTAAGTCGTTAATAAAGCCTAAATGGGAACTACATTTTCTCTTATTTCAGATGTGAGTCCGTGTAAATCAAACAGTACCCTGTGTAAAGAGACAGGACAACTTTGTCTTCCAGATAAAAACGAAGAAGGGTTCACTTGTGTTTGCAGGGGTTTTGAGGGATACGTCAGAATTGACAATGGCACGTGCAAACGTAAGTCTTTACAAGGTATTTGCCTGTGATGTGAACCCTACATTTGTTAAATTCCGTACACAATTATAGTATCGTATCAATGTGAATAATAATATTTGTAATAATAACCACATTCTGCATGACATTAAATTACTTGGAAATCGTTATAAAATATTTTCACAAGCGATATTTCTGGAATCATTCAATATGAACTGGAATATAGGTCCTGACGTCATCAATCCTTAAAATTTGATTGTTTCATGGCATCACATGAAAATTGAAAATGGACATTGAAAAGTGAACTATCGGGTTCATCCATTTCTCCATGGTTCACCATGATCAGCGTGTCGCCAGGAGCGCGTATAGGCGCCCGCTTCTGCGGATTAGACATGTCGAGTGTTTTTGGAATTTGGATTCTGGGCTGTCCAGTGGCCTTCAGTTCATCAGCTAAAAGACCGCTCCACCATGTCCGGTTGTCAACCCATCTATCATGAGGTCGTCTACGTCCTTTTCTTGTATGCGCCGGATCGGAATGACCGCCGCGCTGCATGATGGCACCAGCTTGCTAAACAAATCATAATGGATCATTAATCATCACAACAAACTCTCATTATACCTCTAGTTTTATAACTACATTGTACATGTATAGACATGCCACATCCTGCATGACGTTGAGTTGCTTTGAAATATTTTAACAAGTATTTTAAGATAGAGCATATTATTATTATTATTATTATTATTTGAGTAACATTTTGCGGAAAAATATTATAATTATACATTTTCCATATTTGTCGTTTCAGAATACCCGTCGGTAGGGGTAGTCCTGAGAGCATTGTGGAATTATACGGAAGCATACAAGGTCCCAACAACCACAGCATTCAAAAAAATAGCCGAGATGTTTGAACGGGCGGTAATAAAATCTCTGTATCATGTTTGGCTAGACTAACTTATCACACAAAATGATAAATTTAATTGTAAAAGAATATATCTTTGATTAAAGTTATCTTTTTGTGACGCATGCTTTCAAGTGCGACTTATTGTAGTGTACACGATTGGTAATTCTCCAACAACGCAAAACTTTGAACAGGTCAATGGAACGATATTTCCTATAACATACTAACCCCCAAATCCGCCCATTTTTGAAAATTGCAACAATGACCAATCATGTACACGGCCTTTAAAATTGGTCTTCGGCAGATGTAGCAAAATTTACCTTTTAAAAATGAATGGGGATCCAAAAATGATAATTATGGTAGTACACAAACCTTTCTTTTCCGAAGCCCAAATACTCTGGAGGGACTGTATTCATTTTTCACCGGTATTTACGAATGTCCAGATTATTTAATACTGTAGTATTCATAACGCAAAAATATGAAGGACACTTGGACACACAAAAAGTCTATTCGACTCGATTCTACCACGATTCAAAAATGGCTTCTTCCATTGGACTGGGTTGTGTTTATTTTTTATCATGAAAGCTTTATCTTCCAATCATTAAATAATAAATAAAATATGAGATCATAATATTTTCTAATTCAGATCTATAGACAACTTCAACAAGACAAGAAGACGAGAATAGTTAAATCCGTGAATATTCCGAAGATGGATGAAGGAAGTGTCATTGTCACTGCGGTAGCTTCATTCCCAAACGCATTTCCAAACGCATTTCCAACGGACGTAGAAGAGGTGCTATCACAACGTACTACCCTGAGGGATGGTGATACAATAATCACCATTGAATCTGTGAAAGCAACGGGTATATGATACATTGCAAGTTAAAAACAAAATTACATTAAAAAAAGTCTTGATTTTATGCGCAACAGGTAACTGAAAGTCCCAAAGGGGCAGCTTCCCCCAGTCCGCTATAAACGCAAACCAAAACAAAAAATGACGAATTTGTATCTGACCGATGGAAAGAACCAGACGTAGGCCTACTTTGAATTGTGCGGTCGAGAAAGAAGACGTGCTCCTTTCAAGTTATATATTTGTAAAGCTGAACTAATACAAAAATTAATATACAAAATATATGACATAGATTGTTGACCTGAATTTGTCTCATTTTGTATCATCTTAAGTGCTCGTGCGTAAGCTTTTTGTTACCTCTTGCGCTTACCTCTTGTATTAGTTCTTGAACGGAAAAGGACTTACCTGTATTTTTAGCACTGTTGTTAGCAGTCAATCACAGATTTACCAGTCAATCACAGTGGCGCATCCAAGGGTGCCCTCTTGCAGCGGTTATGACACCACCTACGTCGGAAGAGACTTGTGAAATCACGTCGAGCTATATTTCAACCAAGATTTGCAATATTTTTTTTTTTTTTTCATGGTCCCATCTTGTATGAAGTTGATATCAACAATTGTTGTTTTTCCATTTTCCGCAAACACTATTGTCGAGCTTTTTGATTCATTTCTCCCAGTTGTGCCGAAAACCTGCCCCGCTGACGATTGCCTCAACGGCGGAACGTGTGTTAGACCTGATTTCTCCCCGTGGTTCACATGCAAGTAAGTGGAATACAAAATATTCAGTTGGACTTAAATACATTAGTGACGTAGGCTTTTATTTCAAAGGGCAAGTGCAGAAAATCGATGCCATTTGTTACGAACAATCCCCGTAATCGGAAAATGTCAAAAACATTTCCTGGTAAACCCGTGTAAAAATAGATCATTCAGCGATGATTATAATTGAGAAATGGAGACGTTTCTACGCATTGTGACTCGTAGACAGTAATACCTGATTATTCCGTCAATATTCAAACATACCATGAAAAGTGGATATATTTCCAAAAGGAGTACCGCTTGAGGATTTTCAACCACCATGTTATTTTTTGAAGTGTAGACCACTTCACTAATAAATTCAGTTATAATCGAACATCGCGGCGGCAGAGAAACTACGTGCGTTAAACACACGGAGGCTTCGGAGCATCGGTACATTTTGGTAGAATTTCTCAAACTCGGTCTGTATTTATGCAGTTTTTAAGATGACAAACATGTAGCTCATTAAATGTATCGAGCTACAACAGGGATTTGTGTTCGGTGGACCAAAATATTATTATTAATAATATTGTTGTTGGCCCTGTAAAATCGAAAAGATGTGAACAAAAATGAATGGGATTGGGGTGGGGAACGTGAATTGTATTTTGGTGTGATCATACCTAATTAATGAAAATTAATTGCCAACGAAATTGTCGGACCAAAATTTAGGTTTGACATAGGCCTGGCAATATAATACTAACAACTTTATTATTTTGCTTTTCTAGTTGTCAGACTGGATATACTGGCGAGAAATGTGAGACAGCGGTTGAACCAGTCCCAGCACCTGCAGGTGAATGAATCGAATATTTGTGATTAGTGGGAAACTATACATGATCATTTCATACGTAATAAAATAAAGGTGAAGCAACAAGGGGGGATGGGGGACGAGGGCTTTTAGCCCCCGGAAGAAAAATATAATAAACCTTAAATAGGAAAAAAATAGTGAACTGAGGCAGGCCACACACTCTTGCTTTGTTACTTCAGGCGGTTTGAAGCAGTAAAATGGCGCCACCAATATCAGATAAAATCTTAGCACCCCCCACAGAGCCAATTATTTTAGTCAATTCAATTATTAAATGTCTAACACATGTTTAGAATGACTTTTTAGTTATTTTTCGTTGGCCCTGCAAAAAATGAGCAAATTTGCCCTTGCAATCACATCATTTTCCCAAATCCCAGATTGTGTTTGTTGTTTTTTTTTTTTTTGTGTTTTGGGGTGTCTAAGTTACGTAGCCATTCAAAACATAAAATACCAAGAAAAGATAATTGAAGCCTTATGATATGCGGTCTGATAAGTGACGTTTCTTAAAGTGCATTTTCAAAGTAGACCGCTCTCCCATATAGGGAAATTACAAATTATGTGAATCGTAAAGCCTATCTGTTGTAGTCTGCGTCCACCCAACGTCTGATATTACTTATTTTTTATGATGTTATTCCAGGTGGTCTGTCTACCGTTGCCTTGGTGTTCATCATCCTAGGATGCATCTGCTTCGTCCTTTTCGTCGTCGGTGCGTTCGTGTACCTTGTGAAGAGAGGGAAAACTAAAGTTGACCCTGCCTACGATGAGAGAGAAGATGACAAGGATAGTCTTGCTGATCATAGTAATCTTAGCTTGGTGCACGTTGAAGCGTATCAGCCGTCTGTGGACAGTGAAGAAGCGATTGCAATGGCACGTCTGAGGCAGTCTATTAGACCATCCAGTGCTGGCGTGGTAAGTGAAGAATGCAGATATTTATTAATTATTGAATTCATTTATTGGAATTTCTATGGTAATGAACCAAACGACCCTTGAAACGTGCAAACGTCCATGCGGTACTGTAGCTCGAAATCCTATAGAAATAAGAAATGTTCAGTTTAAGAGCAAAATAATATCCTTTGAAAATATATACGGAATTAGGCACAGAATGAAAACACATGCACACATACAAGTGTGTAAACACCTCGGGGACCTCCTGTTGTTCATACTTTTTGGCAAGGACCCTCATTGGGTTTGCACACGGTTTTCAAACGGGGACCTTTCTTAACCGGGGACCCTATTGTCCTCTATTGTTAAAGGTCCCTATTGAATGCAAAAACCCACCCACCCACCCATCTTGACATATACACCCGTACGAGGTACCACCATTGTCCATTTTACTTGCCTTCTATTGTTCTTCTTTGTTCCCATAATCTCAAATTCCATAGCGTTTTCCCTGTTGGGCCCCAAATTTCTAAAGACTTCCTTGCAGGGTACCATTGTTCCCATTGTTACCCATTGTGGGTGGTACCTCCTAAGGCAGTACTTGTGTGTACACACCCACACACAATCGGTCCACATATAGGAGTCGAGCCCGGCCGCAAAGGTGAGATGAGAAAACGAACACTACACCAACCTGACTCCCCACGGTGGCAAAGAACCACAAATTTATGGTCTCATTTCTATTAGAGGAAAGAGAGATTGAAACAGTAGCGTAACTACCGGGGAGGGAAACGTAACCTAAAATATTCTGGTCTGTCATATCCATTGGTGCTCCTTTCCACATGAGATTGCAGGCGTGCATTAAAAGAAAAGCGACTTGTAGTGTCTCCCTGGAGTGCAACTTGTACCCTAGTTACGCCACTAAGTTTTTCCAGTTTTTCCATCTTCATTATAATGTTTGATAAAGTCAAGCTTGAGTCAGGTAATAGAATTACCACGCAGTTCGTAAATTAATAATATTGTGTGATTAAATTATATATTTTATTATTGTAATTCTCAGCCATCGTCGAGCCAAAAGATACACGTCCAGCCGTTTGACCGTGGAGAAGTCAAGGAAATATAATACGAGACGTCTTGTGTACTTTTTGAAAGAGAATAGAAAAGGTATCCATGAAGCTGTTTCTATCAGTCATGAAAAGAGATGATAAATAAAAAAAACATTTCCAGATAGTTAGGCCTCCGAAACACAAGTCTTCGTTTTTTTTGGTTAGTAATATTGTCTTCCGAAAAAGCAGATGTTTGAACAAAGAGATAAGCATATCGACATGAATGAATGCCCATCTAAAAACTGTATACGCTGTCTTACCTTCAACTGTAATATTTTTGCGTTTTTATTTTTAATATAAAATTAATTTTCCATTAATATACTAGAACAATACGAGAACATTTTCATCAAGGGTCTCAAAAGGTTCACAAGAAATTTAGTATTTTGATGTCTGAAGTTTATGTATCTCAGTACGAATTCTTGATCCGGTAATCACCTGTTGTTAAAAGTTGCTGTGTCCGTATCGGGTTTTTGTGTCGTCTAAACGAATGTTTTGGGGGCACTTAACAGTCATGAATTCTGTCCGTGTGGCCCGTGTGACCGTATGTTAAAGTTTTAGGTTACGTTTTTGCTCTCATTTGGTATCATTTGAAAAGTTGAAGTCCAATTGGAACCAAATGTAGGTTATACATGTAACATGGGAACCTTCATATGTTAATGAGGTCAAAGGTCACATACCAATGTCAAAGGTCATCTGAGGGCAAGTTGTAAAATGGGCTGAACATTTAAATTGGCCACATTTGAAAAGTTAAAGTCCAATTGCAACCAAACGTGGGTAAAACATGTAACATGGGAACCTTCATATGTTAGTGAGGTCAAAGGTCACATACCAAGGTCAAAGGTCATCTGAGGTCCAGTTGTAAAATGGGCTGAACATGTAAAATTAATCCCATTTGAAAAGTTGAAGTCCAATTGCAATCAAACTTGAGCCTTAGGTGCAACATGGAAACATCTATATGATGTTGACGTTACAGGTCACATCAAGGTCAAAGGTCATTGGAGGTCAAGTGGTTAAAAAGGCTTAAAATGTAAATTTGGTCACATTTGAAAAGTTGAAGTCCAATTGCAATCGAACTTGGGTCGTAGGTGCATTGTGTTAACAGTTAACCGTCATACGATGGTGATGTGAAAGGTCGCATACTGAAGTCAAAGGTCATTTGAGGTAAAGTTATAAAATAGGCTTAAATGTAAAATTGCTTTCATTTGAAAAGTTGCAAATGCGATGCAGTGACCCCCCCCCCCCCAAAAAAAAAAAGACGACACGTTGTTTTATTCGGCGTGGTACCCGGAAAAATAAATTTTCAAATTGAATTGCTAATTGCATATAAGTTATCAGCTTTTTAATTAGACATTCCACCCTATAAGTAACATATACTATAATGTTATGTTTCAAGTTTATAATTGAGGCGGTTTTAGAATTTAGAATTGTGGGTTTTGACTTCTGACTAGCGCCCATGAGCAAAGATATTAACAACTTTGGGGAATAGCCAACACAGCAAATTAGCTTCGCTGGTAGATTGCCGGTACGTTGTTCCACAGGTGGCAGAATCACATCCCCCTCTAGTCAATTTTCTTTGTTCACTTAAGTCCGATTAAGTGGCGCAGTTAGATTTATTTTATTTGTTGTCATCAATTCCAATGCATGTACATTTGTTTTAGTACTACAGCTTGGTATAATAATTTTGACATAAAAACTAATTCTTTGCATTTGGAGTAACATTTAATTTTTTTTTTTTGCAACTGGAATTTGTATTCAAGTTTTAAAATCTGAACAATTTGAAATTGTCTTGAAAAGTGAGGTTCTGTGTTTTTTACACTGTATCAATTGAGAAGTAATTCAGTGAAATTGTTTTAATCATTACGCCTGTGATTTGAGATTTGATTTTGATGAATGCATCTCAATAGGTAAGATGTTAAATACGTAATTAACGGTAAGTGTGTTGTTTTGCATTATACCCAGAAAAGTTTGTAAGGAAAATGTGTACTCAGTAAGCAGATTTCTGTGGCGTTTCCTCGATACAAATCTGCCAAAGATTTACTGTAGAATTTTACGTGATTTACTTAAAGCTATGAGCTTCCGTTTTTACGGCATTTGCAAGTTTACCTTGTCAGACGTAACCTTCGGTAATCATTACATGAAACCAGACAAATTAAACTAAAATACATTATCAGTATATTCACATACTCAAATTCACAAAGCACCGCACATGACAGATGTAATTTAATGTGAAATGGATGTCGCAGCTTTTGGTTTATTCAGTCAAATAGCATCATTGAAAAAAATATTGTAATAGTAGACTGCAAAACCCAAGATTGCAGTTCCGCATGCATGCATGATACACCACAACCCGTTTAAAACATGGAGTACCCAAGACTCCATTAAACTCAGCTAAACGAAGACTCAACCAAGACAGGGTACCCAAGACCCTGTGTAGCACAAGAAGCTGACATAAAAACTGTATTCAATATTGCCTTTCGAAAGAAGGGCAACAAAAACATTCCGCAAATATGTACGAGTCCTCAATATTTAAAACATGAACAAATTTGTTGTCCCCCACCGCTGGTACATGCGGTGGAGGATATTATAGCCCGAGTGGCACATTCAGGCGCTATTTCCAAAGAACATGAAAAGTCCAAACGATTTAAATTTCAGAAAACCTTTAATTACCTAAAAAACGTGAATAGTGCAAACCATCCCTCCGTTGCAATATACGGTAGCGAATAGCCTGTGTGGAACATCACCTGGCAATTTTTTTTGAATCAAACAGCGAATGATTTTGAGATTAAATACAAGTCCCCTTTTTGTTTACATTGCTCCAAAATTGTGTTAATGGGTGAGTTGAGTGCTTCTTCCCTGTTAAAATTATGCTCCAATAAAAGATTTAAACTCCCAAGGAGTCTCGCCACAAGGTGGCACATAGGGGTGGAGGAGGGGGATTTTAAAACTTAAATTTTTTTCCGATGTTGCTAATCCAAAAGCTGTGACAAAGGTGCGATGAAGATCGCGCGGACGCGTCGTATGACGCGTGAACTCGATTCTGATTGGCTAAAACTTTGTGTGCCCTTCCATTCTATTGGACAACGTTTGCGAGCTTCTGATTGGCTACCATGGGATCTTTCCATCACATATAAATGGTTTCACCAGGTCACAATCTTTTTAGAGCAAGACCTATCCATTCTGCAACACGTGTGGTGCGCATCATATCATAGTATACAAATATTTACTGCTTCAAGTGGTGTAGTAAAACTAGCCTCCCGAGGTGATCCATGGAGCATTCTATTTTCCCGAGATAAAGCAGTAAATATTGAGGTCATTTGAGGTAAAGTTATAAAATAGGCTTAAAATGTAAAATTGCTTTCATTTAAAAAGTTGCAAATGCGATGCAGTGACCCCCCCCCCCCCCCCTCAAAAATAAAGGCGACACGTTGTTTTATTCGGCGTGGTACCCGGAAAAATAAATTTTCAAATTGAATTGCTAATTGCATATAAGTTATCAGCTTTTTAATTAGACATTCCACCCTATAAGTAACATATACTATAATGTTATGTTTCAAGTTTATAATTGAGGCGGTTTTAGAATTTAGAATTGTGGGTTTTGACTTCTGACTAGCGCCCATGAGCAAAGATATTAACAACTTTGGGGAATAGCCAACACAGCAAATTAGCTTCGCTGGTAGATTGCCGGTACGTTGTTCCACAGGTGGCAGAATCACATCCCCCTCTAGTCAATTTTCTTTGTTCACTTAAGTCCGATTAAGTGGCGCAGTTAGATTTATTTTATTTGTTGTCATCAATTCCAATGCATGTACATTTGTTTTAGTACTACAGCTTGGTATAATAATTTTGACATAAAACTAATTCTTTGCATTTGGAGTAACATTTAATTTTTTTTTCTTTCTGCAACTGGAATTTGTATTCAAGTTTTAAAGTCTGAACAATTTGAAATTGTCTTGAAAAGTGAGGTTCTGTGTTTTGTACACTGTATCAATTGAGAAGTAATTCAGTGAAATTGTTTTAATCATTACGCCTGTGATTTGAGATTTGATTTTGATGAATGCATCTCAATAGGTAAGATGTTAAATACGTAATTAACGGTAAGTGTGTTGTTTTGCATTATACCCAGAAAAGTTTGTAAGGAAAATGTGTACTCAGTAAGCAGATTTCTGTGGCGTTTTCTCGATACAAATCTGCCAAAGATTTACTGTAGAAGTTTACGTGATTTACTTAAAGCTATATGAACTTCCGTTTTTACGGCATTTGCAAGTTTACCTTGTCAGACGTAACCTTCGGTAATCATTACATGAAGCCAGACAAATTAAACTGAAATACATTATCAGTATATTCACATACTCAAATTCACAAAGCACCGCACATGACAGATGTAATTTAATGTGAAATGGATGTCGCAGCTTTTGGTTTATTCAGTCAAAAAGCATCATTGAACAAAATATTGTAATAGTAGACTGCAAAACCCAAGATTGCAGTTCCGCATGCATGCATGATACACCACAACCCGTTTAAAACATGGAGTACCCAAGACTCCATTAAACTCAGCTAAACGAAGACTCAACCAAGACAGGGTACCCAAGACCCTGTGTAGCACAAGAAGCTGACATAAAAACTGTATTCAATATTGCCTTTCGAAAGAAGGGCAACAAAAACATTCCGCAAATATGTACGAGTCCTCAATATTTAAAACATGAACAAATTTGTTGTCCCCCACCGCTGGTACATGCGGTGGAGGATATTATAGCCCGAGTGGCACATTCAGGCGCTATTTCCAAAGAACATGAAAAGTCCAAACGATTTAAATTTCAGAAAACCTTTAATTACCTAAAAAACGTGAATAGTGCAAACCATCCCTCCGTTGCAATATACGGTAGCGAATAGCCTGTGTGGAACATCACCTGGCAAATTTTTTTGAATCAAACAGCGAATGATTTTGAGATTAAATACAAGTCCCCTTTTTGTTTACATTGCTCCAAAATTGTGTTAATGGGTGAGTTGAGTGCTTCTTCCCTGTTAAAATTATGCTCCAATAAAAGATTTAAACTCCCAAGGAGTCTCGCCACAAGGTGGCACATAGGGGTGGAGGAGGGGGATTTTAAAACTTAAATTTTTTTCCGATGTTGCTAATCCAAAAGCTGTGACAAAGGTGCGATGAAGATCGCGCGGACGCGTCGTATGACGCGTGAACTCGATTCTGATTGGCTAAAACTTTGTGTGCCCTTCCATTCTATTGGACAACGTTTGCGAGCTTCTGATTGGCTACCATGGGATCTTTCCATCACATATAAATGGTTTCACCAGGTCACAATCTTTTTAGAGCAAGACCTATCCATTCTGCAACACGTGTGGTGCGCATCATATCATAGTATACAAATATTTACTGCTTCAAGTGGTGTAGTAAAACTAGCCTCCCGAGGTGATCCATGGAGCATTCTATTTTCCCGAGATAAAGCAGTAAATATTGAGGTCATTTGAGGTAAAGTTATAAAATAGGCTTAAAATGTAAAATTGCTTTCATTTAAAAAGTTGCAAATGCGATGCAGTGACCCCCCCCCCCCCTCAAAAATAAAGGCCACACGTTGTTTTATTCGGCGTGGTACCCGGAAAAATAAATTTTCAAATTGAATTGCTAATTGCATATAAGTTATCAGCTTTTTAATTAGACATTCCACCATATAAGTAACATATACTATAATGTTATGTTTCAAGTTTATAATTGAGGCGGTTTTAGAATTTAGAATTGTGGGTTTTGACTTCTGACTAGCGCCCATGAGCAAAGATATTAACAACTTTGGGGAATAGCCAACACAGCAAATTAGCTTCGCTGGTAGATTGCCGGTACGTTGTTCCACAGGTGGCAGAATCACATCCCCCTCTAGTCAATTTTCTTTGTTCACTTAAGTCCGATTAAGTGGCGCAGTTAGATTTATTTTATTTGTTGTCATCAATTCCAATGCATGTACATTTGTTTTAGTACTACAGCTTGGTATAATAATTTTGACATAAAACTAATTCTTTGCATTTGGAGTAACATTTAATTTTTTTTTCTTTCTGCAACTGGAATTTGTATTCAAGTTTTAAAATCTGAACAATTTGAAATTGTCTTGAAAAATGAGGTTCTGTGTTTTGTACACTGTATCAATTGAGAAGTAATTCAGTGAAATTGTTTTAATCATTACGCCTGTGATTTGAGATTTGATTTTGATGAATGCATCTCAATAGGTAAGATGTTAAATACGTAATTAACGGTAAGTGTGTTGTTTTGCATTATACCCAGAAAAGTTTGTAAGGAAAATGTGTACTCAGTAAGCAGATTTCTGTGGCGTTTTCTCGATACAAATCTGCCAAAGATTTACTGTAGAAGTTTACGTGATTTACTTAAAGCTATATGAACTTCCGTTTTTACGGCATTTGCAAGTTTACCTTGTCAGACGTAACCTTCGGTAATCATTACATGAAGCCAGACAAATTAAACTGAAATACATTATCAGTATATTCACATACTCAAATTCACAAAGCACCGCACATGACAGATGTAATTTAATGTGAAATGGATGTCGCAGCTTTTGGTTTATTCAGTCAAAAAGCATCATTGAACAAAATATTGTAATAGTAGACTGCAAAACCCAAGATTGCAGTTCCGCATGCATGCATGATACACCACAACCCGTTTAAAACATGGAGTACCCAAGACTCCATTAAACTCAGCTAAACGAAGACTCAACCAAGACAGGGTACCCAAGACCCTGTGTAGCACAAGAAGCTGACATAAAAACTGTATTCAATATTGCCTTTCGAAAGAAGGGCAACAAAAACATTCCGCAAAAATGTACGAGTCCTCAATATTTAAAACATAAAACACATTTTTGTCCCCCACCGCTGGTACATGCGGTGGAGGATATTATAGCCCGAGTGGCACATTCAGGCGCTATTTCCAAAGAACATGAAAAGTCCAAACGATTTAAATTTCAGAAAACCTTTAATTACCTAAAAAACGTGAATAGTGCAAACCATCCCTCCGTTGCAATATACGGTAGCGAATAGCCTGTGTGGAACATCACCTGGCAATTTTTTTTGAATCAAACAGCGAATGATTTTGAGATTAAATACAAGTCCCCTTTTTGTTTACATTGCTCCAAAATTGTGTTAATGGGTGAGTTGAGTGCTTCTTCCCTGTTAAAATTATGCTCCAATAAAAGATTTAAACTCCCAAGGAGTCTCGCCACAAGGTGGCACATAGGGGTGGAGGAGGGGGATTTTAAAACTTAAAATGTTTTCCGATGTTGCTAATCCAAAAGCTGTGACAAAGGTGCGATTAAGATCGCGCGGACGCGTCGTATGACGCGTGAACTCGATTCTGATTGGCTGAAACTTTGTGTGCCCTTCCATTCTATTGGACAACGTTTGCGAGCTTCTGATTGGCTGCCATGGGATCCTTCCATCACATATAAAAGGTTTCACCAGGTCACAATCTTTTTTAGAGCAAGACCTATCCATTCTGCAACACGTGTGGTGCGCATCATATCATAGTATACAAATATTTACTGCTTCAAGTGGTGTAGTAAAACTAGCCTCCCGAGGTGATCCATGGAGCATTCTATTTTCCCTCGGCTTCGCCTCGGAAAAATAGAATGCTCCATGGGTCACAGAGATAAAGCAGTAAATATTTGTTTTATAACACCACACCCACAGATTCTGCTAGATTTTAAAATGTTAACATTATTTAAATCTAAATACAGTTAAAATGGACTTCTATTTCAATACAAAATTATTGGAAAATATATCTGTTCTTTTCAAAACCACCCCTTAACGAAATGTTTTAACCCAGCTCAGCAGCGCTGGCACTTCGGAACAATACGCGTTACGCAACGCTCAACGCGCACACCCGCATGCATCTGCACCAAAATCCCGCGCCATGGGTATAGAGCTTTGGTTATAGTACTTTGGTTGCTATGGGTATAGTACTTTTAGCTGTGTACAGGAAGATAGCAAAAATAGAAAATGCCATGTGACTCGCTCTCGGCCAATCAAGATGGGGTGGATGGGGTGTTATAATGTGGATGGGGTGCTATAACATGAAAAACAAACTCCCGGTTATTGCGTATAATGCCTTTTATCATTTATGTGATAAAATGACATATTGTTTTGCACGATACAATAAGATCGGTTATGTTATCAATAATAGCTACACACATTCATTAACAAATTAATTTGGTTAAATTAGTACAACGTGGATTTTGTTGGCTAATAAACACTTAAGCAATTAGATTTTACATTAATTGTTTCTAGGTTAGTCATTTTATTTAGCTTGAACTTGTAAGTGTACAAACATCAAGATAAACAATTCACATCAAATCAATACAGGAGAAAAAACATCAATGAGAAAACAACAAATTAATGAGTTACTTATTGTAGGATAATAAGATACAGAATCACCAAGCAAATGGTTCTTGTGAACAGTTTTTGAATAGTATTACATGTACTACTGCGGAGATTTCTTCACTCCTGATCCAAACTTTTATATTGATCTATAACTATAGTTTTTCCGGCCAATTTCCTGATCATTTTCATTACTGGCCATTCAATGTCGCGTATTATATTGTTTACACATGTTATCTTATCAAATTGTGGTTTCTTTTTCATTGTTGGCGATTTCAATTTCATTTTAAGCACCCAGGATGTTGTTCCTAATGTTCGTTTTCTCCATCCATCCATCCATCCATCTATCTCGTTCATCTGATTCACCTATCGATCTGTTGACGTGAAGCGGGCATCGGGCCATGTATGTTTGGCAATGGTTTTACCATCGGGAACACTTCTCTTGGGTAATTAATTTGTCCAATGTTTTCCTGTGTCACTTCCATCATTACATCTTTAATCCTAAAGTTCATCCCTGCTTCTTGCGCGGCTTCTCGGTGCCCTAATCTTTGATACCATTCTCGGAGGGCCAGATCTCTCTTTACTCCAGCTTTGATGGAAGAGTGAACCATTTCCGTTATGTTGAGGAACAGTGAGTATGGTCATGGGATGGGGCAGCTGTGCGTTTACGTGTAGGCGGGCGTTATTCGTAGATCAGAAAGATCGGCTCGTCTGGGGGAAACATATAATTATTCTCGCACTCGCGTGCTGTTGCCGCCAGGAAATCCTCAAACATATCTCGTGACGGTTTTAAGTACAATCTCACCAGAAACTACAAACGTTACAGTGCAGTTCCGACCACGTTTCATATGGACCACTCTTCTTGCTTGGACTCCTTGAAGGGCTCGTCCGAACGAACGTCTCGTCTAGATATTGGCATCCAAGGCTCGAGCAATGGTGCTGTCAGGCAGGTAGACTTGGTTCCAAGTCTGTGATCATGGTTTTGTCTGCCTGATAGCCAATACAGTTGAGTGCACCACACTAAATAGGCCAAAATGGCTTACTAATTACCATAAATTGTAAAAATTCTAAACGGCTAACCTGCCAAAAATTGAAAAAGAATTTGACAAATTAAGATTCAAACTATAATTTTCAGTAGTGTCACAAAAACTGAGAGACTCCTTGATAAGGATTTTTCACTGTGAAGTTAGTGGATTTTACACAAAGGTCAATGGGAGTTTATTTAGTGTGGTGCACCCAATATACACAAAATGGCGGCGGCCACTGCCATTTTGGTTAATGTCTGCTTTGTTTACAATTATCCGTAGGCTTGAAACGAGGATAACAATAAGTTGTTGGAGACATTTTTCATCAGATGGTGCTGCTATGTTATCAAAAAAACATCATTCCAGAGGCTTCAAACATTAAGTATACATTTATATTGTTATTTATAAAAGTTAAAATACATGATTTATCAGATTAAATCAAAGTTTTTCGGTAACATGCATTAGGCATATGTTCATGTGTTAAACGAAAACCAAACCAGTTGCTGCAATAAAAAAGGAAGTGCGAGAAAAACCGCCTACAGGATGCTCTATTTATTTTGGCAGGGCTATGTGAAGAGGATCGAAGAGGGGGAGGGGTGGTCAGGGGCGGCGGAACACTTTTGAAAGGGGGGGGGGGGAGGGGCAAAGCAGCGCCGGTGCTGTTTTTCTTTTTGCAAAGCTGCCAAAAGTGGGGGAGGGGGAAATTGCCTAAGTGGAAAAAGTGGGGGGGGGGGGGGAGCCCCTCCCCCCTGTTCCGCCGCCAGCAGTGGTGGTTATGGCATAATGAATGTCCAGTTTCCAGACAGCGATTCGCGCACAATGATGCGTGAGAATCGGTTGGCTTAGTGTCTGGAATGCCCTTTGAAACAAGCCCCACCCACCTCCATCCCTTTCCCCCTTTCTAGAGGTGAAATAATATTTGGAAGGACAGTAAAATGTAGTAAAATGGCCTATGTATTTTCTACTCTCAATAAAGCATAGCACAAAACTTAATATGAATGCATTGTTAGAAATGTTGAGGGGAAAGCAAAACCTGCCCCCATCCCCCTTTCCTTTTCACAGCTTCCCCATACTAATTTCTCTCTCTTGTTGTGAAATTAATGATTTGTAAAACTGAGAATTCTTATCAAAAGTGAGACATCAAAATAGGTTTTTGAGGGAGAATTCTGATATAACTTCTGACTTGTCCACAGGGTGTACACAATGTCATGCAGGTTTTTTTTCTCAAAATGCTTAAAGTAGCATGAAAATGCTCACGCATGTTTAACCTTGTTGTAGACAAACGAATAGAAATCTTCAATTTATTTTTCAGATATCAGATCAGTGACCTATTCTCCACATTTCAAACATAATTGATTAACCAGAAAGAGAAATTGACTGCCCTGGTGCACAACACTAAATAGGCCAAAATGGCTGCGCCAGACTGATTACCACAAATTGTAAGCCCACAACTTTTTTTGAATAATACATTTTTGGGGGTCATACAGTTGATAGATTGTATAATTATGATCAGCTATCATAACCTGGGGGTTCTGTGCTTCAACCTTTGTGAAGACTTGTTAAATTTTGGCTTTAAACTTGGTCCTATTTGGCTTGGCAAGTGGAGGGACGCTTTATGAAAAATGGCAGCTATCCGGTTTTGGAAAAACCACATTTTCGGGGGTGGTACTTTCTGGGGATAATTAGCAAAAATTATAAACGGCTAACCTGCCAATTGAGAAGAATTTGACAGATTAGGATTCAAACTATAATTTTCAGTAGTGTCACAAAAACTGAGAGACTCCTTGATAAGGATTTTTTTACTGTGAAGTTAGTGGATGTTACACTAAGGTCAATTGGAGTGTATTTAGTGTGGTGCACCCAGTTTTGCCGGAAATAGCGCCCTCTTGTGAATTAATCTTCGATTACAGACTTCGGAATCTTGTTCATCGGTTTGCACACACCCTATATGAATCAGTCCAAAAGTAGACGGAACAAGCTGATTGGTCGGAATCGCCAAAAGCCTGCTAACATGAATATTCAAACAAATTGAATTACTCGACGATTCCATTATAGGTAACACGTTTTTCGTCTAGTAACAAAAACTAACAATCACATACTTAATATGGTATTTTTTTTGTTACTAATATACGATCTAATATGATTTAGCTCTATGTTTTAAATACCATTATGTACCAAGTAAAAAACAAATTTGAGACTGAACAGTATAACAGAACATACTTAGGCCTACGTGATTGTAACCTATTGGTAATGGACGCGGCCTGCACGGTTTTTGTGGCCTTCCGATTGGCCATCTCTATGGCCTCCGTTTTATTAGGTAAATTTTAGTTATGAAGCATGAATATCCCACTTGCACATGAGGGTCAAGTCTGAGATCGCGAGCTTGTTCGTGTAGGGGTAATGACGTTTAATGTGGCTGATGCAGACAAAAAAATACCCGCGATCTCAGACTTGAAGTCAAGTCTATCAGGCTGGACATACTCCAGCTCTTCTTTCATTTGCTTTAGAATTAGACTGGGGTTCAAGTCTAGCAGGTGTTGAAGCTCATTCCTCATTCCTTCATCAATTTTCATGTTGTGAGTTTTCCTGTGCCTTTGACGGCGACCTGTGGAAAGACAGTTGACCACGATAGATCTTGCAGTCGCTCTCTTGATTTCCAAAGTATCTTATAGATCTAGTAAATCGGCACTGTTGTTCGATCATTACTCGATCAATCTCTCCCATCCACATTTTGTGCCCTTTGGAAATTTCCACGGGCCGCCATCTTATCTTACTGAAGAATTGGTTAAGAAATAGAGGTGTGCATCAACGGATTGAAGACGTCACAGCCCTATATGATTTACGCCGAGATAACTCAGACTTGAATAGGAATACGGACATGCAGGTATGTGGACATGCAGGAAAAGATGCTTGAAAAAGAGGTAAAATAGAAATATGTTTGCCCATTAATGAAAATGAATGCCCGTTCTACTCCTTACTACTGGACCAGACGAAATGGAATGAACAGGGACCAGTGAAGCTAACACGATAGAATGCTCGGATAGTGAAATTAAATGATTCTTTTTTTATTGCCGAATGACGATCTGCGTGATCATTCAATTTTAATCTAAACTGAATGAGCCAGGCGTTAAAATGAACAAAAACTTTGTGAAATTGGCTGAGAAAACCTATAATATTTTTGCCAATGCACATGATGAACTGAGGTTATTTGACAGTTTAAACGCTCACTTTCAGTTCCTACAAATTCTTTAAAACGTTCACCAAGCTTATCCCTTTAAAACCACAAAACAATTAAAGTCTTTATTTAATAAACATCTTGAAATTATTTTGTGTACGTGTAAATTGTATTTGTGTAGCTTCTATGGAAGTTATTTTTCGTTGCCCATATCTGTGGTTCCATTTTGAAGTAGTGTGCGGGTTTCCTCTGTGATTGCATTCCACGCGAAGAGTATATCTTCAGACGCGGTCTGCGCAGCGCAGACAACAAAGCGAATGATGAACTGCTTGTTAAGATGACTACCAACCATGAAAATCTTGCCCGCCTTAGTAATTCGCTCAAGGAGCTCCTCATTCATGGCATCAGATCCCTGAGAAATAAATAAAAAATGATTAGCATCTTTGTTGTTATCCACATATGTCGTATAGCCTACTCATAATCATCACTGTCAACATCGTCATAATAGGGGAACATGCATGAGTTCTTGCTATAGCGTGCTAGTCTCACGATTTCACGACCACTTTTACCTTGAACATCTTGGTACCGACGGGCTCTTTATTCGGTTGACGATCGAATATTCGAATATTCGGTATATTCGGTAGAACCCTAGAATGAACTATCACGATCATGAAACTATCACGATCATGATCAATACCATAAGTTGCATTTGTTTCAGAATTCGTTTGTAGGCTACCGGTAGGGCCTTCGTATTTCCTACAACAAAGCGATGTGACAGTGATCACATACACTGAAAACATTTTGTCCGTGGTTTCTGGTCATTATGACAAGAATTTATCTTGTTGGAGATCCGTTGGTCATACTGACAAGATTATGTAAGCCCATAGTACCAGATGACGAGATTATTATCGATCAATGGGCCGTATGAATAAAAACTAGCCAATGCTAAGAAGTACAAGCAAAAAGGAAAAGCATTTACTTTGGAGTAAAAGCATTAAGGAAAAGCAAATGCTTGAATTCGTATGAATAAAAGATAAGTTTTACTGTTCAGCATTTGCTAACTGAAATGATATTAAATGCTTCATATACTTGCGTTTGATTGCACAGCCGAATGGTTCATTACAATAAAATCTCCATTGTGAGTACGTACAGCCACACACAAACACAGCAGCTCGTACGCTGACGGCCGCGGGATGTTTGAATTAAATCGGAACCTCAAGTCATAGGCGTAGCCAGCGGCGCGGGGTGGGGGTGTATTTACCCCCCCCCCCCCCCATTTTCAGAGTGCCCTTTTTTACCCCAAAATTTCCCACAAAAGAAATCAAAACCCTGCCCTCTATCTACGACATACCTGTTGGTTTTTAATGTCGCAAGCTGGTTTGGTAAGTCCAATAACACCTATAAGTGGATTTTGTTCTCTTATAGGAACGGGACCCGTAAGTACACAATCGACGCAACATTAAAATATGTTCCTTCATGCTGCTCGCCCTAGTGTGCCCTCACTGGAAATTATAGTGCCCTCTGTGCCCCCACTGAAAAATGTTAGTGCCCCCTGTGCCCTAAAAATGTTAGTGCCCCCTGTGCCCCCGATATATCAAGTGCCCTTTTCACGTCTATACCCCCCCCCCCCCCCCGCAATAAAAATGACCTTGCTACGCCTATGCAAGTTGCTGCTTTGCAGTCAGTGCTGACCCTTTCCATCCCCAGAATGTTCCAAGAAATGGTCGGCCGTCTTTGTCTCATTTCTTTCCCCAAACCTGATACCCACCTTCTTGTATTTTGATCCTATGCTTCCTCTTCCATGCAAATACCTTTTACTGCCTAATATAAACACATCTATAAAAGCTCATATTTGGCATACTAGTATTTGCTTTTTCTATTTTTAAGGCAGCCCCGACCCAACCTTGAAAAATTACTAGTAAATACTCCAAATCTGAAACATTTACTTCTTTTTATTCATACCAAATGAAGCAAATGCTAATATTCTAGCAAATCCTACAAAGCAAAAAGTAAATATTTTTGGTTTTTAACAAATGTTTTCCAGTAAAAAGCATTTGCTTCATTTCTATACATCGAGATGCTATTAAATGCTTAAAAATTGGTAGTAAAAGCAAATGCTAGTTTTTATTAATACGACCCAATGTGCGCCCGTTGCGTGGGAGCTGTTAACTGCATGTTGGTACACGGGCACGAATGCGTGTTAAGCTAGCTTCAAGCGCGTTGGCCGTTCCCCACTCTTGGCAGACTTGGGCCAACTTGTTTGAAATCGTTTCTTAGTTGTCAATACAGTGAATTATCTGAAAATGTAGCATTTTGTGTGTGATGATCATTTCTCACTTCCGGTGAATCATTTGGGATACAATTTAATGCTTTCGAGTTAGACTTGCCATGAATATAGGACTGTGGGAGCTATGCTGTTGTACATCTATATCCCCAGATGCGTGTATGCGTGTACGTACGTGTAGGCCGGTTCATACTCGCTATGTATTAACTGCGTACGCAGCTCGCGGGTCCATTTTTAGCGGTCTTCGGTGCGCAAAAGAACACGCGGTGCGTAAAAAAATGTGTACGCGCACATTTTAAAAGATTTTGAAAGTGCGTACACGCCATCCTCGACTCCATGGGCGCGTGTGCGTTCCTTCACTAAGATCGCGCAAGGCATGGTGGGAAAAACATGGCGCAGCAAGATCGTACCCATGGTAACGAGGTTGACGCTGATCGTATGCGTAGTCGGACATATTGAAATTATTTAACATTTGGCGTATGCGTGTGCGCACACGCATGAAATCGAGTTTATACTTTGGCCAAGTATGAACGCTCCATCCGATATGCGCACATGCAGTCGCAGGGAGTATGAACTGCATATTACCTATGTACGCTTTCATGTCTGCACGTGCAATCTACATGTAGGCCTAGTGCCTAGTGTAAACGTATACGTGCCTAGTGTAAACGTACGCGTGATCAGGTGCGGCGAAACACATTTGGGTTGTTAGGCTAGGTTGCTCAAGCTTTCACGCGCCGCGATTTACCGCTGCGCAGATACACCTGGCATACCGGCTTCCGTATTTGACTCTAATTCTGGACTCGAATCCCGGTCCATCACACCTCCCTCCCCACCGTCCAAATAACCCATAGGTCTAGCACCACAAAAGTTCAGCCAAACGAGTCAGCCAAACGAGTCATAAATATTGACATAGTTGCTCCACCTGGACTTTACGAACAGTCCCGGCTGTACTGCGCGCTTACCGATCGAAATTGTGAATCAAATCAAATTGTGCGACCCCATAACAAAGAAAGTACTGACCTTAAGACGAAAGCACACCAGACCAAGCACAACGTCAGCAACAATCTGAAATCTTGAGTCATTCTTCACCAACGCTTCAAACTCATGAGCCAAACTCACTTGCTGTAAAGAAAACAAAATCCGTAATCCATATTTTAAAATAAAAGACCCATATACTCAAACATACGAAATACCGTCCGCAGTGGAGAAAATTGGATGAAAACAAAAATAAAAAGTCAACATTTTATGAGTGAAAAGATGGAATTTGCGTCGGGGACGATGTAAATTAGAAGACAGTTGTTTGCCCTTTCCCGACGTAGTGTATGAAGCACTGCATGCTCGGTACCGGTACTTTTTGAGAGCCTGTGTGAAAAAAATCGCAAGCTTAGTTGTCGGGCGGGACACGAACCCACGACATCCTGCTTAGTGCAGACGTTTTAACCCCTCAATTACCGAGCTTACCGAGGTCGGCTGGCCGGTCCAAATCCAATGTAGCAGCGGGTACCGCGTAATTCAAACTGGATTCGATTCGAACCAGCCAAAAGCCGAACTCGGCAAGCTCGGTGTTCGAGTGGTTAAGACGCTTGCACTATAGTAAGCAGAAGGTCGTGGGTTCGAGTCCAACCCGGTAAGCCTATGATTTGTTCACACAGACTCCCGAAAAGCACTGATCATACAGTGCTTCATACACTACGTCGGGAAAGGGCAAAAGGCTGTCTTCCAGTATTTAATGGTTAACCGTCGGAACTGTAAAGTTGAAAACCAGGTCTGTAGTGGGCTAAACTCGCTTTAGGGCCGCATCAAACGTCGAATTTCTGTCGTGTCTAACCCCCTTTTAAATTAGGCACGGCAAAGTTGGACGTTCGAAGCCGTTGCCGATCTTCTGCCAAAAGACTTGACCATGCCTATCGAAAGTTCGGCACAAACCCGACAGTTGCTTTTAACGTCGAATTTCTGGTTTGTCTAATTCAATTATATGGATTCACCTCAATCAAAATTTAAATTTTATGGCAGAAAATCGGCGTTTGGGCGGGCCTTAGACCTCGGCGTCGAACGTTGTGTTTCTGCCGTGTCGAACTGAAATACTGACAAAACTTTGAATTAACTATATGGAAGTAGCACAACGATTGACACAATCCTTTAATGTCGACGACTGGCTCTGTCGTGCTACACAGCAGTTACACGATGTCAAACGTCGTGCACATGCCGTGTCGAATCGAAGTGAATCTTTGTTCTAAAAACATTTTCCCAAAGACCGAAAACAATTTGTGCCTGGAAAAAGTTTGCAAGGCCCTTGGTGTAAATTCAAAATGCAAAAAAATATATAAAAATGTCCCTTCGTGAAAACTGAACATACGGTTCTGGTGAATCCCCTTACGTACCGTAGTTACCGTAGTTAGAATATTTCTAAAGATTCTTTCAAAAACTTCACTACATTGTTTGTGACGATGAAGTTAATAAAAACAATGGAAAATCGAAAAAGTTTTTTTGCCAAATTTGTTTCTTCGTAAAAACGATTTGTCAGTCTCCTACCTTTGGTCACTTTAACAAAAAATACATGTCATAATTGAATTAAATTTTGTGTCAATTTTGTAATGCTGAATTCCTGTGTGTACTGTATTTGTATAAGAATTGTTTCAATTTTGCTGGCCTTGACTGAAAAAGTCTTTGACGTACACTTCGATAGTTCGAATGTACTGCCACTTGTTAAATTTCAGCATTCTGATAGGTGGGATGTTATAACTCCTTTAACGGTAAAGGTTAATTTTGCAAGTATACCAGACAGACAGTCATATATAAAAGTATATAACAATAAAGGCAAAGTTGAAAAAATACATATAGCCTATTCAGCGTCTTGCCTTTATAGAGGAAGGATGCACTTCTATAATGCAGGCGTATTTTCCAAGATAGCTATAGGCCCTATACCTTTATCCCACTGACCGGGTAGAGGTTACCAAATGGAGAAATAGATTGCGATGATCTTGAATTACAGCATAACTGATCTCATGGCCTGATGACCAGGGGTAATAACTGTAAAACCTTTGGAGACATTTGTATAACGCGCTATAATAGAGAGGTTTCGTTAGCGCATGGTTAGTGCGTACGCCGACGATTAGTTCTAAACGGCACGCGACGAAAATTAGTGAAACATGTTCGTTGGTTTTATCCGTTTCTTACTTACGTATAGTGCGACCACTATCCGTGTAAACAATGTGATTACGTTTAGGATGAGTGAAGAAAACGTCAATACATGCGCACAAAATGAGGTCACGGGAATTAAACGTAGTTGTCTCTCTAACCGTGCGCTAACGGAACCTCTATTATATTAATTAGTATAATACTGATACTAAATGCCTATGTTGTTCAGAAATTCCGTTGGTTTGCCAATGCCTGTCCAAGAGTAAGAAAGACTGTAGACTCGAAAATGGCCGCTACGCATATAGGTCAACTGATGTATGCTTTAGAAACCTTACCTTCCTGACATGCTGCTGAAGATGTGTAATTCCAAAGAGTCTAAGGACGAACCACAACTTGATGGAGCGAAATCGTCTACCCAGTGGTATGTGCCAGTGCTTGAACACAAATACAAGCAGCTCTTGTTAATGCACTGTTAGTATGAGGCGGCTTTCTTTGTTATAAGACTTTGTTATACGAGCTGGTTCGTGTTTGTTTATCACAAACACGAGGTGATCGGGCGAGACATTCTTCAATTGTACGTTGTTTAATTAAATTATGAATAAATATGTGACTATAAATAAAGATGTGATAAAGAAAAAATGTTCAAGTTCGGCATTTGTTTTGAACGTTATATGCTATAGGAGAGGAAAATAACTTAAAATTGCGGGAAAAAAGCTGCGGAGAATTATCGTTAAAAAAACTTTTAAAAACCCTCAAAAAAAATTTAAAACCTGTAGGCCTACAAATTGCAATAGGTGATCGGGGATATCACCTATAAATCTGGATATTATTTTTAAACCAAATGTAGTTTCATTTATTAAAATGGGACCTAAGCGCCATTTATACGAACACTGCACCCCGTTGAAAAAGCTTCTAGGCCTCGCACAAGCTCCGTAGTTCAAGATACCAAATTTAACTAGATAATAATTGTTACAATACGTGGACATTGAAGTACATGCAATTTCAGGGATGACTCATATGATTATCAAGATTAATTAAATAATCTTTGTACGCCTGTGGAGTAAATTGTAATGATATAAAATAGGCCCTTACTTTACAAATGTCTGAAGGTTATTTCATTTAGAAATTTCTAGCAGAGGCAAACAACGCTGGCATACTTGATTCTCTATAGTTACCCTGTAATCCACAACATTTCCCTGGTGCTCGTGTTTCAGATAGGTAGGATCAACGTGGAACGCACCAACTAGCTCCGTCTTGTTCCGGACCCACATAGCAGAGCAATCAAAATTCACCAGCATCCACTTATGAGGATTAAAGTTGAATGAGTCGGCCAACTGCTCAGGGAAAACAAGATATGGAACTAGTGGTTAGTGGTTACCAAAAAGGAACAGGAACTATTAGTCCGACCCTTGAATGTGTGGACAATGCTATTTTAAATTGAACAAACTTTATTTCAAAATAGGTCACATATCATATCAAAACACACAAGAGGCGAGGGGCATTTCTATTTTAAACCAACAAAATGTGGACATTTTCTATTCTGGGGGGAGGGGCCGCATGGTCGAAGTCATAAACCCATACTGTGGTATAGCCAAGAATCACCATACTACTTGGGCAGTGGCAATATGGGGATCACCCGATGAGGTTACGACCTTTTAATGTTAACATTAAACAACTTTGTATAGATCGTCTGCGTGGTATTAATTCGGATGTCACAGGTTCAAGTCCGGCTCTTGTCAGTTAAACACTTAAAGTTGATTGAATTTACCTAGTGAGTTTCCCTTTGCTTTGTTTGATGAATTTAAGTTTTGTTACCAAATACATGTAGTCCAGGTTTCCTATAAAAGGGCAATAAAGATTATTTTATCTCTAGATTTGTCAAATACATTAAAATGATACGAACCTCCACCCCTTTGGACAGTAGTCTGAACTCTGGACAGATAAACGCAGTACCAGCGTATGCAGCATCCACGTGCAACCACACCTTCTCTGCTTCACCTGTCCAAGTTACGGTAATTGAATAAAATGGATGAACTTCAACTCTACAGCAAAAAACAATACGTTAAATTGGGGCGTAGCAAGCAATAGCTGAGACGTAATTACGTCACACTCTGTTTAAACGTTTGCCAAGTGCCGACATGCGGAAAGTTTAGACCGGTAACATACGGTGGCTCAAATTCGGGATTTCCACTTGCAGGGGTACTTTTTACGGAGGTATTTCGCCGTACTTTACGGTGTTATATCGCCGTACTGTTGCGTTATGTCGCTGTATAGTACTAGTGCGTTATATCGCCGTACTATTATTGCGATTTATACAACACCTGAATAAATCCCAGCCATCCGATTGGTGGATCGTCGATCACGTGCATGGAATTATTCGTCCCATCGCACGACGCGAACCCGCACCGCCAAAAAAAGTTCTATCACATGGTTCTATCAAACGGTATACGCGTTTGATAGAACTTCCCCGCCGCCACAACACGGCTGGCATTGGACTGGTTCCCGGTCCCTCCGTTGTCCTTCGGACTTCAATATGTATATTATATACATATGGGCACGGGGAACCAGTCTAGGCTGTCATTCACACAAAATGGCGGACGGTGTTTCCTCGTGGAATGGAACATTCAATCTGTCACCTCATGAAATTATTCTTACCATCGCACTCATAAACATTCATTATTTGTATAATATCGCGGTAATATTGCGTTATTTCCCCAAAGTGACAACGTCGCCTTTTTACGAAGCCCCCAGGGGACAGGTGGAGAAAAAAGTGCTCCAGATGAGAACAAAATAAAAGGTTTTTCTTTTTTTCTTTCTCTTTTTCGTTGTACGAATCAGCGTCGATATGTTTGTGGCATATATCCAAGTAGTATATAATACTAATTGTTATATCTCCGTCTTGGATACTGAATTTTGATTGACCTAGAACGATCACGTGTCCGGTCTATACAAACGACTGGCACACTCCAAGCATAATATCACATAAATCAGCCAGCTATTGAGCTGTATCATTGGTACCCATGCAATTTTCACCTACACTGTTGACGGTAGTAAACTATAATGGGAACAGCAAACTAGCGGATGATCATCTGTATCATTGGTACCCACGCAATTTTCACCTACACTGTTGACGATAGTTAGCTATAGTGGGAGCAGCGGATAGCAGACGATCAGCTGTTTTGATCGCGTGATTTGTTTGAGTTAATTTCCACCGAGCAAGGCAAATTGAACTGGAAAAAAACTGGGTTTGGCGATTTCACAAAACAATTGTTGACTGATGTGATGTGGGATAGGACGTTTTTAACACCCTTTGTTGACGCATACGCATACGGTTGGTGCTATGCGTCCCTCGGGTGTTAAAAAGTCCTTTCCCACATCACAACAGTCAACAATTGACCTATCGCGGTCGAATAGCGTCAACGCAGCTTGTGAATTATTGTCCAATCACATCAATTATAATTCCACGTGGAACGCGCAAAATCTGAGACAAACAAAAATTACGGTACCACACAAAATTCCCGTAGGGTTGTCTAAGGGGCGTGGTTAACTCGTAAAAGGCGATATGCCTCGTGGCATATGACACACAGACGCACTACATTATTCCGTGTTCCACTCGCGCTCGTGGGATAACTAATATAAACAATGGCCAGGACATTGAGTCTATTGAATGATTCAAGTCATAAAGATCACGAAAATATGACTGTGGCAATAATAACATCCGACACAAAATAATACTCACATATCGGACCAATTTCAGCCAGGTTATCAAAGGCACACGATGTAGTAGTACCCAAGGTAACGCAAACCTGAAACAAAACATTGTTTTTATTGTTTCAGTGCATGCAGAGGCATGTGGGGGCAATCTTAATGCGGGCAAAAATATATATTTTATATTTACACGCACACCATCTGATGGTAAGGAACACGCTCACTTTGACACAATGTTTACGTTTGCCTTAGGGAAAACAGTACTGTAGTTCTTAGAAGGACCGGAGGTGTAAACTGGACGTTTGGTTAGCATGCTCCGACAGTCATCACTAGAATGCCACGAGTCTAAAGAGGAGAATGTTTAAACAGACGCTAAACGTATCCAGGAGCGGATCCAGGATTTTCCAAATGGGGGGCGTGCCTGCCCCCCAAGGCGTGCCTGCCCCCCTTGCTAGAGTGGTCTGGGTGCATTTGTAATTTCTCCCTCTTTTTTCTTATCTTTTTCAGTCTCTCTGGGGCGGATCCAGAGGGGGCGTGGGAGGAGAGAGCTCCTCCCACGCCCCCTCTGGATCCGCCCCTGGTATCCTGTGTAGATCGGTGAAATGCGAAACATTTGTAATCTCTCCCTCTTTTTTCTTATCTTTTTCAGTCTCTCTCTCTCTCTATGTGTTGTATTTTTTTTTGTAGATCGGTGAAATGCGAAACAGGAAGCAACAAGATAGAGGAACGGCATCCTCAACCTCTCTGACAAGAAAATGGTCAAACATAAAATGAATGAACTTACAAATGCAGGGATCAGTCCCTTTGCTTTGTCTTCCTGTATAGCCTGGGCAAGGGTTTCACCTCGAAGGGCGTAACTGTCATCACACGGTAACAGTCTCATTCTAACACAGCTTATCAAAGACGATCTCTCCACAGACGAATGAGCCTGAAATTAAGATCATGTTTTAATGAGATCTGGTTTGCAGAGCTTTTAATGGAAAATATAATTTAAAGACGTACTGTGCATTTATGTTTTCATTTTTTTCTATTCTGCCGTCTGTAATTCTCCGAAAAAATATGCTTTTATTCCTTGCTGCCTTCCCGCCCTGCGGAAACTGAATTATTGTCGGACCGCAAATAATTCGACATTTGTTTAAGTAATTATTCGATAACTAAACTTGGGTGGCTAGTTTCGTTCGATGTCTCATTCAAAAGTAAATAACAGGAAAGATACAAATATAAAACAAAATCATGATTTTTTCTGTGTGAAACTCGTAAACAACACGGCCAGTATTGAAGAAATGGAAAACGAAGTAAAAATTACATTACATCTCTGATCTTTCATTCGACATGAAATGAGATGATTTGTTTTCCCATTTCGCAAGAGATGGATTGTAGATTAGCATTTGATTTGAATAATTATTGTATTGCCAGATAACGGAACATTAACAATTAAATTGTTTCCAAAAGAGCTTCGACAACTGATAATGCCGGATTGTGGCTACTTATCATAGGCAAACTTGTTTAAAATGTAATACGTCAATAATCATCTGATGACCCAATACGCTTGACTAAAGCATAAAAGCAATCAAATCTTAACAAAACCGTGTCTGTTTATGGCACATCAACTAAAAGTTACTTTTCTCCGTTGAGTACAGTGTGAGTAAAAAAACTATACACTTTTAAAATTGGCCATAGTTTTATTCTGTAGCAATATGGTTAAGATATTTTCATATGTACTTTTAGAGTAACTCTTCCTGCTTCTTTTGGTGACATTTTTACTGGATTAGTTTTTCATGCATGACTGCACAGGAGACAATTAAGGGGGTCGGGTGAAATCGGAGTTGCGCCAACTGGTCATTGCCTTGAATCAACCGGTGGAGTGGCCCCCAAGATCTCCTGATCTGACCCCTCTTGGCTACTTTTTATGGGGATTTCTGAAAGCTCGGGTTTTCACCACTCCTCCAGCAAATCTGGATGACCTCCAGGAAAGGATAACTCGTGAAATTGACATTCTCAGACAAGACAGGGAGATGATTCGCCGTGCTGTTGCAGGAATGATGCGCCGAGCCCAGCTGTGCATTGAACGAGATGGTGGCCATGTTGAGGACTAATACACCGTGGAATTTAATTGCCTTTTTAATTTAATTTAAATGTTTTAAATAAACAGGAAGTTTAAATGCTAATGAAACTCCTTTTTGTCTCTTTGTTAGACAATGGTTGTGTTTTTATAAATTGTCTCTTTCTTATCCAGCCCTGACCAGTTGGCGCAACTCAGATTTCACCCGACCCCCTTAATTGTCTCCTGTGCAGTCATGCATGAAAACTAATCCAGTAAAAATGTCACCAAAAGAAGCAGGAAGAGTTACATATGAAAATATCATATCTATATTGCTACATAATAAAACTAAAGCCAATTTTCAAAGTGTATATTTTTTTTTACTCATACTGTATAAAAAGATGTTTTGGATCCGCCAGTGTAGCAATCTACCGGTATATCATCAAGACGAATGTCCGCACGTTAGCCACAGTTCCCGTTAGATTTACCTCGCAAAAAAATCTGACATTATTCAATGTACAAATGTATTCAAACATTTACAACTAACATATTCTGATGTGTAGGCCACCAGTTTGGACATGATCTCGTAATAATCTCTGTCAGGATCCAATGCTGTGTGCAGACGGATTGCTCTCTCCCTAGCAGCTAGAAGGGCCATGGCTGTGCTTTCACTGGCTGTCCCCTGCAAAATAACGACAGGTCTTAGGCCATTCACTCTTTAGTCCTCAAACAACGTTCTGACTTAAAGAAAAGTCCGCGTCCATACTCTAGCTCAAAATAAATTTTTTGATAGATTTACTGAAGAATTGTGGAAGAAAACTTGTTTTAAACGAAAAAAGCACTTACTACGCTGTGCACTTTATTTGGTGTTCCTATATGCATTGTTTTAATATGTGTTACGCGTGAAGATATGCATATTAAAACTGTTCAAATCTAACACAAAGTTTAAAAACGTATTAAATCTATTACTTATAATAAAAACATTTCGGTCAATACTTTTGTGGAATATCGCATAAGAAAACTTACATCTTATCTAATGCTAACAAATGCTAAGAAACAAGCAATTCAATTTGAACATGTATTTGTCAGGTTGATATACCCCCAAAGCACGAGCATATCAGATTTAATGTTTTAAAATTTGATGATATATTTCGTAAAAGATTACAATTTGTTCTCTAATCAACATTATTACTTCAAGCTTGTTGGGATAATCATGTGGTAATTACTGATTATCTCGGCTCAGGGGTGTTTGTTCTTCAAATGAACAAACGATATTGTCTTTTTTTGTTCACCAAACTCAAGAGCATTCACTAGAAGCTAAACTGTGAGAAAGCAAAAACAAAAATAGTTATAATTAACGGGAAAGCATTTTATTAACGGGAAAGCAAAACTCATGTGCTGTCTTTTAATACCAAAACAATGTAGATCACGAGAGTTGTTGACGAGTTATTTACTATTGAAGACAGACGGTATTCCAGGATCATGCCCGGTTATGGAAGTGTCAAATTTATAATCAGGAGTTTCCAATACACGTAGCCTATACACAAACAGACATGTGACCTTTTTCATATAATTCAGGGTAAGCACATAGAAGACAAAGCACTGTTTTCAGGAATTCGTACATTTGTAAGCATATATTCACAGTGGCAATTAGAAAAGTAGTGCACCTAAATTATACGTTCTTATACTTTCTAAAAATATACGCAAGGTTTCCTAATGATAATATACTGGGAAATAAAGTTGGGCCGGGTTATGTTTAACTCGCCCTGTATATTCGCAATAAAGAAATCCCGCAACGACGAGTTTAGCGCCGATCTGCGCACTTCCGCGTTTGAAAACAAGGATCTCACGGCCACAGTAAACAACTTTATGCTGATCGTGCCCCTGCGCTTCCTTTTATGACCTGGGGCCAATTTCATAGAGCTGTTAAGCACAAACAATTGCTTAGCATGAAAATGTCTTACTTAAAAACAGGTTACCAGCCAAAAGTCCATGTAATTTTCATGCTAAGCAAACAACAGCTGAATGCCAGTCAAAATCAATATTCCACACATGGAAATCTGGTTGGTAATCCAGTTTTTATCAAGGAAGCATTTGCATGCTAAGCAAATGTTTGTGCTTAACAGCTTTATGAAATTGGCCCCTGATTAATTAATACATGAATGAATGTACTGAAAGGCGTTGTTTTGTTTGCCACTGACATTCTCGCTTTCAACCCGGAAGTGCGCAGAAGGGGCTAATGTGAAATTCCTCTATGGCAAGATCAGTTGAGTCAGTAGCCTCCCCCGGTCAGCACAGTTGAATGAGATTAACCTGAGGGTTTGGATGTATTTACCTGTATAACTCCACCACCTCGGCTACCCTCAGTGCATGACAGAAATGACCCAGGAAGCTGCAGCATCTTACCAAGCCAGTCCAGGGTTATCATCTCCAGCTCAGTACATGCTGGACTGCTGATCTGCAGACAAATGCAGTGCAAACAGTCATTTCTTGCGGATACAAAACAGTTTAAAACAAAGATTAGACTGTGAAACGAAAAACCATGAGCAAAGGTCCCCCACCCCCGAAATGGCCAGCGGATTTAATTTGGGGATGGCGTGAGTGGTGCACCATTTACCATGTGCACGAACCTTTGCCGTTTTGAAATGTTTCGGGCGTAATTTCGTGAAACTTGAAAGATAAAATCTTGTTTTCCTCTGTTGAAGCAGCGGCCATTGTAACACGATGGCAAAAATACCATTAAACCATACGGCACCGGTAGTATTTATGATATACAAATTCAATTTAGTATAGCCTAGGCTATCCAGTAAAATAACTATGTGTGATTATTATTATCTTCCTGATTAAACCAAAGTCACATGGCGTTAATAAAACAATATAGGTGAATATTGGCAATAAATATTCCGCATTTTCTTTAACCCCCATCGGGAAAAGGTTTCCTGAACCGACTGTTCTTTTCCTGTTCAGTTTTTCGTGACCAACTACAGGAATTATAGGTTTCTTACCCAGCTAAATCCAATACATCCAATGGCATCAGACAACATGTCGCCAAGTATAGCAGCGTACGAGTTACCGGTAGGAAAGTAGGAGTGGAAATGAGGAGAGTTCCAGTGTGTGACCTGGCATTATGCAGAAATGTAAAGAAATTAAATAGTATGATACTGTCACTGACAAACTGTTTTAAAATTACATTTTGGTTTGATTATCATATCCTGGAACCCAGTACTATTTATTGCGACTGGCAACCGAGACTGAATTGCGCATGATTTACATTTTAAAAGCGAGATCAAAATACAGCATGCTTAGTAATTACAAATAACCTAATTGAAATACATTGCAGTCGAAAGTTGACACATACACTTGCAAATTGTTTCTTCAATTATTCATGGCTTTTAATCGCTTCTTTTTCTATTGCAAATTATCTGTACACGTTTCAAAAGTCCTTCATCATGTATAATCATTTGGATTTAGTTCATTGCATTGGGATGTATTGGGGATTTCTTTTGCAGGACTGTGGTGTACGCAAACTTTTGACAACTATTTCATTTAAGAAAAATTAGAAATAATGTAAACAATTTAGTAAAATAATTCGTAAACCGTACGAATGAGTGAGACAACCATCAACGTCCCTAGATCCACCCTTTATAAAAGGCATGAAATAATTTCCCTTGAATTCGCAAGCTTAACGCATGTCCCAATATAATCGCATAATAAAGGTGAATTTTAAGTACATAAAGCGTAGTCTACATCGAATGCATCAGGAAGGTGCATCATGGACACAAGTAGCGTATCCAGCTTTTTCTGCCGGGGGGGGGGGGGGGGGGGGGGCAAACAACGTCTGTATACCGTCTTAAAACCGTCGCAAAAAAACCTATTTCCTTTTGTTTTTATGACCTCTCAAATGCCGCTGGGGAGGGGGAGGGGGGGTGGAGTTTCCCCCTGCCATATGGGGCTAGTCAAAACAACAAAGTCAAAAATGTTGTTTATTCGTATATTCTTGAGAAATTTGCGCGGATCATTTTAACAGTAACTGACTTAAAAGCATACCCTTTCTTTTTAATACAAAACCATCCAATTCACCCAATTAAGGTGTTTACGATTTGATTTACTTTTGAAGACGGGTGGTGTTTGGGACTTTTGCAGTTGAGCCACTGTCGGTCGTATATATTACTAGGAGCTTACAATGTATTCGCAAAACTATAGAACATTGCTTTAAATTTAGACGTTTTTAAACATATTGGTTTAACAGAGAAGAAGCGAAAAATAGAGATACCAAGTGAAGCTAAAATATAGAAGTAATTTTCATGCTTTTCTAAAAATGACATGAATAAACTCCTCGAAGCATGGTTTTAGGTAATATCCTTCAAGAATATGAGTTTTCAGAAAAAAATTGTAATACAATAAAACTTAAATAATTATTTAGGTTTACATCAATAATATACGCTGGATTTTTAACATAATTATGGCGAGATACTTGGGTTCGGTTATTTTTGACTCGGGCTGTAGTATAGAACAAGGAGGTTAAGAATCTAGTTTATCACCCTGTTCCTTTTCTCGCGAGCTATGTGGGCACGAAATGTGAGCCGCATTCAGTCAGGCCAGCTGCGTGCCTCGGGCTGAACCAAGTCTCAAATATTAATTAAACTGTATCCGTGGAGCAGATCCCTCTATATACAGCCATGGAAACATATTGACCAATCAACATTTAAATTAAAGCATATCACTGATATATCAAGTCATTTCACTACGCATACAGCCTTCATTTGTAACATTATTTGAGAACATCAAAACATTTATTTTCTATTTTAAAAATTTACGACAACCGTACGTTTTTCAACTGTTCAAGATACAAAAAAGGAAGAAACATGGTGGTGGAAAAGAGAATTCAACATGTTTACAGTGGTTTTAATAGTTTTTGTAAGCTTGTATTCTATTTTCCGATGGATCGGTTGACATTTTTGGGTTTTATTTTCACTTCATTTCCACTGGTAAAAATAAATAAAACATCCAGGCGGTCCCCAAAAAGGAAGCGGGTGGGGACGCTAAACGTGTCTTTTTTACTTCGCCTAACAGCTACTTTACTTTGTTTCCCTCAGCCTTCCAGATTTTTATTTCAGTATAATATTGGAAGAATTAAAACCGCACAATGTTATATGAAATAGACGTGTACAAATTACGTTCAAACATCGTTTTCAGTTTAAAATGATTGAGATGCCAACAAGTGTGCCTGCGTTCAGTAGGCCTATAATTAGCAAAATTGTACGTCTTGCCCATTATTGAAGCTCATTACCCTGTACCTCCAGGTTTGTGAAGGCTTCTTGTATACAGGGAGCAATTAATCAAACGTCACTCATTAACCATACAAAATATCTGCTTCATTATATACAACCGGCCCATCTGTTGCATACGGTATTCCCGCACCCACACATATTGTCAACCAATATGGTCATGTTTGCCAGCCTATAATGAACCTGAATCCCTCAGAGAGGAAATTAAAAGATGCAGTATATTGACGTAATGACGTCAGTACAGTTTGTCACATACCGTTTGCGTTGCCATCATGGGTCCTCGAAGGTTCCATGTGGCTTTGTGTAATTTTGAACAAACCGAACTCAAATAAATCTTAGACAAGAAATGATGTAATATGGACGGCCTGTCAATTAAGTAAGTTATACTGTAGGTCTAAGCATCTATTCACATTTCTGTCACTCTGTCCTCTGTTTTAAACCTTACTGTGTCTTGGGAATGAAGGACGGGAAGAATTATTGGGTTGTAAAATTGGACAGAATATTGTAGCAGTGGATCAGATCTCTAGGAATATACAGCTCTGGAAAACACATTGACCAATCAACATTTAGAAGCATATCATAGATATATTAAGCCATTTTACTGCGTATCAGGGCTGTAGTCGAGTCCATCACAAGTCCATCACAAGTCCCTGCAAGTCCCTGCAAGTCCATGCAAGTCCATCACAAACCCTCCAGTCCTAATTCCAATCACAAGCTATTCAAAATGAGCTTTGACAAAGGCATTATTTTGTCATTGTTCATCCAGTTATTATGAAAGGACTTGTGACTGGACTTGCGAAATGACTTGTGAAAGGACTTGCAGAGACTCGACTATAGCCCTGCTGCGTATACCCTTCTTTTGTAACTTATATAATATTTGAGAACTTCAAAATTGTCAAAATGAATACAATCTCATCCAAGTGGCTTTTCCAAATGCCGTATGAGAACAGTTGGATCCAAACATCATTAACATTATCCAAACAGGTTTTCACCCACTGAGTCTGAGACATATGGAACGAATAGACATGTACATAGTGACATTATGTACCTGCATGGAATCAGGCAGGTACAGAAAACCCAAATCGACAAATTAAGGTCTGCGTGGAAGACAAGGAAAGAACCAATGCGTCAACCACTGCACAAACCTGACCCATGAAATCAACTGTAAGAGCATTGTAATTTTCATCTTGGAAATAATACCTGATGAATTGCACATACCCCTGGCATAATGACTCGCTCGATATCCGCGAAGACGTCTTGCCATTTGTCAGGGTACTGTGGCGCTTCATGTGGTATCAACCTTCTCAAGTAGCCAGGTTCAACTTGAGACAGCGGGGGGCGTTCAGCGATGTTGTCCAGATAGTCTGCGATAAAGTCCACCATCTCTTTGCCCCATTGGCGGAAGTCCACTGAATTTGTCATGATATCAACTTCAGCTAAAATCTGCACGAAACTGCAAAGATAATGATGTCTTCGGAAATATTCCTTAAAATAGCCCCATGTTAACTTTTTTACAAAATGCAAATTCAACTGCCGTCAAAAGAGTTTTTGCACAATATTGTAATAAAAGTTTACACCAAATAGCTGAATTTACCGAACATTATAGAGTTGAGGACAGGTAATTTTCCAATATCACGTGGGAAAAATACACCGCATTTAATATGCGTATTGAGCTTCTACTAAAAACTCGATTTGGTCAAATTGTGATGAGGCTGCAACTTACCAACACGTTTGTAAAAGTAACAAAACATTCATAACGTTAAGCATTTATCTGCTCAATCCCAAATGTATCAAATCCGACTGGAGGAATATACAGTTGCGGTTGGAAGTTTACATACATTTGTAAACTGTTCCTTCAATTGTTCCAGGGGCTTCTCTATTTCTTGCATTTTGTTTCTTTTTTAAATTATCATTTTGTTTTATGCAAATCGCCTATCACAAGCCCTAGGGCACTCGAGGTGTGGGCTACTTAGGAATATGTGGAAGAACCAGCCCCTCACACTGAAACAAGATAATCTAATCTCTTCACAGCATGAATAGGGTCGGAATGGGTAACTAGTCCACTGCAAGGCATTAATAATGCCCATATTAAGCGTAGAAGTGCCAAAGCCCAGGACTGGGCTCAAACCCACAACCTGCAGAATTGCCCACAGTGTAGGAAAATCATGTTTCAAAAGACCTTCCTCCTTCATGCATCCGAATTTGAATTGGGTTCACAGCTTTGAGATTAATTGGGAATTTGTTTGCAGGACTGCGGTGTATGTAAACTTTCGATCACAACAGTATAGACATCATATCCCATTATCGTTGATCCAATATTGGGTGTTGCCCTTCATTGACGTATCTTTATAAACACTGTATACTCAATGTTGTCCCGAGAGATTATTAGAAGAAAAACAAAATCCGGGTGAGACTCGAACTCACACCCTCCAGCTTTTCAGTGCAGATGTTTTACCACTCGACCACCGAGCTTGCAGAAGTCGGTTGGCTGGTTCGAATCTGATAAAGCGGCGGGTACCGCAGCCAAACATTATCGTTGGTCAAAACTTTTACAATGTAATCATATTACGGTATTATTTTGAATTGTCTCGGCGTACAGATCCATATTTACCGCCCAGGAGAAAAGAAATTTGGAAAAGAAATTAATTTGGAGCATCAAACGCAAACAAAAACCTACAAAGCCACAAATCCTTTTTTAGCATAACCTGACAATTATACAAATCAACAAGTATTTTGTTCTTCAATTACACACAATTCCCTTCATATCTTCCTAAAAAAAGGAACCGTTTCATTGAAAAATAAAACAAGACATCTTTGTTCTTGTTAAAAAAATCAAAATGCTAGATAGGCTACAAGAAATCAAGAAACTGCGTTCGCTATCTGCATCTTTCTGATGTCATCTTCAATTTGAGGAAATTGAATAGAATTAGCACAGTAAAAGTGTTGAGTAAATAATCTACAGGCATCTCCCTATATACCCTGGGCTACGGACACTTACTCAGTATCTGCGTCTTGGCACGTTGTCTGCTTCCTTACACTCCTGACTGATGCTCAATCTACGTCTGAATCCAAGACGAGTAAACTGCTAATTTTATCACGAGCCGCAACGCTAATAATGCCCACTAGTCAATCAATGATCTACGGAGCTCTGGAAGTGCCATCTGACTTGTTCATATTTCTAAATCGTAAATATCGTTGTCTTTGTCAGATAAAATTAGCGGATTAATTTAACATGGTTATGTGACGATGCTGGGAGCGGAGTGCCATATTGCGCCAATACCATCCACAAGTTTATTTGTTTTTCCATAGGAGCAGGGTACAGCCTCTGTCTGATAGATCTAGAAACCCAGAAACGGGTTGTTCTAAAACCCCCTCGACCCCAAGACTCACGACCCCTCGACCCCTCGACCCCCTCGAGGTACTTTCTAAATCGGATCGTATCCCAAATCGAAACCCGGAGTTCGAATACGGCCCCAATGCTGCATACATTGTATTTTACTGATCATGGAGGAAGGAACGGACTGAACTGAACTGAACTGCAAGATTCACAAGACTACACAAGATCCCGTTTAAAAGTCTTCATTTTCTCAAGAAACCTTGATGTACACTCTAAAAACTCCTGAGTCAAAATTTCGACCAGTTCTGTTGGTCATATTTCATTGATCCGTTTTCTGTCATTGTGACCCTATAAAAGGTCATTCACTGTGAAAATATCTGACCATTTACGGGTCAAACATAGGTAGTAACTCTATTATGGATCATTGTAACCCTTACTTCTTGGTCATAATTTACCGTGACCCATTTTGCGTCAAATTGACCATTACAATGGTCATTCACTAAGATTATTTTTATATAATTTCCGGGTCAAATATTATTTGCCAACCCATTTTTATGTCATTTTAACTCATACCTTTTGGCCATAATTTCCTGAAAAGATTATCACACTTTTTAAGAATACGGTGTTTTAAAGAACAACTTTTTCCATGGATTAAATATTGAGCCTTTATTTGGAGGTTAAATAGTTTAAGATCAGATAGAAACCAAGTGGAAACATACATGTAATGTGTATGTGTATGTGTAGGTCTACCTCGAAAATGATTAAGTTGGTCTTTAGTAATAATGAATGGAGGGACTGAATAAAGATGCATGAATGGCCCATACATGTATAGTTTCAAATGAATTTGAAATTTGGACTAGTACATAACAATGGTGTCCTTTTCAACAATTGCAGCTTCTCGGAGTTCTTCTAAGATAGTTGATATCAGGAAAACATTCAACCAAGTAAGTTTGTCTAAAGAACTAATCGTGCCATGAGTGTCTGCCTTTCTGCCATATGTGTTGGAAGGGCAAATGGGTGCGTGCATTGTTAACAGGTAAACAAGTGAATTGTCTTTCTGACATTCTGGATTTATGTAAGGTATCTTTTCTTTGTCACAAATGGGTTCACACAAAAATGCCATCAAGTTTTGAGGTGATATGGTGTGAACTGTACATGACCACATTAGATTGTATGTACATTGTGATTTACAATCAAGTGCAACTTTGAAGGGATGTGTCATAGTTTATATTTCTAACTTTACAATAATAATAAAAATAATAATAATTGTTTTCTGCGTACAGTATTGAGATGACAGACTGGATTAACATGTCAACACTGAGTGAAATATAAAAAAAGTGTTATCAAAATTGATTTCTGTTCTTTTTCTTTGTTTTCCCAGATTAAGTCAATGACTTGGACTCTACTGTATTCTGAGTTAAGCACCATTCCTTGTATATGTAGAAGACACACTTTTAAATTGTTCTGCCTGCTTCTTGAAGCAAAGATTTTTGAAAATCCTCCTATTTCAAGGAATGCAAGCATACATTTTGTGCGTACATCTCAGATACAGGCTCCCCAAGTAATGGTTTCAATGATGTCATGGCCTGGTCATTGACTTGACCTGTTTTTGTTTGTTAGTTATTTTTTTGTTATAGGTTCCTGCATTAAAGAAAATTGGAAGGACTCTATATTTGGGTTAAATGTGACCAAGCTTTGTGACCAAACTTGACTCTTGACTCAAGAATGGGATTATGGTGCAGTATTAAATTTTGACCCGGGAATTAACTTAAGATTTGATGCAGGTTCGAGGTTACATTTTAACCAATTTGCTGGGTTGAATATTGACTCGGGAATGGGGTTAACCTTCGACCCAGGTGCAGGATGGAATTTTGACCCGGATATGGGGTTAAGATTTGACTAAGTTGCCGGGTTGAATCTTGACTCTAGAATGGGGTTAATTCTTTGACCCAAATTCCGGGTGGTAATTTGACCAAGTTTTGGGGTTGGCAATTGACCCAATTTACTGGTCCAAACTTTCTGACCAAGCAATCGGGGTCATTTTAACTTTAAAGGTGTCGTGCAGATCCGGATGCGGAATATTAGTCAAAATTGACCCGTTTTGAGTCAGTTTTGACCCAGGAGTTTTTAGTGTGTACTGAATATTTACGGGCAGTGTGCATTTCGCCTTTACCCATCACAAAAAGACGTATCCGTTACCCCGTTCCTTCCACTTCTGTAGTTGATATTTGATGTACATGTACATCAGAAGGGTATCCAGCGGGGGGCAGGGGGAAAACTTGCCCCCCCCCCCCGGCGGCATTTGAGGCGTCATAAAAACAAAGGGGAATAGTGTTTTTGCGACGGTTTTAAGACGGTTCAGACTTTTTTTTACCTCCCTGGCACAAAAAGCTGGATACGCTACTGATGTGTATTCAGTTTGGAGGTGGTGCGTCGAAGTCTTATCTTGCGTGTCTGCTAGGCACGAAGGATGGATCTGTATCCTTGTGATACAGCTTGCATTCGTCTCGTCAATCTTGAGGATGTCGACCGGTTGGTTCTTATTCTATTGCTCCCGCCATTCTCTTTCTTACGAAAGCGTATTTAGGACATGGCCAAAAAAAAATTTGCGCCCACTATTTCGCCCGGGCGGATTAGTATTTCGCCCGGACGAATTATTATATCGCCCGGGCGGATTATTATTTCGCCCGGGCGGATTATTATTTCGCCCGGGCGGATTACTATTTCGCCCGGGCGGATTACTATTTTGCCTGGGCGGATTACTATTTCGCCCGGGCGGATTACTATTTCGCCCGGGCGGATTACTATTTCGCCCGGGCGGATTACTATTTCCCCGGGCGGATTACTATTTCGCCCGGGCGGATTACTATTTTGCCTGGGCGGATTACTATTTCGCCCGGGCGGATTACTATTTCGCCCGGGCGGATTACTATTTCGCCCGGGCGGATTACTATTTCCCCGGGCGAATTACTATTTCGCCCGGGCGGATTAATCGGAACATATACTAACGGGTTTCACCATTTCGACAGTAATCCGCTCGGGCGAAATAGTAATCCGCTCGGGCGAAATAGTAATCCGCTCGGGCGAAATAGTAATCCACCCGGGCAAAATACTAATCCGCCCGGGCGAAATACTAATCCGCCCGGGCGAAATACTAATCCGCCAGGGCGAAATACTAATCCGCCCGGGCGAAATACTAATCCGCCCGGGCGAAAAAGTGGGCGCGAAATATTGTTTTGCCATGTCCTTAAGACGCTTCCGTACTTTCTGGACCGTATGCATAAATGTGGCATGATCCGAACTTTCGCGACTCTTGCACTGCACGTTTGCGTTGCAGTCCTTGATTATGTGATTGTTCCCACACTTACAGTAGAGGCCTTTGGTTTTGCAGAATTATCCTTCCTTTGACGGATTGGCAGCGGAACGCGATGCAGTCGGAGATGTGCATGGTGGCCCTGCTTATCGTGATAAAGACATCTGCCCTCAGTATTTTGGTATTGGCGTAGACTTTGTAGGCGTTGCAAGGTAGCCATCACCTGAAGGGAGGAGCCGCTCTCTCCGTGTTGTGGTCTAAATGGGTAGGTGGGTAGAGCTCGGGGCCCTTGAGCAGTCTTGATTTCTGCTTTAGAAATTCCGCCAACATGGCGAATGGGGGGTAGCTGCCTGAAGACATCTTGTCATGTTCTGAAGCGCGTTCCCTCCAAGCATTGTGGGTGAAAATGGGGAGTTTGTCGAAGATCAAGTGTAAGTTGTGTGCGACGTTCAGAATGTTCAGATCCGGCAGGTCTTTCATTTGTGCAGCTGCGTCGAAACATAGGTCAGCCAGTTCTCGGGTTTGTTGCTTTCATCGGCCTTGAACTTGGGGAACCTGGTGAGCCTTTTGATTAATTCTGAAGTTATCTTGGTTTTGTTACCAAATCTGTCCCGAAGCTCTTTCCACTTCTCAGTGTAAACAGCTTATGGGTCCATACATATGTGACAAAAGCGATTCACGAGCTGTTTTACCTCCCTCTTGTGTACTTCGATAGAAACGTTAATTTCTGGGTAGATGGGGTGTAGGTCTGGCTTTCTCAAAGGACGAACGCTGTGGCTGGAACATAATGGCGTCACGGTCTGGTTCATGAGTCGGCTGCCTTTTACGTGTCAGAGTATTAGTCAGGTTTACTATGTTTATTCTTTTAAAAATGTTGGAGATTAGCAAAACTATACATAAACTCCCCCCCAAAAGTTCGGAAACTCAAGTTTGACAGACGATTCCTCTCTTGTTTACAACTCCTTCTCCTTGAATTTGGTATCATTGGAAAGCCCTGCTAATCGTCTTTACAACGATGTGTCATTTGTTATGATTATAAGCAATTGGGGGATGTGCAGCACAGCTGAATATGGGGGTGGGTGTAAAGTGAAATGTTACAAAATGCATTGCTATTGTCATACAATGCATTCCCCTTTTGCTTGGAGGATGGGAATGTGCAACATATCTGCAACAGATCCTGATTGATTAATGGGACGCCATCCCACAGCAACGTGTGACCCGGCTCGTGAACAGTATGATGAGAAGGTGACAGGCTGTTGTGGCTGCATTCGGATTGTCCACCCGCACTGAGGCTCTTGACTTAACATTTATCAATGAAGAAACTGTTCAATGATTAAACCTGAAAAAAAAGACTTTCCTTACGTCTTGTTTTTTCTTTTGTTAGTGATAGAGTGTTGCATTATACTGTGAGAGAGACTTCTTGTTACTGATGGAGCATTATTGGGTGTTTGAGTGCAGAAAATGACAAATTCTTTTACTCTGTTTGAAACGCAAGCACATTAACAACAGAGTTGCTATCCCGGAGGCAATTTATTGTGACAGGCCATGTAAATTTCTTAACTTTTCCTGCACATTTATGGCTTACAACCTTTAAATATTGGTTAGTAAGCAGAGAATCAGTCAAGACACACCAATCCTCCAAACAACTCCTAACAGTAAGAGTCAATACACTTTTAGACAATAGCAATGCATTTTGTAACATTTCATTTTACACCCATCCCCATATTCAGCTGTGCTGCACACCCCCTATTTGCTTAATCATAACAAATGACACATCATTGTAAAGAAGAATAACAGGGCTTTCCAATGATACCAAATGCAAGAAAAAGGAGTTGGAAACAAGAGAGAAATCGTCTGTCAAACTTGAGTTTCCGAAGTTGTTTTGAGGAGTATATTTGGAATCTTCAGAGCATGGGGAATCCATAAATTAATGTTGGCATTTGCGTAGACACCTGCATGGCCGCCATTTTGGATTTTCAAAAGGGTCGCCATAAAATACCAAATTTGCGCTATCTCGGCTTCTAGTCAACCTATAGAAACATAATTAAATAGGCTAATCCTATGTTTTCTGGGTCACGAAAACAACTGGTTGCATCTTTAGACTTCTGATCCTAACACTTGCTTCACTTTTAGGACTTTTTATCTTTCCAGAGGTCGGTGATACCAGGGGAGTATATATATACGCCACTGAGTGATACAAACAATATTCCGCCAAACAGGAAGTTTTCATAAATCCGAGGATGTCTAAGCTTAACGAACCACGCAAGACCATATATGCAACCGGTTCACTGGTAAATGAACATCCAAAACCACACAAGCCAAATCCAATCAACCATCTCTATTAGCAGCACAATGGGAACGATTCATAACAAACCTATACCCAAAGTACAACTATCTCAAACTGAGAAACTTCACTTTGGAAAAAGGCCTCAAATTAATTGTTCCCACTCCTGCTAAACACACATAAAGTGACATAAATACATTCAATCGAAGAATGAGAGTTGCATTCATAACAATCTAAAAAAACATCCTCTCAAAATTGCCTCCGAAACTTACACCTATAGTGAAAACACTAGAAAAACACCTAGAAGCCACACAATTTTGAACTTGCCAACACCAGGCTAAAACATCGGCAAAACAACATGACCTCACAAGAAGAATTCGCCATGAACAACCTCAAAAACAACCCCGACATCGGAAGTCAAACCACGTGACAAAAACAGAGGCATCTACTAAATGAACCACTCAAATTGTTTACAAGTGGGTTACCGCCATCTTGAGTCCAAATATTATACATCCAGTCGGACCAAGAATATCACCCCACAAACCATAACTCTGGTTCATGACACACAAATAGAGACAACAGGCCATGACTTCGAACAAAATAATACAAAAAGCGAAATAATCCTAACATGGTGGCGCTACAGAGGTGGTCATCTACAACGGGACACTGGAAGATTTCCAGAACCCATCACAAATTTGATTAAGATGCACCCTACCCTAAAGTTCACATACAAAGCATCTGAATCACCAACCGACTACCTTGACATACCGGTAACCATCTTCAAAGGAGATCGTTTCCAATCAACAGGTATCCTAGACAAAAGAGTCTAAAATAAACCAACGAAGACAAACCTCTAAAAACCTCCGAAAAACATCCCACCAACCCCGCATTATCAAAGCGTTCATATTCGGAGAAACACTCCATTACGCTACCAACGAGGAGGGTGAATTCCAAAATAGAAGTCTCTTAGAGAAACTGACAACCAGGGGAAACAACCCAACTGAAATCGAAACAGCGACAACAAAGTTTCATATGCCGATAGAAACAGATCAATACACAAAACCGAGGATGAAACAAAATCAAAACAATCTCCTCTCGTCTTCATTGCCACATACGACCTAGCCATAAACTATACCGCAACCTGAACAAAGCAACAAACAAAGACTGGCACCTTATACAAGACAATAAACCACTCTGGAATACTTTTCAAAGGCCCATTGCCTTTAGAAAAGCCCACAACATCCGGGAAAACTTGGTTCGAGCCAAACTATCAAACCAATATATAGAGCTCAAACCACAATATTGACCCCTCAATTTATTTGTATTTGTTTTACTCTTTCCAGTGATATAATATTTTTTTTTAATTAAGCAACTTAAAATTTTCATGAATCTGCCTTGTTAGGCGGAGTGTCCATGATTGGTGGACAGACAGAATCGGAGCCCCATTTTAAAGTAGATAGGGTGACAAACTTGACTGAAGCCATGGTGCTTCATTCGCAATATGTACACATTTACGTCAATCGTAATATTTGTCGTTGTTTTGAATTAAATTACATTTCCACCGCTGGCACATCGCCGGATGAGGCAGCCATGTTTTTAGCAGGGCCTTATGGGATACTTACCCTACTAACCGGCTCGGCGAGTCGGTTAGTAGGGCCAGGCCCGAGTAAGCGCGAGAAGTCACGTGAGAGCTAAATCGAACGGGCTTGCGCTTGCACGAGTAAGCGCGGGGTAAGTAATCGAACGCGGTAACGATGTCGAAGCTAAGCAGATCAAGAAAGACCAAGGCCAGGACCCAATCAAACCCGCCGTCACCGCCATCTCCATCCAGCTCCTCCTCATCGAGCATTCCATGTGCACAACGGTCAATAGCTAGTGCACATCTCTTTCAGTACCATGTCCTTAGCAATATTTTCCTCGACACAGCGAGAACTGTCTTAAAACCTGGATAATAATAGTTGCTGAACTGTTTCCATCACTTGAATGTTAAATAGAACCAGAAATATTAACTACTTACGTATATTTTGGTTAAAATTGAGGAGTCCTTTGTTACTAAAACGTCAACAAATCCGACTGTATTTTCATTGCCTCATGCATGCACATTTTCTTCCGGCTTTAAACATCGCCACCATGCGGTCATTTGAAGACATGTTGATCGTGTCCCCAACCCACAATACCATCGATATTGTATACTACTGTTTTATGTAATATTTAAGTATATATACAAACGGTCACCTGACACTAGCGATAACGAATATCTGATTAGTATCTAATATGGTTTGCAGGTAAATTGCTGAGGTACGTAACGAAAATTAAAAACTAAAGCCCTTTTTGGGACTCGGCCCACGGCCTATCATGCGCGAGAGCCGAATTCCCACTGGTCCATTCACTATCACGTGCCAGCCGCTATTTGCCAACTCGCAGGGTTTTGGTTGGGTGTTTCCCAATCAACTGTAACGTGACATGAGTTTCGAAATGGAGCCATAAGGTTTTAGTTGGTTTCGTTTTGTTCCTCTAAGAGGGAAACCAATATTTCTAAGATTTTGTCTGGTCCACGTGATTCGTCGAAAAAGCCTGAGTCTGTCGGGTGTGGTTTGAGCTCTATATATTGGTTTGATAGTTTGGCTCGAACTAAGTTTTCCCGGATGTTGTGGGCTTTTCTAAAGGCAATGGGCCTTTGAAAAGTATTCCAGAGTGGTTTATTGTCTTGTATAAGGTGCCAGTCTTTGTTTGTTGCTTTGTTCAAGTTGCGGTATAGTTTATGGCTAGGTCGTATGTGGCAATGAAGACGAGAGGAGATTGTTTTGATTTTGTTTCATCCTCGGTTTTGTGTATTGATCTGTTTCTATCGGCATATGAAACTTTGTTGTCGCTGTTTCGATTTCAGTTGGGTTGTTTCCCCTGGTTGTCAGATTCTCCGAATATGAACGCTTTGATAATGCGGGGTTGGTGGGATGTTTTTCGGAGGTTTTTAGAGGTTTGTTTCCGTTGGTTTATTTTAGACTCTTTTGTCTAGGATACCTGTTGAAGATGGTTACCGGTATGTCAAGGTAGTCGGTTGGTGATTCAGATGCTTTGTATGTGAACTTTAGGGTAGGGTGCATCTTAATACAATTTGTGATGGGTTCTGGAAATCTTCCAGTGTCCCGTTGTAGATGACCACCTCTGTAGCGCCACCATGTTAGGATTATTTCGCTTTTTGTATTATTTTTGTCGAAGTCATGGCCTGTTGTCTCTATTTGTGTGTCATGAACCAGAGTTATGGTTTGTGGGGTGATATTCTTGGTCCGACTGGATGTATAATATTTGGACTCAAGATGGCGGTAACCCACTTGTAAACAATTTGAGTGGTTCATTTAGTAGATGCCTCTGTTTTTGTCACGTGGTTTGACTTCCGATGTCGGGGTTGTTTTTGAGGTTGTTCATGGCGAATTCTTCTTGTGAGGTCATGTTGTTTTGCCGATGTTTTAGCCTGGTGTTGGCAAGTTCAAAATTGTGTGGCTTCCAGGTGTTTTTCTAGTGTTTTCACTATTATACGGCATTTGGAAAAGCCACTTGGATGAGATTGTATTCATTTTGACAATTTTGAAGTTCTCAAATATTATATAAGTTACAAAAGAAGGGTATACGCAGCAGGGCTGTAGTCGAGTATCTGCAAGTCCTTTCACAAGTCATTTCGCAAGTCCAGTTACAAGTCCTTTCATAATAACTGGATGAACAATGACAAAATAATGCCTTTGTCAAAGCTCATTTGAATAGCTTGTGATTGGAATTAGGACTGGAGGGTTTGTGATGGACTTGCAGGGACTTGCAGGGACTTGCAGGGACTTGTGATGGACTTGTGATGGACTCGACTACAGCCCCGATACGCAGTAAAATGGCTTAATATATCTGTGATATGCTTTTAAATGTCGATTGGTCAATGTGTTTTCCAGAGCTGTATATTCCTAGAGATCTGATCCACTGCTACAATATTCTGTCCACTTTTACAACCCAATAATTCTTCCCGTCCTTCATTCCCAAGACACAGTAAGGTTTAAAACAGAGGACAGAGTGACAGAAATGTTAATAGATGCTTAGACCTACAGTATAACTTACTTAATTGACAGGCCGTCCATATTACATCATTTCTTGTCTAAGATATATTTGAGTTCGGTTTGTTCAAAATTACACAAAGCCACATGGAACCTTCGAGGACCCATGATGGCAACGCAAACGGTATGTGACAAACTGTGCTGACGTCATTACGTCAATATACTGCATCTTTTAATTTCCTCTCTGAGGGATTCAGGTTCATTAAGCTGGCAAACATGACCATATTGGTTGACAATATGTGTGGGTGCGGGAATACCGTATGCAACAGATGGGCCTGTTGTATATAATGAAGCAGATATTTTGTATGGTTAATGAGTGACGTTTGATTAATTGCTCCCTGTATACAAGAAGCCTTCACAAACCTGGAGGTACAGGGTAATGAGCTCCAATAATGGGCAAGACGTACAATTTTGCTAATTATAGGCCTACTGAACGCAGGCACACTTGTTGGCATCTCAATCATTTTAAACTGAAAACGATGTTTGAACGTAATTTGTACACGTTTATTTCATATAACATTGTGCGGTTTTAATTCTTCCAATATTATACTGAAATACAAATCTGGAAGGCTGAGGGAAACAAAGTAAAGTAGCTGTTAGGCGAAGTAAAAAAGACACGTTTAGCGTCCCCACCCGCTTCCTTTTTGGGGACCGCCTGGATGTTTTATTTATTTTTACCAGTGGAAATGAAGTGAAAATAGAACCCAAAAATGTCAACCGATCCATCGGAAAATAGAATACAAGCTTACAAAAACTATTAAAACCACTGTAAACATGTTGAATTCTCTTTTCCACCATCATGTTTCTTCCTTTTTTGTATCTTGAACAGTTGAAAAACGTACGGTTGTCGGAAATTCTTAAAATAGAAAATATATGTTTTGATGTTCTCAAATAATGTTACAAATGAAGGCTGTATGCGTAGTGAAATGACTTGATATATCAGTGATATGCTTTAATTTAAATGTTGATTGGTCAATATGTTTCCATGGCTGTATATAGAGGGATCAGCTCCACGGATACAGTTTAATTAATATTTGAGACTTGGTTCAGCCCGAGGCACGCAGCTGGCCTGACTGAATGCGGCTCACATTTCGTGCCCACAGCTCGCGAGAAAAGGAACAGGGTGATAAACTAGATTCTTAACCTCCTTGTTCTATACTACAGCCCGAGTCAAAAATAACCGAACCCAAGTATCTCGCCATAATTATTTTAAAAATCCAGCGTATATTATTGATGTAAACCTAAATAATTATATAAGTTCTATTTTATTACAATTTTTTTCCGAAAACTCATATTCTTGAAGGATATTACCTAAAACCATGCTTCGAGGAGTTTATTCATGTCATTTTTAGAAAAGCATGAAAATTACTTCTATATTTTAGCTTCACTTGGTATCTCTATTTTTCGCTTCTTCTCTGTTAAACCAATATGTTTAAAAACGTCTAAATTTAAAGCAATGTTCTATAGTTTTGCGAATACATTGTAAGCTCCTAGTAATATATACGACCGACAGTGGCTCAACTGCAAAAGTCCCAAACACCACCCGTCTTCAAAAGTAAATCAAATCGTAAACACCTTAATTGGGTGAATTGGATGGTTTTGTATTAAAAAGAAAAGGTATGCTTTTAAGTCAGTTACTGTTAAAATGATCCGCGCAAATTTCTCAAGAATATACGAATAAACAACATTTTTGACTTTGTTGTTTTGACTAGCCCCATATGGCAGGGGGAAACTCCACCACCCCCACTCCCCCTCCCAGCGGCATTTGAGAGGTCATAACAAACAAAAGGAAAAAGTGTTTTTTGCGACGGTTTTAAGACGGTATACAGACGTTGTTTGCCCCCCCCCCCCCCCCCCGGCAGAAAAAGCTGGACACGCTACTTGTGTCCATGATGCACCTTCCTGATGCATTCGATGTAGACTACGCTTTATGTACTTTATGTACTTATGTAAAGGGTGGATCTAGGGACGTTGATGGTTGTCTCACTCATTCGTACGATTTACGAATTATTTACGATTTTACTTAATTTTTTACATTATTTTTAATTTTTCTTCAAAAGTTTGCGTAAACCACAGTCCTGCAAAAGAAATCCCCAATACATCCCAAGGCAATGAACTAAATCTAAATGATTATACATGATGAAGGACTTTTGAAACGTGTACTGATAATTTGCAATAGAAAAAGAATCGATTAAAAGCCATGAATAATTGAAGAAAAAATTTGCAAGTGTATGTGTCAACTTTCGACTGCAATGTATTTCAATTAGGTTATTTGTAATTACTAAGCATGCTGTATTTTGATCTCGCTTTTAAAATGTAAATCATGCCCAATTCAGTCTCGGTTGCCAGTCGCAATAAATAGTACTGGGTTCCAGGATATGATAATCAAACCAAAATGTAATTTTAAAACAGTTTGTCAGTGACAGTATCATACTATTTAATTTCTTTACATTTCTGCATAAAAGGAAGCGCAGGCGCACGATCAGCATAAAGTTGTTTACTGTGGCCTTGAGATCCTCGTTTTCAAACGCGGAAGTGCGCAGATCGGCGCTAAACTCGTCGTTGCGGGATTTCTTTATTGCGAATATACAGGGCGAGTTAAACATAACCCGGCCCAACTTTATTTCCCAGTATATTATCATCAGGAAACCTTGCGTATATTTTTAGAAAGTATAAGAACGTATAATTTAGGTGCACTACTTTTCTAATTGCCACTGTGAATATATGCTTACAAATGTACGAATTCCTGAAAACAGTGCTTTGTCTTCTATGTGCTTACCCTGAATTATATGAAAAAGGTCGCATGTCTGTTCGTGTATAGGCTACGTGTATTGGAAACTCCTGATTATAAATTTGACACTTCCATAACCGGGCATGATCCTGGAATACCGTCTGTCTTCAATAGTAAATAACTCGTCAACAACTCTCGTGATCTACATTGTTTTGGTATTAAAAGACAGCACATGAGTTTTGCTTTCCCGTTAATAGTCTTCAAAATGAAATGTTCGTACCAATATGAGAATAAGTATTTGGGTTGGGTTGGTTATTTTTTACTGATCCTGTATAAGCTGCAGCTCAGAGTTGATGATCTCGACGGGTATCACAATTGGAGGCCTACCGTACCCTCTGTACTCAAAATCATAACTGATTTTCCATACCGTAGTGTCTTACTCTGCAAAACCACTGTTCTTAAATGGTGGTTTGAGTTTGGGGTGTGAACATGTAATGTATACTGTTAACGAGTTAAAATCAGGCTTCATTTAAAGCCGACTCCTTGAGTTATTGCGCAAACCTAGTACAGCCAGCCTCCCCCCCCACTACCACCATTGGTTGAGGTTTAGGGTATGAAATTTAGGGTTGGGATTATAACTATTTTTGTTTTTGCTTTCTCACAGTTTAGCTTCTAGTGAATGCTCTTGAGTTTGGTGAACAAAAAAAAGACAATATCGTTTGTTCATTTGAAGAACAAACACCCCTGAGCCGAGATAATCAGTAATTACCACATGATTATCCCAACAAGCTTGAAGTAATAATGTTGATTAGAGAACAAATTGTAATCTTTTACGAAATATATCATCATCATTTTAAAACATTAAATCTGATATGCTCGTGCTTTGGGGGTATATCAACCTGACAAATACATGTTCAAATTGAATTGCTTGTTTCTTAGCATTTGTTAGCATTAGATAAGATGTAAGTTTTCTTATGCGATATTCCACAAAAGCATTGACCGAAATGTTTCTATTATAAGTAATAGATTTAATAAGTTTTTAAACTTTGTGTTAGATTTGAACAGTTTTAATATGCATATCTTCACGCGTAACACATATTAGAACAATGCATATAGGAACACCAAATAAAGTGCACAGCGTAGTAAGTGCTTTTTTCGTTTAAAACAAGTTTTCTTCCACAATTCTTCAGTAAATCTATCAACATTCTATTTTGAGCCAGAGTATGGACGCGGACTTTTCTTTAAGTCAGAACGTTGTTTGAGGACTAAAGAGTGAATATCCTAAGACCTGTCGTTATTTTGCAGGGGACAGCCAGTGAAAGCACAGCCATGGCCCTTCTAGCTGCTAGGGAGAGAGCAATCCGTCTGCACACAGCATTGGATCCTGACAGAGATTATTACGAGATCATGTCCAAACTGGTGGCCTACACATCAGAATATGTTAGTTGTAAATGTTTGAATACATTTGTACATTGAATAATGTCAGATTTTTTCGTGAGGTAAATCTAACGGGAACTGTGGCTAACGTGCGGACATTCGTCTTGATGATATACCGGTAGATTGCTACACTGGCGGATCCAAAACATCTTTTTATACAGTATGAGTAAACAAAAATATACACTTTGAAAATTGGCTTTAGTTTTATTATGTAGCAATATAGATAAGATATTTTCATATGTAACTCTTCCTGCTTCTTTTGGTGACATTTTTACTGGATTAGTTTTCATGCATGACTGCACAGGAGACAATTAAGGGGGTCGGGGGAAATCTGAGTTGCGCCAACTGGTCAGGGCTGGATAAAAAAGAGACAATTTATAAGAACACAACCATTGTCTAACAAAGAGACAAAAAGGAGTTTCATTAGCTTTTAAACTTCCTGTTTATTTAAAACATTTAAATTAAATTTAAAAGGCAATTAAATTCCACGGTGTGTTAGTCCTCAACATGGCCACCATCTCGTTCAATGCACAGCTGGGCTCGGCGCATCATTCCTGCAACAGCACGGCGAATCATCTCCCTGTCTTGTCTGAGAATGTCAATTTCACGAGTTATCCTTTCCTGGAGGTCATCCAGATTTGCTGGAGGAGTGGTGAAAACCCGAGCTTTCAGATATCCCCATAAAAAGTAGCCAAGAGGGGTCAGATCAGGAGATCTTGGGGGCCACTCCACCGGTTGATTCAAGGCAATGACCAGTTGGCGCAACTCAGATTTCACCCGACCCCCTTAATTGTCTCCTGTGCAGTCATGCATGAAAAACTAATCCAGTAGAAATGTCACTAAAAAAAGCAGGAAGAGTTACTCTAAAAGTACATATGAAAATATCTTATCTATATTGCTACAGAATAAAACTATGGCCAATTTTAAAAGTGTATAGTTTTTTGACTCACACTGTACTCAACGGAGAAAAGTAACTTTTAGTTGATGTACCATAAACAGACACGGTTTTGTTAAGATTTGATTGCTTTTATGCTTTAATCAAGCGTATTGGGTCATCAGATGATTATTGACGTATTACATTTTAAACAAGTTTGCCTATGATAAGTAGCCACAATCCGCCATTATCAGTTGTCGAAGCTCTTTTGGAAACAATTTAATTGTTAATGTTCCGTTCTCTGGCAATACAATAATTATTCAAATCAAATCATCTCATTTCATGTCGAATGAAAGATCAGAGATGTAATGTAATTTTCACTTCGTTTTCCATTTCTTCAATACTGGCCGTGTTGTTTACGAGTTTCACACAGAAAAGATAATGATTTTGTTTTATATTTGTATCTTTCCTGTTATTTACTTTTGAATGAGACATCGAACGAAACTAGCCACCCAAGTTTAGTTATCGAATAATTACTTAAACAAATGTCGAATTATTTGCGGTCCGACAATAATTCAGTTTCCGCAGGGCGGGAAGGCAGCAAGGAATAAAAGCATATTTTTTCGGAGAATTACAGACGGCAGAATAGAAAAAAATGAAAACATAAATGCACAGTACGTCTTTAAATTATATTTTCCATTAAAAGCTCTGCAAACCAGATCTCATTAAAACATGATCTTAATTTCAGGCTCATTCGTCTGTGGAGAGATCGTCTTTGATAAGCTGTGTTAGAATGAGACTGTTACCGTGTGATGACAGTTACGCCCTTCGAGGTGAAACCCTTGCCCAGGCTATACAGGAAGACAAAGCAAAGGGACTGATCCCTGCATTTGTAAGTTCATTCATTTTATGTTTGACCATTTTCTTGTCAGAGAGGTTGAGGATGCCGTTCCTCTATCTTGTTGCTTCCTGTTTCGCATTTCACCGATCTACAAAAAAAAATACAACACATAGAGAGAGAGAGAGACTGAAAAAGATAAGAAAAAAGAGGGAGAGATTACAAATGCACCCAGACCACTCTAGCAAGGGGGGCACGCCTTGGGGGGGGGGGGGGGGGGGGGGGCAGACACGCCCCCCGTTTGGAAAATCCTGGATCCGCTCCTGGATACGTTTCGCGTCTGTTTAAACATTCTCCTCTTTAGACTCGTGGCATTCTAGTGATGACTGTCGGAGCATGCTAACCAAAACGTCCAGTTTACATCTCCGGTCCTTCTAAGAACTACAGTACTGTTTTCCCTAAGGCAAACGTAAAAATTGTGTCAAAGTGAGCGTGTTCCTTACCATCAGATGGTGTGCGTGTAAATATAAAATATATATTTTTGCCCGCATTAAGATTGCCCCCACATGCCTCTGCATGCACTGAAACAATAAAAACAATGTTTTGTTTCAGGTTTGCGTTACCTTGGGTACTACTACATCGTGTGCCTTTGATAACCTGGCTGAAATTGGTCCGATATGTGAGTATTATTTTGTGTCGGATGTTATTATTGCCACAGTCATATTTTCGTGATCTTTATGACTTGAATCATTCAATAGACTCAATGTCCTGGCCATTGTTTATATTAGTTATCCCACGAGCGCGAGTGGAACACGGAATAATGTAGTGCGTCCGTGTGTCATATGCCACGAGGCATATCGCCGTTTACGAATTATCCACGCCCCTTAGACAACCCTACGGGAATTTTGTGTGGTACCGTAATTTTTGTTTGTCTCAGATTTTGCGCGTTCCACGTGGAATTATAATTGATGTGATTGGACAATAATTCACAAGCTGCGTTAACGCTATTCGACCGCGATAGGTCAATTGTTGACTGTTGTGATGTGGGAAAGGACTTTTTAACACCCGAGGGATGCATAGCACCCGAGGCGAAGCCGAGGGTGGTATGCGTCAACCGAGGGTGTTAAAAGCGTCCTATCCCACATCACATCAGTCAACAATTGTTTTGTGAAATCGCCAAACCCAGTTTTTTTCCAGTTCAATTTGCCTTGCTCGGTGGAAATTAACTCAAACAAATCACGCGATACCAATGATACAGATGATCATCCGCTAGTTCGCTGTTCCCATTATAGTTTACTACCGTCAACAGTGTAGGTGAAAATTGCATGGGTACCAATGATACCGCTCAATAGCTGGCTGATTTATTTGATATTATGCTTGGAGTGTGCCAGTCGTTTGTATAGACCGGACACGTAATCGTTCTAGGTCAATAAAAATTCAGTATCCAAGACGGAGATATAACAATTAGTATTATATACTACTTGGATATATGCCACAAACATATCGACGCTGATTCGTACAACGAAAAAGAGAAAGAAAAAAGAACAACCTTTTATTTTGTTCTCATCTGGAGCACTTTTTTCTCCACCTGTCCCCTGGGGGCTTCGTAAAACGGCGACGTTGTCACTTTGGCGAAATAACGCAATATTACCGCGATATTATACAAATAATGAATGTTTATGAGTGCGATGGTAAGAATAATTTCATGAGGTGACAGATTGAATGTTCCATTCCACGAGGAAACACCGTCCGCCATTTTGTGTGAATGACAGCCTAGACTGGTTCTCCGTGCCCATATGTATATAATATACATATTGAAGTCCGAAGGACAACGGAGGGACCGGGAACCAGTCCAATGCCAGCCGTGTTGTGGCGGCGGGGAAGTTCTATCAAACGCGTATACCGTTTGATAGAACCATGTGATAGAACTTTTTTTGGCGGTGCGGGTTCGCGTCGTGCGATGGGACGAATAATTCAATGCACGTGATCGACGATCCACCAATCGGATGGCTGGGATTTATTCAGGTGTTGTATACATCGCAATAATAGTACGGCGATATTATACAAATAATGAATGTTTATGAGTGTGATGGTAAGAATAATTTCATGAGGTGACAGATGGCATGTTCTATTCCACGAGGCGAAGCCGAGTGGAATAGAACATGCCATCTGTCACCGAATGAAATTATTCTTTCCATCGCACGAATGTGAAACATTCATTATTTGTTTTATACAACGCCTGAATAAATTCTCGTCATCTGATTGGTAACTTGTAAACTGGTGCTTACATAAATGTAAGAAACATGTAGTAACACTGATAGCTGGGGGAACACTTTCAATGCATTTTATTCAAGTTAAAAACTGTTCAGAATTGTAAAAAACTGTTTCACAAATTCAGAACTTCCAGTAACTAATTACTGTCTCGAAAAGTCTCAAACAGTTAAAAATGTTCACTGTTTTTCAACAAGTTCAGAAGAATTATTCACTTCAGATGCAGAATGTCATCTAAAAATATCCGTTCCGAAGTGTTGAAGATCAAACTGTTCAGAATTGTTAAAAAGCTGTTTCACAAATTCAGAACTTTCAGTAACCAATTAATGCACTTTCATATCCAATTTATGGAAGTTTACAACTGTACTAGTCCAGAAAAGTTAAAAATGCGGATTGCATGCATGGATTTCTTTGTGTACAACGTGCCGTTTTCCTTTCTCAGTCCCGCATAAAACCGGGACAAAAAATTGTGGAGTTCCGAATTAGTTAAAGCTTCAATTGTTGTTCCTGCGTGTCTAGCAAATTCATCTAATCGTTTCACTGCATATTTGATTTGTCTCTTTGTATTTGTATTTGGAGCGTCAGCATTGCTTACAAGTTCCAATATTTCGTCGTCTGTTAGGAGAACAAACCGCGGCAGTTCGGGTAACTTGGCCGCCATCATGTTGTGTGAATGACAGCGCTGTTGTAGCGCCACCTAGTGACCGTGAAATTAGAAAAGGTTTTGGTTCTATCAATGCGCGCGCACCATGTGATAGACCCATGTGATAGAACGTATTGGGCGGGGCGGGTTCGCGTCGTGTGATGGGTCGAATAATTCAATGCACGTGATCGACTCTCCACCAATCGGATGGCGGGGATTTATTCAGGTGTTGTATAAAACGCACTAGTACTATACAGCGACATAACGCAACAGTACGGCGATATAACACCGTTAAGTACGGCGAAATACCGCCGTAAAAAAGTACCCCTGCAAGTGGAATTCCCGAATTTGAGCCACCGTATGTTACCGGTCTAAACTTTCCGCATGTCGGCCACTTGGCAGACGTTTAAACAGAGTGTGATGTAATTACGTCTCAGCTATTGCTTGCTACTCCCCAATTTAACGTATTGTTTTATGCTGTAGAGTTGAAGTTCATCCATTTTATTCAATTACCGTAACTTGGACAGGTGAAGCAGAGAAGGTGTGGTTGCACGTGGATGCTGCATACGCTGGTACTGCGTTTATCTGTCTAGAGTTCAGACTACTGTCCAAAGGGGTGGAGGTTCGTATCATTTTAATGTAGTTGAAAAATCTAGAGATAAAAGAATCTTTATTGCCTTTTTATAGGAAACCTGGACTACATGTATTTGGTAACAAAACTTAAATTCATCAAACAAAGCAAAGGGAAACTCACTAGGTAAATTCAATAAACTTTAAGTGTTTAACTGACAAGAGCCGGACTTGAACCTGTGACATCCGAATTAATGCCACGCAGACAATCTATACAAAGTTGTTTAATATTAACATTAAAAAGTCGTAACCTCATCGGGTGATCCCCATATTGCCACTGCCCAAGTAGTATGGTGATTCTTGGCTATATATGGGTTTATGACTTAGACCATGCGGCCCCTCCCCCCAGAATAGAAAATGTCCACATTTTGTTGGTTTAAAATAGAAATGCCCCTCGCCTCTTGTGTGTTTTGATATGATAATGACCTATTTTGAAATAGAGTTTGTTCAATTTAAAATAACATTGTCCACACATTCAAGGGTCGGACTAATAGTTCCTGTTCCTTTTTGGTAACCACTAACCACTAGTTCCATATCTTGTTTTCCCTGAGCAGTTAGCCGACTCATTCAACTTTAATCCTCATAAGTGGATGCTGGTGAATTTTGATTGCTCTGCTATGTGGGTCCGGAACAAGACGGAGCTAGTTGGTGCGTTCCACGTTGATCCTACCTATCTGAAACACGAGCACCAGGGAAATGTTGTGGATTACAGGGTAACTATAGAGAATCAAGTATGCCAGCGTTGTTTGCCTCTGCTAGAAATTTCTGAATGAAATAACCTTCAGACATTTGTAAAGTAAGGGCCTATTTTATATCATTACAATTTACTCCACAGGCGTACAAAGATTATTTAATTAATCTTGATAATCATATGAGTCATCCCTGAAATTGCATGTACTTCAATGTCCACGTATTGTAACAATTATTATCTAGTTAAATTTGGTATCTTGAACTACGGAGCTTGTGCGAGGCCTAGAAGCTTTTTCAACGGGGTGCAGTGTTCGTATAAATGGCGCTTAGGTCCCATTTTAATAAATGAATCTAAATTTGGTTTAAAAATAATATCCAGATTTATAGGTGATATCCCCGATCACCTATTACAATTTGTACAGGTTTTAATTTTTGTTTTGTTTTTGTGTGTGTTTTTTTACGATAATTCTCCGCAGCTTTTCTTCCGCAATTTTAAGTTATTTTCCTCTCCTATAGCATATAACGTTCAAAACAAATGCCGAACTTGAAATTTTTTTCTTTATCACATCTTTATTTAGTCACATATTTATTCATATTTGAATTAAACAACGTACAATTGAAGAATGTCTCGCCCGATCACCTCGTGTCTGTGTGATCATGCTAGGAGTCCACTGGGCCAGCGCCAGTTGGTGCCAGTTCGCGCCAAAGATTATGTGATTGGCGCGTAGTGGCTCGCTGTGGCGCCGAATTAATGTCCGCTCGGCAACGTCGCCAAGTGGAATAAACTGGGTGCCATATGCCGTGCGCCAAATGCCACCCGGCTTGCTCCAAAATGTTGCGCCAGTTTGCGCCAGTTCGCGCCATTACACGGCCATTTGATTCCAAAATTCACCCTGTTGGCGCCATTCGCGCCAATAGACGGCTACTTTGCGCCACTTGGTGATTAGTTTGTGCCAAAGGTCGCCAAATTGGTTTGAACTTGCCGCCGCTTGGCGCTACTTGCCGACTATATAAATACCGGCCATCGGCTACCTGGTTCAGACCCTCCTCAGCTGCTGTATGAACAACATCTCTACTAAATATTTACAATTTTGATATGTCTGAGGCTTTTGATAATGTTGGAGTGATGATGCTGCTCCATCAGAAGATGATGAGAGATGCTGAGGTGGCCACTGCCTATCAACTTATGCTGGCCAATCCTGAAGAAGAAGAGCCTCCTAAGAAGAAAAGGAAGCACAACTGGTGGTTTAGACCCATGCTCCACCCACAGTTGAGGGCCGAACGTGGACAGTACCACACTTTGATGGAAGAGCTGAGGGAGAATGACAGGAGGAAGTTCAAGAACTACACCAGGGTGTCCCCAGAGATGTTTGATGACCTGTTGGTCAGGCTTACACCCCACTTGCAGAAGAAGGACACCCACTTCAGGAAGGCCATTCCCCCTGGTCTCAAGGCTTGTCCTTCTTCCCCTTGCTACTGCCTTTCTTGCCTTTGGGGGCATCTTCGTTGAAAATTGTGTGCAATCTTGTAGAAATTGTGAAGGAAAAACTGCGTGGAGGTGTTGTCGAGTCGAATCTTGAAAGTTGTGTGAGAAAGTCCTGCGATGCCGCCCTGCTTTTATAGGCGGCAAGTGGCGCCGAATGGCGGGCAACCAGGTGGCATTTGGCGCGAAGTAGTCACCAATCGGGTGCCGTTTGGCTCGCGCCACTGCACATTTGGCGCGCTTTGGCGGGCTATCCGCCTCTGTTGGAATTATTTGGCGCGTAGTGGCGCAAACAAGGTGCCACTTGGCGCCAAGTGGCGCCATGTGGCGCGAAATCTCATTGGCGCAACTTGGCGCGCGCCATTACATTCCAGTGGATTCCAATAGGCGGATTGTTTGCGCCAAAGGGCGATATGTTCGCGCCATTTGGTGCCACTTGGCGGACACTTGGCGCTGATTGCTCGATGCAAGTGGCGCGACGAAAATTTCAAACATTTTGAAATTTTCTTGCCGCCACATTCAAATTTGGTGCCGTTGACAAACAAACACGAACCAGCTCGTATAACAAAGTCTTATAACAAAGAAAGCCTCATACTAACAGTGCATTAACAAGAGCTGCTCGTATTTGTGTTTAAGCATTGGCACATACCACTGGGTAGACGATTTCGCTCCATCAAGTTGTGGTTCGTCCTTAGACTCTTTGGAATTACACATCCAGCAGCATGTCAGGAAGGTAAGGTTTCTAAAACATACATCCAGTTGACCTATATGCGTAGCGACCATTTTCGAGTCTACAGTCTTTCTTACTCTTGGACAGGCATTGGCAAACCAACGGAATTTCTGAACAACATAGGCATTTAGTATCAGTATTATACTAATTAATATAATAGAGGTTCCGTTAGCGCACGGTTAGAGAGACAACTACGTTTAATTCCCGTGACCTCATTTTGTGCGCATGTATTGACGTTTTCCTCACTCATCCTAAACGTAATCACCTTGTTTACACGGATAGTGGTCGCACTATACGTAAGTAAGAAACGGATAAAACCAACGAACAAGTTTCACAAATTTTCGTCGCGTGCCGTTTAGAGCTAATCGTCGGCGTACGCACTAACCATGCGCTAACGAAACCTCTCTATTATAGCGCGTTATACGAATGTCTCCAAAGGCTTTACAGTTATTACCCCTGGTCATCAGGCCATGAGATCAGTTATGCTGTAATTCAAGATCATCGCAATCTATTTCTCCATTTGGTAAACTCTACCCGGTCAGTGGGAAAGCAGGTATATAGCTATCTTGGAAAATACGCCTGCATTATAAAAGTGCATCCTTCCTCTATAAAGGCAAGACGCTGAATAGGCTATATGTATTTTTTCAACTTTGCCTTTATTGTTATATACTTGTATATATGACTGTCTGTCTGGTATACTTGCAAAATTCACCTTTACCGTTAAAGGAGTTGTAACATCCCACCTATCAGAATGCTGAAATTTAACAAGTGGCAGTACTCATGTCACATTCGAACTATCGAAGTGTACGTCAAAGACTTTTTCAGTCAAGGCCAGCAAAAATGAAACAATTCTTATACAAATACAGCCCACACAGGAATTCAGCATTACAAAATTGACACAAAATTTATTTCAATTATGACATGTATTCTTTGTAAAGCGACCAAAGGTAGGAGACTGACAAATCGTTTTTACGAAGAAACAAATTTGGCAAAACAACTTTTTCGATTTTCCATTGTTTCTTATTAACTTCATCGTCACAAACAATATAGTGAAGTTTTTGAAAGAATCTTTCGAAATATTCTAACTACGGTAACTACGGTACGTAAGGGGACTCACCAGAACCGTATGTTCAGTTTTCACGAAGGGACATTTTGATATTTTTGTTTAGCATTTTGAATTTACACCAAGGGCCTTGCAAACTTTTTCCAGGCACAAATTGTTTTCGGTCTTTGGGAAAATGTTTTTAGAACAAAGATTAACTTCGATTCGACACGGCACACTACGTCGTTTGACATCGTGTAACTGCTGTGTAGCACGACAGAGCAAGTCGTCGAAATTAAAGGATTGTGTCAATCTTTGTGCTACTTCCATATAGTTAATTCAAAGTTTTGTCAGTATTTCAGTTCGACACGGCAGAAACACAACGTTCGACGCCGAGGTCTAAGGCCCGCCCCAAACGCCGATTTTCTGCCATCAAATTCAAAATTCGGATTTTGTTTTCTTTACAGCAAGTGAGTTTGGCTCATGAGTTTGAAGCGTTGGTGAAGAATGACTCAAGATTTCAGATTGTTGCTGACGTTGTGCTTGGTCTGGTGTGCTTTCGTCTTAAGGTCAGTACTTTCTTTGTTATGGGGTCGCACAATTTGATTTGATTCACAATTTCGATCGGTAAGCGCGCAGTACAGCCGGGACTGTTCGTAAAGTCCAGGTGGAGCAACTATGTCAATATTTATGACTCGTTTGGCTGACTCGTTTGGCTGAACTTTTGTGGTGCTAGACCTATGGGTTATTTGGACGGTGGGGAGGGAGGTGTGATGGACCGGGATTCGAGTCCAGAATTAGAGTCAAATACGGAAGCCGGTATGCCAGGTGTATCTGCGCAGCGGTGAATCGCGGCGCCTGAAAGCTTGAGCAACCTATAGCCTAACAACCCAAATGTGTTTCGCCGCACCTGATCACGCGTACGTTTACACTAGGCACGTATACGTTTACACTAGGCACTAGGCCTACATGTAGATTGCACGTGCAGACATGAAAGCGTACATAAGTACTATGCAGTTCATACTCCCTGCGACTGCATGTGCGCATATCGGATGGAGCGTTCATACTTGGCCACAGTATAAACTCGATTTCATGCGTGTGCGCACACGCATACGCCAAATGTTAAATAATTTTAATATGTCCGACTACGCATACGATCAGCGTCAACCTCGTTACCATGGGTACGATCTTGCTGCGCCATGTTTTTCCCACCATGCCTTGCGCGATCTTAGTGAAGGAACGCACACGCGCCCATGGAGTCGAGGATTGATCAGCGTACGCACTTTCAAAATCTTTAAAAAAGTGCGCGTACACATACGAACTTTGTTTACGCACCGCGTGTTCTTTTGCGCACCGAAGACCGCTAAAAATGGACCCGCGAGCTGCGTACGCAGCTAATACGTAGCGAGTATGAACCGGCCTACACGTACGTACACGCATACACGCATCTGGGGATATAGATGTACAACAGCATAGCTCCCACAGGCCTATATTCATGGCAAGTCTAACTCGAAAGCATTAAATTGTATCCCAAATGATTCACCGGAAGTGAGAAATGATCATCACACACAAAATACTACCTTTTCAGATAATTCACTGTATTGACAACTAAGAAACGATTTCAAACAAATTGGCCCAAGTCTGCCAAGAGTGGGGAACGGCCAACGCGCTTGAAGCTAGCTTACCACGCATTCGTGCCCGTGTACCAACAGGCAGTTAACAGCTCCCACGCAACGGGCGCACATTGGGTCGTATTAATAACAACTAGCATTTGCTTTTACCACCAATTTTTAAGCATTTACTAGCATCTGTATGAATAAAAATGAAGCTAATGCTTTTTACTGGAAAACATTTGCTAAAAACCAAAAATATTTACTTTTTGCTTTGTAAGATTTGCTAGAATATTAGCATTTGCTTCATTTGGTATGAATAAAAAGAAGTAAATGTTTCAGATTTGGAGTATTTACTAGTAATTTTTCAAGGTTGGGTCGGGGCTGCCTTAAAAATAGAAAAGCAAATACCAGTATGCCAAATATGAGCTTTTATAGATGTGTTTATATTAGGCAGTAAAAGGTATTTGCATGGAAGAGGAAGCATAGGATCAAAATACAAGCAGGTGGGTATCAAGTTTGGGGAAAGAAATGAGACAAAGACGGCCGACCATTTCTTGGAACATTCTGGGGATGGAAAGGGTCAGCACTGACTGCAAAGCAGCAACTTGCATAGGCGTAGCAAGGTCATTTTTATTGCGGGGGGGGGGGGGGGGGGTGGGGGGTAGACGTGAAAAGGGCACTTGATATATCGGGGGCACAGGGGGCACTAATATTTTTAGGGCACAGGGGGCACTAACATTTTTCAGTGGGGGCACAGAGGGCACTATAGTTTCCAGTGAGGGCACACTAGGGCGAGCAGCATGAAGGAACATATTTTAATGTTGCGTCGGTTGTGTACTTACGGGTCCCGTTCCTAAAAGAGAACAAAATCCACTTAGATGTTATTGGACTTGTTATTGAGCTGCTGTGTGTGTGTGTGTGGCTGTACGTACTCACAATGGAGATTTTATTGTAATGAACCATTCGGCTGTGCAATCAAACGCAAGTATATGAAGCATTTAATATCATTTCAGTTAGCAAATGCTGAACAGTAAAACTTATCATTTATTCATACGAATTCAAGCATTTGCTTTTCCTTAATGCTTTTACTCCAAAGTAAATGCTTTTCCTTTTTGCTTGTACTTCTTAGCATTTGCTAGTTTTTATTCATACGGCCCATTGATCGATAATAATCTCGTCATCTGGTACTATGGGCTTACATAATCTTGTCAGAATGACCAACGGATCTCCAACAAGATAAATTCTTGTCATAATGACCAGAAACCACGGACAAAATGTTTTCAGTGTATGTGATCACTGTCACATCGCTTTGTTGTAGGAAATACGAAGGCCCTACCGGTAGCCTACAAACGAATTCTGAAACAAATGCAACTTATGGTATTGATCATGATCGTGATAGTTTCATGATCGTGATAGTTCATTCTAGGGTTGTACCGAATATACCGAATATTCGAATACTCGATCGTCAACCGAATAAAGAGCCCGTCGGTACCAAGATGTTCAAGGTAAAAGTGGTCGTGAAATCGTGAGACTAGCACGCTATAGCAAGAACTCATGCATGTTCCCCTATTATGACGATGTTGACAGTGATGATTATGAGTAGGCTATACGACATATGTGGATAACAACAAAGATGCTAATCATGTTTTATTTCTTTCTCAGGGATCTGATGCCATGAATGAGGAGCTCCTTGAGCGAATTACTAAGGCGGGCAAGATTTTCATGGTTGGTAGTCATCTCAACAAGCAGTTCATCATTCGCTTTGTTATCTGCGCTGCGCAGACCGCGTCTGAAGATATACTCTTTGCGTGGAATGCAATCACAGAGGAAACCCGCACACTACTTGGAACCACAGATATGGGCAACGAAAAATAACTTCCATAGAAGCTACACAAATACAATTTACACGTACACAAAATAATTTCAAGATGTTTATTAAATAAAGACTTCAATATTGTTTTGTGGTTTTAAAGGGATAAGCTTGGTGAACGTTTTATTATTAGTAAAGAATTTGTAGGAACTGAAAGTGAGCGGTTAAACTGTCAAATAACCTCAGTTCATCATGTGCATTGGCAAAAATATTATAGGTTTTCTCAGCCAATTTCACCAAGTGCGATATCGACACGAAAGACATTCGGAGCAAAAACTGTTTGAGTGGACTTCGTACGATCAAAAAACCTGCTGTCGTCAATGATTATAATAAATACATGGGAGGAAGTGATCTCGCAGCACAAATGTGTCAGTACTACTCGCACCCTCACAAATCGATGAAATGGTGGACAAGAGTTTTCGTGACCATTCTTGACATCTGTTTGTTGAATGCTACCATTGTATACAACAGCATCCCTACAAACCAGCACTTGACCACTTTGGATTTCAGGGTCAAGGTGATAGAAGGACTTCTTTCCACCTGGAAGCACAACCCAGCTCAGCATGCCAGTCAAGTGACATGTGGTTCCAGCCGCTTTCCAAATCATCACTATCCTGGGAGAAATGTTGCTGGCAAAAAGCGCAACTGTGTTGTTTGCAGTACCAGAGCCAAGCGGAAACAAACTCGCATAATTTGTAAACAGTGTGACAAACCAATGTGTGTAATACTATGCTTTGAGAAGTTTCACAGTCTGTGATAAGCATTCGCCTGAGTAGGTTTTATTGCGGTCCCCCCCCCCATTTCAATGTTGGAGTGACGGTGCACACACTGCCAACCCAACATTGAATCGGGGGAGGGGCGGGAGCCGCATACACAGCATTTATACCCCTGCATTGGTGCACAGCGCCCGCTGAAAATTGATTCAGCATTGACCATCGTGCGAAGCATGCTAAAAATCACAAAGCTAGGAAGTCAAAATAATTGGTCAGCGAGGTTAACAATTGAGCATACATGTAGTTCAGAATTCCACAATGTTGCCTGCCTGTGCACACATTTCATGTCGTATTGACTACACACGCAAAACATTGATCAGAAATTACACATCTTACGATTGACGCAAAATTGCAACTAATATTTATAATAAATGGGTAAGGTACCAAAATAATCATGAATAAATAATCTTCCTAAACAACCGTTTCCTTAAAAAATTACCAATTTGAGTGAAAATGGAAAAAAAAAAAACTTGAAATGCACACTATTTTGTTTACATGTACTTGTCTAGGTAGACCTGTATTTTTGCAGTCTCCTGAACTCTGATCGACCCTTCCAATTTGTCAGATCCGTAATACATTGACATTGTAAAATGTAATTTTTTTACAATTTTGTTCATGGCTTGTAACGGAGATGGGCAGCTATATCGGGTTTTGTTCGGTAGGATGGCATAATCTAGCAAGCTACCGGCTGTGGGCTACATACTTGGGCGTTGTCTGCAAGAATGCAGCAACGCCTGCATAATTGGCATTCTTGCGATAATCCACTGAACCAAATCCTCCTATATAAGTTGAGCAGAAACATAGTTGAACCAGTTCAGGCCGTCGCACCCCGTGGGTTACATACCGATGCCATAGCAAACGTTATATAAGTTGAGCAGAAACATAGTTGAACCAGTTCAGGCCGTCGCACCCCGTGGGTTACATACCGATGCCATAGCAAACGTTAAGTTCCAAAAGTATATTTGTCTGTTGGGGTTGTATTTTCTTTTTTCTTCTGTTTAGGCTTGCCAATTGTTGATGCATGCTACGCATGCAAGATGCCTGGGCACTGGGCCCGAGAGTGTCCACACCTCAGTGGGACAAGAGCCAGACCAACCGCACATGCTTGGCCAGGTATTCGGTACAACAGCTTCCACTCCAGAGGAATCCCTTGGCAGGTGCCAGTTGCCCAAAGAGCCATACCATCGGCAATTGGACCAGCCCCCGGTAACCGAGCGGCGAGTTCCAGTGGCCCAACAGACACCATTGCTTAAAACAACTGCCATCGAGAACAAATTCGAAGATGTTTTGCAGGTACGATGTAACTACAAATCCTGTATGATTACTGAATTGAAGTCGGACGAAATTAATGTTAAAGGGAGGCTTAGAGAGCATTTACCATTTTGGAAAGAGATTGGCTCTTCAGAGATGGTTTTGTCGGCAATAAATCAAGGTTATAAGATTCCTTTTGTCGGCACACCTCCAGCAATGAGATATCGCAACAACACATCTGCATTAAAAGAACAGTCATTCGTGACAGACACTATTCTTGAATTGTTACAAACTGGCAGAATAACGGAACAGTCCGAGCCGTCTTATATAGTTAATCCACTTTCAGTAGCCTACCAAAACTCGAATAAAAAGAGATTGATTATTGATCTGAGCATGTTAAATAAGTTTGTCAATAAGGTGCACTTTAAATTGGATGATTGGAAGATCGGTCTCCAATTCATGTCGAGGAATGCTCACATTATTACATTTGATCTAAAATCTGGTTATCACCACATAGACATTGAGGAAGATTACCAAAAGTTTCTAGGATTTTCTTGGGAACTGGAAGGTGTAACCAGATATTTCGAATTCACTGTCCTCCCGTTTGGTCTGGCATCTGCCCCATATTTGTTCACAAAAGTCATGAAGCCCTTAGTGACTCATTGGAGATCGGCAGGAATTTTGATAGCACTTTACTTAGATGACGGTTTTTGTGTAGTACATAGTACCACGAATGATATTGAAGAGTCCAATTTGCAAGTAGCAAAGGAAGTATCTAAACACATACGAACTGATTTATTACGAGCTGGTATGATTTATAATATCAAGAAGAGTCACTGGACTCCCTCAATCTGTGCTGAATGGTTGGGCATGACATGGAACACAGTGGCAGGTACCTTACAGGTCCTACAACGGCGTATAGACAAGATAGAACAATCGATATATGATATTCACCATACAGAACCTATAAGAATTCGACAACTGCATTCGTTTGTAGGACAAATAATTTCCCTTAGTCCAGTATGTGGTAACATCACTCGATTAATGACCAGGCATTGTCAGATCGAAATTGCTACAGCTTCTCACGAAGATAGTTACACGTGGTTAGATGAATTTTGTAAATCTGAGATCGATTTTTGGGAGAATCATGTGTCCCAGTTGAATGTACGATACATTTTTGCAGTTGAGAAAACTAATAACATTTCATGCTGCGATGCTAGTGCTGTGGGTTCTGGTGCTATCCTGTGTAACGGCTTTCATACCGCTCACAAACAATGGACTGAAAATGAAGCTAAAAAGAGCTCCACTTGGCGGGAACTGGAAACGATACTTTTTGCGATTTGTTCCTTTTTGCCAATAGTTTCAGACTCCCAGTTAAAAATATACACGGACAGCCAAACCGCAGCACACATAGTCGAGTCGGGAAGCATGAAACCAGAATTACAAAATTTAGCTGTGAACATTTTCAATACATGTCTTCGCAACAATATTAGATTAGAGGTACAATGGATCCCCAGACACCAAAACGATCAAGCGGATCTCATTAGCAGACTTATAGACATTGATGATTGGGGAATATCGCAACAACTCCTCCAAGTAATGAATAAATTATGGGGTCCATTCACTATAGACTGTTTTGCCACTTACTATAATGCAAAATTACCTCGTTTCTTCTCTAGATTTTGGAACCCGGGAACGGACGGGGTGGATGCTTTCGCCCAGAATTGGTCAAATGAAAACTGTCTCCTGGTTCCCCCCGTAGTTCTTATACCAAGCGTACTTCGACATCTTCTATCTTGTAAGGCAAAAGGAGCTTTAGTTTGTCCCTGGTGGCCATCCTCGACATTCTGGCCGTTACTCTGGTCCTGTTACAGAGTTTGGATAAAAGGGAGTTTTGCCGTTGGCGGGTCGCAAGCACTGCAACTAGGCAGGAATAAGAATACAATTTTTGGACCGGATAGTTTCCATGGCAATATGTGTGTAATTTACATTGACTGTACGAATTAGGTTCATCAACATGTTACCTAATTCCTTTTTGTTTGTTTTTCCTTCTTTGCATTAGATTATTTTCAAACAGAGATATTGGAAAGACTTTCCAAGGGAATTGGCAGAATGCAAGCACATTATTTTTCACGACCTTTTGTTCTCTAAAGCAGAGGGCACCGTCAACGGGTACCTTTACAAAAGTAGGGCATTCTTTTCATGGCTCAAAGGTAATAAGATCTCAGCAGTATTACCAATCTGTGAAGAAATAATCGCAGCATATATAGCAGATATCAGCAGTTCCATGAATTCCGATAGCGCAATAATCACCACCGCAGCAGCCCTAAAATGGCTTCATTCATTAGTCAATGCCAAACCTAACCCATTAGATTCGCCTTTAGTGCAACAATTGTTAATTGCCCAAAAGAGAAAGCTTCATAAACCACCGAATCCAAAAGAGCCAATATCCTTGGACCTGGTTAAAACAATAGTGCATAAATATGCCACGCCCGACAGTTCTCTTATGCAGCTGAGAACAGCCTGCTACGTCTCGCTCAAATTTACACTACTATTTAGGCATGACGAAATGGCTCAACTCAAGGCCAGCCATTTAAAACAATTGCCGGACGGCAAAGGTTTAGAAATTTACATTCCAAGGTCAAAAACGGATGTTTTTCGGGAGGGTTCTAGAACGTTCCTTTTTGATACTAAAGAAGAGTATTCACCAGTAGACGTACTGTATAGATACATGTCTAAGTGTAAACTGATGTTCGGGCAGGATGACTATATCTTTACGGCTTTATCTTATCAGTCTACTACAAAATCATATAAACCTCTCTTTCACAGGCCCCTCAGCTACTCTAGATGCAGGGAATTGTTCCTAGACGCACTTAAGCAGGTTGGGGTGGACAATCCACAGAAATATGGACTTCACAGCATGAGATCAGGAGGGGCGTCACACTTGGCTAATGTAGGGGTGTCTGAAGAATTACTTCTGGAACATGGTCGATGGAAGACCCTTGTTGCCAAAAATAGATATGTAAAAAGAGAAGTCTCACGTAGATTGGAAGTATCAAAATTACTACAGAATTAGAATTGAGTGACAAATCAAAAAAAAAAAAAAATAAATAAATAAAAATATTCGTTTATGCGAAAAAGGCAAAGGCAATGGTTTTTCGTAAGTTATAAATATCATTTATCACCAAATATATCTATATATATACATCATTTAATTTTGTATTGTTTAAAGATGTATAGTTACATAACCGTACCAGAGGTTTAACGGTCGTACGTTAAAATCTGTCTGAAGGGCAATGTACGAAACCTATGAATTTCAAAACAGTTTGCAGATTTTCTGACGTTACATGTATGCAGACAGTGAATGGAATATTAGAAAGAAGGAAGAGGATTGTACGAAGTACCAAGATGGACAGATGTCCCATGAGCCTAAAGGGCTATGCTCTAAAATAGAGCAGAATGGTAAAGAATAAAGCATGCTAACTATTTATATACTAATCTTTACTAATTCTTATAATGGTATCATTAATAACTTTCGGATGTAACCCCGGTCACAGGCGGCCGCTTCCCATGCTCTGAATAATAAATAAGACTTATGAAAATTGAGAATTAAAGTGTCTTTATTATGTCGTCCATATAGAATGAAACTATTTTTCATGCGTATGAGCGCAGCGAAGGAGCATGAAAAGGGAGTTAGCTCGATTTGACACATTGTATAGATTTTCATTGCTGGTAAATCAGCGCTAGCGACGCGTATTATAGTTGCTTTGTGTACACTGTATAACTTATGTTTCTAAATCTTTACTTTTTTGGCGGGGAAGCTAAACATTTGTTTACTTCGCCTTACCTATTGTACACTGCTGCGCAAGTGTGCAATGGACGGGAACCGGCGTTTCTTAATGCCTTAACTTTACTTAATTTAAATGACGCCCAAATCAGTTACGATGCCAATGTTATTAACAAACAATCAGTGGCGTAGCTTAGGGCAAGGGGGGTGGGGAAGTTCCCCCTGTGGGAACTCTTGCCGCCCCCCCCCCCCCCCCCCGACCCGCCCCCCCTAGAAAATTAGGATTATTTTTTTTTTTTTGGGGGGGGGGGGGGGGGGTGTCGCCATCTGCAGTGTGTAGATATGCGTTACTATAGCGTGGACCTATTTAACAAAGTCGAATTTCCCCCTTGAAAATAGCCATATGCCCCCCCCCCCCTTCTAGAAAGAGCCTGGCTACGCCATAATACTACATGGTTATGCTTGTCCTTTAATTTGTGTGTGTATTGCACCTGTATTTCTACTGCATGACACTCCCTCTTCCTATTTTGATTAGGCCTACTCATTTCAGTTAGCATATTCAGACTCTGTTTTCTCCCACTGGCAAGTGATGCGGCTTTTCAACCCTGCATAGTTGCAAGTGTTACAGGGACCGTAAGTGGTAATTCTGAACTTTAAACATATATGGGCCCAAAATATAAACTGGATGAAAAGTAGGCCTACTCAACAGAAACGATGTATTTTTTACTTCTAGTTGCGGGATGGAACAAAAACTAATTAACACAAACTAGGCTACATGTACATGTACATGTACAGAAGAGACAAACTGAATGGCTACCGGTAATTTACAAGAATTCCGGGTTTCACTGAAGCATGTTTTATTTTTCAATGTGCATGTACGTCTGTCACAAATAATTCACTCTAAATAAATCAGATAAATACAGATTTTGTTTTTAAAGCGCAAGTTTATGTAGCCCCTATTATTTACTGAGCATGTTTTGTAGTTTGAATAAATTAAAACATAGAATTTTTAACTATTAAAAAACGAATCCCGCTCCTGCCAGTTTCTTTGTTCACTTTGAAAATGCATTAAAAAGAAACTATTAAATCTGACATCAAGATTTATCAGAATGTTTTTCGGTTTTTGCCAAAAACCAAACATAGAACTTATGGTAATGTGTTAGTTTTGATTTGATGCTGAATTTAGCAATATGCAGGCTCCTAATGACATTGTTAACACAGGCACTGAATGAAAATATGTTTCATACAATACTAAACAGCTACAATTAACAATATGAACATGTAATTACTTTCATATAGCACTCCTTACAGTCTCCACGTTTCCATTAAACAAAACATGCACTAAAAATAACTATGATGCACTAAAATATCATGTCAGTTAATTTAAACTGTAAATATTTACAAAGTATCTGTAAAATAATGAGTCACCAGTAGCTATGGCAAGAAAGGGATAAGTACTGCCATGAGGCATAATGACAAAATACATTTCAGCAAACCATGGTATCAACAGTGTCCCAAAAAAGAAAGGACATCGAGAAATAAAAGAGTATTCCTGATTTGTTGTGATTGGTCATAAAACTAATATATACGTATTAGAAAGGTGAAAATGTCAGCTTTTATATTACTTATGTCATGTAATCCATGACAGGCGTAAATGCTGTTTTGGATTCTATAAGTTTTGCGCCAAGAAAGGGGAATGGACAACATTTGTTACCATGGAAGGGCTGATATAAACCAAGTCACTGTACCTGATATTATGTAATCTCTGTCATATTTTGTTTCCCATTATGAAGATGGTGCAGTTAATGCATCTGAAGTGTCTACTCACCTGATACATGTACATGAATTTTAGGAAGAGATTACATAATATCAGGTACAGTGACATGGTCAATGTTAGCCCTTTCATAGTAACAAATGTTGTCTATTTCCCTTTATTCACAGTGATGCCCTAGCTCAATGGCACAAAACCAAAAGTGTCCAAAACAGCATTTACACCTGTCTTTAAGTGCTCATTGTGTCATAATGCCTGATTGGATTACATCACATAAGGTTTAATATGAAAGCTGACATTTTAACCTTTCTGGTACATATATATTAGTTTTATGATCAACTTGAACAAATCAGGAATACACAATGTACTGATTTTTCGGCTTCTTTTTCGGGGGACACACTGTATCTTGGCAATATAAACTGTATAAAAATAAATAATACATTGTACAAATCAGAACAAGGACTGATCATGGTTATACTTTTAACTGTAAAATAGTATATCTGGTTACCAGATGTTGCACATGCATTTGGTTGAAGGAAATCACAAAGCTACCGATCTGTGAGTCCATCCAAAATCAATGAATGATTTCGGCTCTTAAAACAATGGCATTTAAAACTTAAATTGTTACATGTTACACCACTGAGCCTTCAAAAATATTGCAACCGAATCAACATATGATCCATATACATAAATATATAGTAAATATCTAATATTGCTACAAGTGATGCGATATTATTTGAAAGATCTGGTCTGCAAAATGAAGGGGAACCCGAGTGAAGCATTAAATATGTCATGCATACAGCTATATTTGATGGTCACATGACAAACATGTACATCACAGTATCATCAATGCTAACTCTAAAAGAGGTTTCAAGACATCACATAACCTCAATAAACACTAAAATTTATCAAAAATACTAGCATCTGTGAAATTCGCCTTAACCCCTTGACCCCGGATTTCATAGGGGGGGGGGGGGGGGGGGGGGGTGGGGGGCGCCGGAGCAGCAGACGGGCTTGGCAGCAAAACGGAAACAAGAGGCTTGTGCAGCTAAGCATAACGTACACAATACCCCCAAAATGGATTGAACTGCAGATCGAGATTGGCACAAATAGACGTCAACCGGCCAGGCCAACATGATAAAATTGCCAGCCAAAAACTGGCAAGAAAGGCCCTTTTCCCTCCCGGAACAATTTTTAGAGGTTTATAACTCCTAGATTAAGGCTTGGATATAGTCAACCTTTCTATTGCAGAGAGAATTGTGCACAAATAAGAGGAATCCAGCCTCATTAACCCTCTGTAACAAATCCTGGGCGGACAGTGTACTTCAAGATTGAATTTTTGATTTCCACCAATGAAAAGATCCATATTTGAGGGGCCAATAACTCTGACAGGAGAAGGGATTGACCAATTCTGATGACAGATTATGAAAGCCTGGGTCCAACTTACCCTGGGTGGCAATTTTCAGCCTAAAACTCTGATTTGTTCTCCAGATATAGGCCCTTCAAAAATGCTCCTTTACGATGATGTTGTCATGACGTTAACATGACATCATGGTTTGGGACACATCTGGAGTAGATGGTCAATAACTGTGCATGTATGAAGTTCATAGAAAATAGTGCCCAAAGTTGCGTTGCAGAAGAAAACCTGAACAAAAACAAGAGCTGTTTCGACAATGGTGCCGAAACGACTAAAAATAATTACCCTGTATTTTTGGTTTACCATATATTTCTCAAGATTATTAACCTGTCATCTCCAGGCTGCAGCCCGATTCCATGTAGTGCATGTACATTACTGCCTCAGCGACCAGGACATCCATCAGGTATTTTGTCCTGCAAATAGTAACAACACCACCAAGATTTTCATAGAATTATGAGGGCAAAGCAAAGTTTCATCAGCTGAGCTCTGCAGGAAATAATTAAATGAATTACAGAACGGATTGTGTAACTGCCTTCAAGTGAAACCTTTCTTAGAACGTTTCTGATAAAATGAATACAAAAACTGCATGTAGCATTTGTTTTCATGACTTACTCTACATCCAAGTATCCCAGCTTCTTTAATGAATCTCGAAGGGCTTGGGGAAATTGATGTGCTGTCTCCTTTACACTAAACACATTCCTGTAAAACATAAATCTGTAATATTAACAGCTTTGGCATGCTATTGATACAACTAAGTGCAGTGACGTAAATCCGTGTCGGTGAGTGGGGGGATGGCGAGTAAGGGGATGGCGGGTTAACAAAATTCCGGCGAACCAAAGAAATTTGAAAAGCAGGGGGGGGGGGAGCAGTGGGGGATGATCCAATGGCTCATCCCCCGGTCAAAAAGTGGGGGATATACCCCCACCCCCCGTGATTTCCACAACTGACTAAGTGAATCCTTGCAAATTGGATGTTTGTTGCCCCACCTGAGCACTACATTGAAAAGAACTACCCAGTTTCTAACCTTTCATGAAGAAATACTTCATAATTATTTGCAGGCATGATTTGAATCAGGAACCTATTGTTTACTACCACAGCTTTTCAACTAAACCACTTGTGGCTACTTGCAGTATTTGTTGTTGGTGCTTCAACAAATATGACTGTACCCCTCACTTCAATATCGAAATGTGTGCAAGGGCTTCATCAAAGCATACATGTTTATGTATAGCGTGTGACGTAAGTTAATAACAAAGTTACCAAAAACTTTGTGCAAAAAATGCTAATAGCTGAGGGCATACCTTGTACAGCCTTGCTTCTCGGAAGCTTTGTAATGGGAACTTATCCTGTCAGTTAGGCCTTGTTTGTCCTGAATGTAATTAACAAAATTAATTAAATAAATATGAATTACAGTGAGCTTCTAACAAAACTTACAAACGACAAAAATTACCCATCTTATAGTTTGAAATGCACCACTACATACATCTGTACATTTATTTTCTATTAATTGTAAGATTTCTAGAAGTGCAATCGAGCTAATTCTTTGAATGTTTTCTTTAATATGGAGATTTGGCTTCTAGAGAATCTAGAATCATTTTCATGAATATAAACTATAACTTACAAACTTTCAGGCTCATTACCAGAAATTAAAAAAATAGTTGCAATTTATGCTTGCCTTCGACAATTAATGTGGACATCAAACTGTGTAAAGCCTGCTAATTTTCACCATAAAATGTACCTTTGGGGAAATGACACTCATGCCAAACTTTGCACTCTGTATTCCCTGTCTTGGTTTCCCACTTATGAAATCTTGGCTCAACTTTGACCTACATGTATCAGTGGAAAAAAGCAACAAAAGTTATTACTGTGGAAATACAATTATACACAAATCATATGACCACTGCTTGATTTATTATTTTACCTTGAATTAAAAGCCTTCGTTGGCTAAGAGACAAATGCACAGATACCTTCATATGTGAAAACAATTGTCATTAAACAATGTATGTATTTCATACCTTATCTCACCGTCCATAATGGAGTCCAAATAAGATATTGCAGAATCAAACTGAAACAAAGTATACAACGTGAACGAGAGGATTTAGCCATCAAAAATTGGCAGAAAGTATACAGAAAGTAAGTTATAGTACACAATTCAGTCCATATGGAGTTTCTCATTAGTCAATTCAAATCAACTCAAATGAGTTCATGGTTTATTTGCAAGATCTCTGTTACTTAGCTCAATGATGTGGAAGTAATAAATGAAGAAACCATGCATAAAGATTTCTTCACAAGTCACGTTCTTGTTGAAAGCTTTACAATGAGGTACATTTGTTGAAAAGAAAATAGAAACACCAAACAAACAAAAACACACCACCGAAACAAAAATCAAAATCAAAATAAGGATTCAGATTAAATATTATTAGGCCACCATCCTAGGTGTTGGTAGGTATCAAATTAGGGGAATAATGCTCATAGTGATTTTTGGCAAGGTATGCACCCCTATAGTTGGAAAATATGTGATAGCATTGCAGCGGTGGCGGCTTTTTGGGTGTTATCACCCTTAAAAAAACAAATGGCTGCCAAAATGCTTGTTACCACGTACAGTTAATCTGGTAACAGGGATCGAAATATCCACTGGACCGCTGTGTTCCTATTTTTACCATTGGTCTTGTGAAATACCTTCCAGTCTAGTAAAATGTTTGTGCTAATAGCCCAGCTGTCAAGTAGATTTTTACCTGATATTCAACCCCTGGGTAACAAGCAAATTAGCGGCCATTTTGAAGAAAAACAAATTAAAAAGTGATAACACCCAAAAAACTGCGACCTCTCACGCTGTAATACTATCACACATTTTCCAACTCTAGGTGTGCATACCTTGCCAAAAATCGCTATGAACATAACTCCTCTCGATCATTTGATACTGGTGGCCTATGGCCTATATTTATTTCACAAAAATGTTCCCTACATTCTTTGCCAAGTGTGACTAACCTATTGTTAGTCAACATTCGGATAAGGAATTTCAAAAAATTGTCACGTGTCTTTCAAGGACCTCTTCTGTCACTGTGAATTCCATGTCATCTTGCCAGAGGTTTGTCTCTTGCTGATACTGTTGCTTTGGTTGCCAGATGCCATTGCAAAGTTGCATCATTGTTCCTATAAAGAAAGACAGGATATGTTGGTGCCTAAATGTAAAAAGGGCATTGCAGATTGCTGCTTCCCCAGCCCACAATCTCTTAGCTAATACACCCTTCACTGCTTATATTGCAGAGGCTGCCAGTGTGGTTATATCATTGCGTTGGGTTTGAAAGACTGTTGATTTCTACACCTCGGGCTCATAGTAAATGCTACAAACAACCAATCTTCAAGTCCTAATTCTCACCTTTACGATAGAAACATCCACATATCTCCTTGTCCCAGGATTTTCCATTGTTGTTATAATAGACTCTGCCTTCGTCAAACAGCCACCACTTATCCCCGTCGTTCTGGACCACAGCAACATAGTGTCCATTTGCGAGAAATTCACCCTTGTGACACTTCATGTGTACAATAAAACAAATCGGTGCATACAAGTAAATAATTGTTATAGACAGCCACAACTCTAACACATTTGAAAACTTGCTGGCTCGTAATGGTTCCCACATATTAACTATAAGGACTGGAATATTTGTTATGTGTTTCTAGAATACACTTTCCAGATATTAAGGCTAACCTCCCTATATTCTTCAAAATCCAATTTGCCAAATGGAGGAATTTGGAGGATTGAGGGTCTTTGGAAGTTGAAGCATCGGAGGAATAGGCAGGATTGAATGTATCAGAGGATTTTTGCCTCTGGAGGAAAATGGAGAATCCAGGTCATCAGGCCATCTGATGCTAGCTGATCCTGGAGGATTGAGGTTACTGGGGTGTTCCAAAACCCACTGGAGGATTTTGCAGTATTTAGGCAGTGGTCCCCAGTAACAAACATTGGAGTATTATGGAATTATAGGATATTGGAGGATTCAGGTTACACGCAGGAAAAACAATGCAGGGAGTTAGGGTTATTAAGTGACTTTAAATCAGGGGCCACAATTCTGATTGAAATGACAAAAAAGACAAAGATGTAGCACTTCAGATTAACACCAAAATATATTACCAATAAGGAAAAAAGTCTGTACTGCACATGCGGAGTGCAGACACACTCAGGTCATCCTCCCAGTTCAGCGAAGCAACTTGCGACACATCCCACCTCTTGAGATTGAGGCACAGAACGGTAGGAATGTCGTGCTCATTGTTGACAATGGGAGCCATCATTACCTCATGAAGATCATGTCCACTACATAGTGCAAAGAAACCACATAATTTTACCATGTGGAAAGAGACATGATTTTGAAATTAATATTACATACAGCAGGGCAACACAATTTTGTTAACCAACACAACTACCTTGGGATTGATAGTGCACAAGCATAACAGGCAAGTGTTTTTTAATATCATTCTGAATGTGGGTCCACTGACAGGAGATACAAGTCTAACTCAATATCAATTAAAATGTATTCAAATTTACCTAGTCAGTTTCCCTTGTGGATTGTTTGACGAATCAATATCAATTAATTCATTCATACAAAGAGAAGGCAATGACTGGCCAGCTTCTTGTAAACACAAACGAAGGGAAAGTTCCCCAGGATTCTTTGTCACAAAGGACAAGCAAAATAATCTTCCTTTTTTCTGAAATTACACTTTGCACTTCGGCCATTAAACTTTGCACTTCTGAAAGAGTCATTTGCATGGCCCCAGTAAATAGGCCAAATAGAAAAAAAAATTCCTTAATTGATTATACGCCAGAGGCATAGTTACATGCAAATTCAGATTACCATTTGTCGCAAATTCCACTGTATGGTACCGGGTTCCAGTTCCAGAATTCAATCAGAAGTTCTGAAACATCAGATGCATCATCCGATTGTGCTTCAAGGCGAATGCTTGGCAACTTGCTTTCTCCGCTTCTCCAATGATTATTACACTGTACACACGTAAGTTCATTCCTAAGCCCAATGGTGAAAAAGCTTTTGGGAAAAAGATCAGAACATGTCATGCCATGTCTCAGTTAAGGGGCAGGTTGAAGGTGAAATTAGGATTTTGTTGGTGTTACTGTTAGTAATGCAATCAACAGTGGACACTGTGACACTGAGCTATCTTTGATTAATAGTGAAAACATTGATATGCTTTTCCATGTCCAAAAACAGGATACAAAACACTTTTCTGGTGGCCTATTAAACAACAAGAACAAACTGAACAAAATCAGTAACAGTTGACTCAGAAAACAACTCCTGCCAATGACATAAATGACATAGATGCAATTGATAAACTGTCACTTTTCAGTAGGAAACACCTCCATGCTTCGTTCAAGAAATCTAAGACCAATGGAGCAGCTTGAAAAATTACACTCTTGCCAAATCCCGTTGGTAAATTAACAAACAAAATCATGGCCACGTACAAATTGATGAATGGCACTGATCTGATTACTTTTTAGCTTTCCAAAGCCCAGTTTGTTTGCTGTAAAATCGATCGCTTGGTCCACGCGGTCAGACAATTTTTCCAACAAACAACGAATGGCATCACGTTCATACGTACGTACACGTAAACCCGACCGAGTACAGAAACTAGACTAGTGAGTGTTGGCTATTTACATGCAATAATGCATCTACGTCACACGCGCATGGAAATGCCACACAGTTCTGCTCGCGATTTCGCGAGCAGAACTTGCGAAATTCCCAAGACGGTCTTAGCCCTTACAGCTCCCATAGACATGTGCACAAGCCGCTGCAGTTTGTGGTTCAGCAATGTTGTCGGTGAACCACAGAATAACCCAATTTTGGGTTATTCTGTGGATTGCGTAGCGTCGGGCAGCGCAGTCTGTGGTTTGGGTCATTTTGTGACACGGGTTATTCTGTGGATCAGTATATTAAGGTGGTAGGCTCGGAAATAACTATAAATTTACTTAAATATTTATATTATTTGTAGTGTTTTATATATACTGGAAAAAAAATTCTCAAAACTGCTATTATGAATAGATATATTTTTAGGGTTATTTTGAAATACATTATGCATTTGTTTACCTTCAAATGAAATTTTCGGCTTTTTTCTCAGTCTGTGGTTTTGAAAGATCGGTCTGACATTATATTCGGAATGCCATTTTGTATGTACTTCTTTAAAAGTGATCTCAGAACATATAGTAATTTTGTAATCACAACAGGCAAATATAGTAACCTTTTCGTTCTTATTATGTTCATTTTTTCTAAGATAATACATTGAGTAGGCCTATAGCTGGCTGCCGAGTGACTTATTTGTATGTAAATACATGTAAGTGTGTTTGAAATGTTTGCAAAATAAGTCCTGAGGTCTTTGAAGTTTTTAAATAACACTTTCAGTTAAAAAGGGTTTAATTTTCGCCGGGGGGGGGGGGGGGGGGGGGGGGTTACACAACTATCTTGTCTTTTTCATGTTTTAAAATAAATTCGCAAAGATTGATTAACACTGTTTATATGGATTAGGAGCGTCCCGTTTGTAATCCACCTTTTGCAAATTGTTCATTCTGTTACTTATCGTCTGTGGATAATAATAGCGGCCTAGATCAAAGTAGCAATTCGGTTCGGAAAATAAGTTTTTCCAGGTGACAAAGGCGCGGACATACTAACTCCGGTTTTGTTTGTATTTTTTAAACGCCAACGCTGGATAAATTTTTTTCAAAGAAGCAGAATGCCCCCCCCCCCCCAAACAAACAATCAGAAAGCGGGCGGGTCCCCCCCCCCCCCCCTCCAAACGCCAGTTACGACATACATTGCAACACCAGTAAATTATGATTCCACTCTCATTGAAAAAACTCAGAACACAAAGAAAACTCCCCTACAAACTACAATGTGGGTTGCGTATCAAAAAAGTCCCCCTGGCAAAAAAAAAGGGGGGGGGGAGTGCATAACTTCAGTGGCGGCGATTTAATAGACCCCTCTACTGATGATGTAACACTTTGTTTACATATGCGCTTTCTTATGGTGGGGACAATTGATCGAAGAGGGGGAGGGGGGGTGCAACAACAAATTCCAGGCTCCATAGCAAAGTGCACATGTAAACAAAGCGTTACGTCATCAGTTCAGGCTGCAGGGGTCTATAGAGTACCGAAGTCTGACGTCAGTTGACATGACAACTGGTTCCAAACAAATGTAAATTTCGACTGTTCCTTTGTTAACAGCCAGTCATGCAAACACATAACAAAAGTATTCTGGTTCCAAACATTGCATTGACGTCATCACTTCGGTGCTCTATAGAGTAGCGAAGTCTGACGTCAGTTGGCGCGACAACTGGTTCCAAACAAATGCAGTTTAGAATCTATTTTGGTTTTTAACATTGCATTGATTGACGTCATCAGTTCGGTACTCTATTGCCTTTACATACAAAATACTAAGATCAGATCAACATACAACAGTAGACTGCAGTGGGGTGGCCAGATTGTGTGGGGTTGGGGGGGGGGGGGGGGTTATAGCTATCTTCAATGTGACAAGTGAATCCTTATTTCAGCAATATTTTAGGACTAAGTGACACCAAAAATGGTTTAAAGGTGCCTTGTTTTTGTTTAACAAAAGACTCTGTATGCAAAGCAGGTGGGGAGGGGTAGATTCCAGTTTTGTATGCATGGGCGCGGTGCTTGAAATAGCATTATGTGTATATGTCCAAAAAACAACAGATGAAGAGGCAACAGGTTTTTTATTATTATTATTGGGGGGGGGGGGGGGGGTGGTCCTGGTAGTTATTTATATGAGATAGTACATTGATTTCAAGACAGTTCATTAAAAGCAAATTGTCGGTTGCGTACGATACGCATTGCTTGGACCCCCCTCCCCCCTGTACGCATGGTGTGCGCAATGTCAACAACCCCCCCCCCCCCCCCCCTTGTGTGTACGTACTTTATGGACGGCCCCCTAAATCCCCCTCCACCTTACGCCCTGGCCTTGACAATATACCAAGTGCATAAGCGAGCATTGAGGTGGAACTTTAAATTGCCATGTGTGATACATGGCGATTTCGGTCATCGGCCAATTTTGCTAGAATTGATCGCATTAGGTCTGTATTTATGCGGTTTGCGAGGTGGCTGATGAAAAATCTTGTAAACGTAAAATAAGGGTCTAAATGTTGTTTAATTGATAAAATTAATTCAGTTTCCTAATTAAATTTAAGAAAATTCTAATAATGATTAACTTTTCAACATGTATAATTAGCTATATTTAATTAATTTCGGATTTTAGAAATTCCTGAACGAGGATCGTATTCTCTGGTCGCTCAGAAACCACAGACTGAGAAAACGTGGCGCCCTCTTTATGCAAAGACTGTCCAGCTCCGTAGGGCCAGACCCGTTTTTTGAAATTGCTCCCTTTGTGTTTATTTGTACCTTCTTTATATTGCAACATGGTAAAAGTGGACTTGAACAATTCAATTAGATCAACCTACCACACATAAGTTAATGTTGCCGGAAGACCTCAATTTCAACGAGAAATTACAAATAGTAGAATGTCACAGAATGACCCTTACTGGTTTATTTAGGTTGATAAAAAAATAACAAATTCCTGTATAGTCTCAAAATTTGCTGGAATATTGAGAGCAGTGTCGTAATATCATGCTTTAACAAAAAGTAAAGTCAGATTTTAAAAACTTTTCTGCCAGCTTCAGAAACATGTCTGGCCTGTCACAGAATAACCCATAAATTGAAATTTTGCATGCCTCACAGAAAATCGATTTATTTTAATAACTTCACAGTAAATTTGGGTTTTTTAAAGTAATTCTAATACCCAAATAGGTATTCCACGGTTTTGAGTCATTTTTGTGTGGACTGGGCCCGTCATTTAAAAATTTTGAATCTTCCAGTTTTTACTACAGGCGTAGAGCAAATGCACGCGCGTCAACGCTCAACATATTAGGTAGTGGTACTAAGGGGTTACACTTCAATTTTTGACACACTTTTAAAAACAGTTTTTGACGAAAATTATGAATTTTGACACTGGAATATATTGGAATATATCATTCTCCCCTCTCTTTGACATTTCTACCGAAATTTGATGACGAAAAATGCATTTTTTCAATGCAAACCACAGACTGAGCAAGACGTTACGAAGTTACTCCCAGTGCAGTCTGTGGTTTGTACACTGTGTATATAGCATCTCCAAAAACAGCTGAGAAAAAATTATTATTCAAAATAGTTTAAAAGTAGGAGAGGGAAGATTTTTCTTATACTATAAACACTTATATCACTGAGTTCGAGGCAGGATTTTTCATCCCCTCTCTGCCCCAAAAATAGGCCTATGGGGGATAGTAATGATGGTGGGCCCGTATGATTTAGTGGCGCGTCGTCTAACCATAGAGCAAAGAACAGGGGCAGATTTCATGGAGCTGCTAAGCACAAAAGTTTGCTTTGCACAAAAACGTCTGCCTTATTAAAAACAGGTTACTACAATACTAGCAAAAATTCAATGTGATTTTCATGATAAGCAAACATCTGACTACCAGTCACAAGTAATACAAATTTGGTTGGTAATCATGTTTTTATCAAGGATGAATTTCCATGCTAAGGGGGGTGGGGGGGCGGAGGGGTCGGACGACCACCCCACCCCCTCTCTTTTTGCTGTATGGTCCGCTTGACATTTTTTTTATCGTCGCATAAATTGACAGCGGCGATATAATGTGGCCTATTAGTACAATACAGGCGTAAGGGGAGCCAACAGAGATTTCTAGCCACACACCCCACCACCGCTTTTCTAAATTATCTTGCGGGGCCCAAAACATTTTGAAAAAAAATCTGAAACACATCCACTTTCACTTGAAAAGACCCCCCCCCCCCCCCCCCCCCACTTCCAAGTCTGGCTACGGGCCTGGCCCTTGTTGTTTGCTCTCTATGGTCTATAAACGTGGTGGACTTTTGAGTTTTCCTCTTGCGCCTTGCCTGAGTAATAGTTTACCCAAAATTGCACAGAAACTGACCCGTTTCAAAATCACGAGGAAAATGTTACATCGGCTCGATTATCCGATTTATAATTTTAAATGCGCGGTGAACCATTTCAAATAGGACACGAAGTTGGGTATATGAACGGAGGTAATGATTAATCATAGTTGGTCAACTCTAAAATTTGAAATTGATTGAAGTTTATTCAAGGCCGCCACGTCAGACAACCGCCGGCACCATATTATTGACTTATGAACAAAATATCAAGAAATTAAAAAAGTTAAATGATTCACGAAGCAAGTTTTATTAAGGTAATAGTACCAATATTCAACTGGATGAGTTGACCAAACAAGAAGTTTGTTAAAACTATCTGACGAAATTAGGGGAAACGCCGAAGTGCGCCACTTTAGAGGACTCCATAAAACCGCCCAAGTCACCACAAACTGACCAGCTCATTACTATTCAATTTTGCAGTGACTAAATAAATTTAGTAAAGGGTGTCTGGTGGTGTGGCAATATTTGTTTGTCAATTACAATGCGTACACAATAGGAGGCCGCTGATTTGGGTAAAACCTTTAAATAATGCAAAAGGTTTACCCAAGTCAAATAGCGACCTGCTGTGGTGTCCAACATATCCCCTAAACGCCAATGACCATGGCTACACGAAGATTTAAGAGCAATGACTTTGATTGAGAAGTAAGCAGACTAAGTACTCGTCATTCATTTGTTGGTGTATTGCTTTTATTTTTCCAATAATGCTTACAATATAGAAAAAGTAACGCACAATAAGCAACATTCATGTAAAAAGATTTGTTTTCATAGTTTGTCCTTTTTTATTATAAAACACCTGTGTCCAAAACAGACGTATACAAAAATACTTTGATAAACCTTTTCATTGTTTGTAAACTTGAACATCACTCTGTAACTTTTTGTTAGCAACATATTTAGGACTTCTAAAAATGGAGACAAATTGTGTTACTCATGCAATAGGTTTTTTATAACTTGAATACATGAAAACAAAATTACCAAATTATAACGAAATACCGTACTGGACTGTTAGTGAATAACAGTCTAAAGCATCCTATAAATCATGGCACCTGGTGTGCTGACATTTTCAAGAAAAGTTGTATTTTGCATTGATTTCCCAACGGTGGTCGGCCGACCAGCATTCGAAAAAAAACTGGCTTTTTGAAATACTCCCAATTTATCATATTGAGTTAGTCCGCATTTTCTCGTTGCCATGATTACACAACTGTAAACGGCATATGATGCACGATATGGGGCAAAGGGAACGCCCCTGTTTTGTGTTGGTCATTGTGTTCCCGGAATCTCAGGAATTCTTTTCAAATCTCTAGGGGGGGATGTGTTAGGTAACAATAGTCTGGAGAGTGTATGGGGTATAGGGACCCTCTGCCCCATATCCTGCTGGGTCTAGTAAACGGGTACAAGCCAGCTAGACAGATTACCTGACCTCAAAATTACCAAACATCGATAAATTGCTTCGTTTATGATCTTAAGTGGGACAGGGAACAGACTACAAGAACATGATTGTTTTTCTTAGTTTTTCCAGCATGATATGGGGCAGAGGGGTACCACCCCTCCCCCCCCCCCCCCCCCCCTTTTGTCCCTATACCCTATACACCCAGACTATTGTTACCTTAACCTAACACATCCCCCTAGACATCTGAAAAGAATTCCTGAGATTCCCGGAACACAATGACCAACACAAAAGAGGGGGGGGGGGGGTTTCCTCTGCCCCATATCGTGCATCATATGCCGAAACGTCAAACAAGTCAATGTAACAATATTCGCTGTTTAATACTCACCCCCCAAATCCATCCATTTTTTTAAATTACAGCAAATGCAAATGATGCATATTCACTTTAAACACACCAACGTGACATGCTCTCGACCAATTGGGAGAGTGAAACTTGCAGAGTCATTTATAAATGATTGGTAAAATAATATCACAGGAAATATCATGATGTCCATAGGTTGTGTATAAATAGAGATTACTTAAGTCAGTAATTGGGAGTCAAGGACAGTGTGTTCTGGTACGGGGAAGCATTCTCATCCACTGCGCTGCACAATCAGTTCAGGGGACCTCGAATGGCGATGACCAAACCCCCATATACATCGATCTGCCCGTACATACACAGCCTGACCATGGTTTCTCCATGGCCCGACCAACTACCATCTTGAAATCAAATCCAACAATGTTTCATGAGTCAAGTCAAGTGAGGGGGCCATGTGCTCCAGAGAAAACTTAATCCGATATCGCAACTTACTCCGATATCGCAGAAACCATGATGCAACTCTCTTGCCCCCTAAGTGGCCCAATTTATGTAAAAGCGGATGCTGTGAACAGGGTCCATCCTCAAGGAAGCATGTCTCGTGGCCAAATAAAGTGCACATGACATTTGTGGAGGATGCGGTGTCTACTGAAAACGTCATGTAGGTGGTAAAGATGCATAGCTTTCAAAGGACAAGTTCGATCAGCAACTATTTGTCAACCACTAGTCGGTGTTCCTTGGTAACCTATGCACAAAATATATCCTGGGCACCTGGCAAAATAGACCAACGGTAGACACCTTGATCGAACTTGTTCTAGCTAGGTGGCCCAATGCTTGGAGATTCCCCCGTCAGTAGTAGCATGAGTCATTTATGTCTACCAGTTCTTCATCCCGACACACGACACTGGCTGAATTCCTGTAAGACAAAACACGATTTTTGAATAACATCTGGTTACTGAGCAACCATTTTTCCTTAGCTGGGTGGGAGGGTGGTCCACAGGGTGGGCACTTTATTTTTAGTTTTTTTTTATCATTCGGGCAGGCTGTTTTATTTGTCATTTACATGTAAAAGTATTACAAATTTGAAACGCTATTTTCATACACAGCTAATGTGCCATGTGGACACCCCTGTTTTTAAACCCTGGATTAAAACCCTGATAAGGAATACAGTACTTTTAAGATTTTGATAATTTTGTTAACCCCTAGTGAAAAAAAACCCTACTCCTTTCCACCCACATTGCCTGTCAAGCTGTCGGTCATGACTGCAGACCTTGCAAATCAAACAATTTGCCTCAATAGGGCCTTAAACATAAAAAAAATGTAAAACTATGTTTACCTTATTCTGATTCGTAACATACGTATTATACATATTAACAGCCGTGGAGACTTTCATAGGCAATTTGGGTGGCAACAATGGGAAGGTTTGAAAATCACCATCAAGTCAAGTGTGCCAATTCTGCAACATGGCTCCCTGGAGGCTTTTTCAGGAGAGGGGGGGGGGGATTTAGGTCAGTTTTCTTAAATGGTACGCTGGAGGAACTAATATTGATCAGGATAAAAACAAAACAATCTTTGCAGTTAAGCGGATATGGGGGGGGGGATACACCCCTCTTCCAAGCCACCAGACTTGGAACATTCCTAACTTTCTTTCTTGACGGCATTGATTAATAGTGTTGACCACGTTTGTATAGCAATGCCATTTGGAAAGAACAATGTTACACATTTATCGGTTATCTTTACCATTTTAAGTGGCTAGCACCATGTCCAGAATTTAAAATAAATATTTGCCTAGTGCAATACCTTGACAGCTGAAACTGTTTCTTGATAGTGTCGATGACTGCCAACTACAAAGATCCTGATGTTTTCAGTAGCAAGAAGACTTTCACCCATCGTGGCAGTCGAGACCTCAACAGCCTTACATCACTGACATGGGAGGAGCTTTTCCGTCTGCACCATGTCGACTGTGTTGATGTCTTGATCCAATCATGATTGTTCAGACACCTCATCCATTTCACGATTGTAAATCTGTGGACAAATTTATGAAAAGAGATAAATGTTTTTACACGTGTTGGGAGGGGGCAAAGTGGGGCATGGCCATCTTCAAGGTGTTAAGTGAGAATTGTTAGGACCAACTATTCAAAAAATCATAAGAAATGTGCCAATTGTTTTGGGGGTTTTTGGGAGGGGGGGTGTTGGTTTCCAGTTTTGAATTGGCGGTGCTTTCAAGAGCCTTTACAAATATGATCAAACTGAACACATCAGAGTTCACACATTGCAGATGACATGGCATCAGTCCCTTATATTTTTAAAAAGCTCCAAGTTGTTTGCCTGCTGTAGAGCATGCCACGAATGATTGGAACGTTCTGAAAATCATCATTATCCATGCATGCCATTGCCAGTGTTGTTGACTCAAGCCAGTGACCTGGACTCGACTCATACGAGTCGTAATTTTTTAGACATGTAACTTAATGAAGAGAAAAAATGACTTAATATAAGTGTTCAGCGATAAGAATTTAGGGAGATATTTGAAATCAAAGTCGACAGGTTGAAAAACTTGGCGTGTAGGGGTGCCGTTGGAGTAGGGCTGTAATGCTGACAGTAAAAAGTCAGAAGTTAAAAAAATAACCAGGTAACGTGGCACATCGTCTAACGTGGCACACTTTGAATGTTTCCCTTTGCATCATGCCTGAGTAATAGTTTTGCCCCAAATTACACAGAAATTTAAACTCTGGCGAGTTTAAAATATCTATGTCTATAAATCTTTAGCATACTGACCAGTTTCGAAGTTAAGAGAAAAATGTCATTTCAACACGATTTCCCGATTTAATTTTTAAGCATGCAGTGAACCCTTCTGAAATGTGCCAAAACGTCAGGAAATAATTTTCTGACAAACATGAAGTTGGGTTTGTGAATGGAGATAATGATGACTGATCATAAATTTTAAACTTGTAAAACAGTCGTGTTAAAATTTTAGGATTTATTGAAATCTTTTCAAGTGTGCCAAGTTACCCTCTGCCCAATACTGTGCCCAATTTCCGGACACCACATTTTTGACTTTCGGACTAATTTCAAGAGTCTAAAAAACCTCACATGATTCGTAAAGCAAGTATTATTAAGGTAAGAGTACCAATAATCAACTGAATGAATTTGAAGTTCATCAACTTACAGTAGACGTTTGTCAAAACCATCTGACAAAAGTTGGGAAAAACGTCGACATGGTATGGTTGGTGGTGTATCACTGTATGGTAAAAGTGCGCCACGTCAGCTGCACAGATGACTCCACCAAGGCCTAGGCCTAGATCATTGCATTGTAACGTTTAAGTAGGTCCAGACAAAAATCAAATACAACAACAAATACCTTTCAACAACTCACTTTTTCTTCAGCCAGGCTGTAATTTAATTAAAAACGCTTTAAAGTTTTATTAAAAGTGGGTTTATACGTGGGTTTATACGTGCACGTATGTGCAACTCGATCGGCTCTAGACTGGTACACTGTCCTAAATCGGAATACAGCACTAAATTCGAATCCAGTCTAATACAGCACATGCATAAACCACAGACTGAGCTAAAAAGTGTATGCGGATAAGAACCACAGACTGCAAAACGTAAGAGGGGTAGCGATTTGGCCGTGGCGTGTGTGTGTGTGTGTGTGTAGCGAGAGGGCGCTGTCGGCGGCCGTGCGCGCTATACGTCGCACCGCTAAGGACGTCTTAGAACCAAGACTACCCCCACCCCTGTACGCATGGCATACGCAGTGGCTCTAACCCCCCCCCCCCCCCCCCCCACCCCCGTACGCATACGCATTCCATATCTCTTTGTGACTCTCAGACTACCCAATTCTAGCATCATTAAAGGGGCTGTATCGTCACGATCATAACAGGCTTGCGGCTGTACACTGAATCCCGAACTGATGAACGCAGATGAACCCAGTAACTGCAAATAATACCCCACGACCGCGCGCTGACCTACAGATCAGATTAGATTACAATTAGCCTTTTAGAGGTATGGCGGACACAATAGGAGGGCGCTATTTCATTTGGGTAAACATTTTGTGAAAACACAAATTCCAGTGAAAGTCAGAATCAGATATTGTTTTGAGTTAAAGTACAATCCATAGTACAATCCATAGATCATGCCTAATCTTCACCTTTGAAATTTCCTGTGGTTTAAAGGAAACAAAATATAGGATTTATATTGCATTATTCCTGCTTAAAACAATAAAGTATTATCTTGACAATGATATTTTGTGTCCAGAGACAATGATTTCCCAGATTAAATATGAGAAAACAATTTTTGAAAATGTTTGTCCAAGCTACTCCGCCCCCTGAGTGGGACCCTCATTAACATAAGTGTGTGACGTAGATCGAGGCACATTACCCATTCATCACGGGTATGCATTGTGTGTACATTGTACGGCGAAAACTCTTCGTCCAAAATCTAAGCAAAATTTAGTGGTTTTTCGGCCATGCCGACAAGGTGTGTGGCTGCTGGGTGCAGCAAAACAACGACGGGTGGAGTAAGCCTTCATTTATTTCCAACTGAAGCGAAATATCGGAGAATTCGGACGGCGAAAGTGAAGGTGACAAGAGCAAAGAGGTCCGGCCCAGCAGCTTTTCAGCGTTATGTAGCGACCACTTTGAGCCGTCGTGTTTCGGTACTGGTATTTTCAAATCCTTTGGGATGACCATTACAAATATGCTCAAGTCCACTGCCATCCCAACAAAGTTCCCAGATGCGAGTAAGATAAAGGCGAAAGCAGTTAAACGGCCCATTCTCCGAGGAGCCTTCGCTAAAAGGGAGAAAATCAGGGTAAGTTCGATGTTAGTTGTTGTTGCAACTTACGAAATTGCACGTGTAGACCTAGTGTGTGTATACGGGCCGGGTCCAGACTATCGAGTCGATCCATGAATTTCGGTGCCTTGGTCTACGTCACGAACAGCGCCCTCAATTTGAGTCTCAACAAATTTCAAAAAGGGGGGTAAATTTTTGAGCGGCAAATAATCACACTAAAACTTCGCTTAAACCAGTTTGGCTTTTAATTCACATTTAATACATATAAATGAATTTATTTATGAAATAAAATGTGATCCGGTCAATTTGATAAGCATGGTTCCTTAAACAAAAGGTATACCCAAATCAAATAGCGCCCTCTCCTATTGTGTCCGCCATACCTCTAAAAGGCTAATTGCAATTACTGCTGCATGCATGCATGATCCTGTAGTTATGATACATATTAAACATACTGCATGTACGAGTATTTTGTATGTGTTTGTGCCACCAAAAATATACGATAGGCCTACAGTCGAACATAGTCCGTGCCACCCACCCGCCGGCCAAACGCCAAAATGTACTATGGCAGAACCAAACGAAAATAAGTAAATTAGTAAATCTGTATTTATAATTGTAAAATAAGTTGTAGGCCTATGTATCAAAATAAATTTTGACTAAAATCGGCTGTGCGTGCAATAATGAGCAAATCAAAGTAAAACAGCTATACTGATGGCGATATTGAGTCCACGACCTTGTGTTACATTTGACGGCAGGACTTTATGGAAAGTTACATCATAAGAGTTATTTCAAAACTATCAAATAATAAACCCAATAATAACAGTTATTACCAATAAATAATATACGCCAATGAAATGAGATTTCACCAATGGCGAGTAAATCCGTGTCGAAAAGTGGGAATGATTATTGAATTTGTCAACGAAGTACTGCATCTTGAACTGTTCTCAACGGGGGATACCCCCGCCCCAAACACCGCTTGAAATTTTAAACATCACTTTGTGTACAGTTTCCCCTTGTAAAATTTGTTCATGGAACAAAAAAGAAATACAAATCGGCGGGCCCCTGAACTCCTTCCCCGTGTTTACGCCACTGGCGCACAGATCCCCACATCACTATGATAAAGATGCCTACCGAAGAAACAAAGATATAAACACCCCGACAAATATTCAAACAACCCTAATTTTCACCTGTTTTGCACGAATTATTTGCTTATTACTTTTTATGACATGAACAATAAATTCACATACCGAGTACATGGATCGGATGTACTGTACATGTAATGTATGTACTGTACATGTTGACTATACATTACATGTAGACTTGATGTGCGGAAATATTGTTTCACACAGCGAGTTGTTGACAAGTGCCAGTGAAATAGCGACCAAGTGAAGTTGTTTCAGCTCCATCTATCAACTGTAAAAAAAAAAAATGTACTTCTAAGTTCTAGATTTAAATTTTTGTTTTCGCTGCTAAAGAACTGTCTGCAGCTACTACCCCTCTTTTAGTAGCATGATAATTTTGTTATTGAAGTGACGGGTCAAAATAAGCCTGAAGCTTTTTATCAACCTAAGTTTACAAACAAGATACAAACAAGATACATCCAAATGAATGTACACATAATACATAGACCCTTTTACGGATAACCCGCCTGTGGGATTTTGTGTACAAAATTTAGCGCAAACTGTCCCACAGCGACAATACACGTTGCAGTTTTGCTGTGCACATTTACATGGACAAGCACCCCGTGTGCCGAGTCGTCCTCTCTGGCAAGAGTTTCGGCATGTACATGTCATAGGTTCTCCAGCGTAAGGTTCTACTTCTATATCGCCAACCTCCAATTCCATGCAACTTTCAGACAAATATTCCATGGCACTTGTGTACATGTGAATGAAATTTTATGAAATAAACAGATGAAATTTAATCGTTTTTTCTAATAATCTTACTCTTAGAGAACTGAGTGCCACGATGTGTGCTACTTGTTTATAAGTAGGGGTGTGCTTTCATCGCATAACCTTCGAGGACTGAACCTTGAAAACACACCAGTCGCCCGAGGACAAAATTTACAACCGAGGACGAAACACTCGTCCTCGAAAGTAAAAACCTCCTGGGAAATGAAATGGCATCAAAAAAATATCTTTCACCGTCTTTCTGAGGTTGTCCTCGGGCGTTCGATTTAACTTGATATTCGCGACGGCCGGCTCAACACGTTTTCGTCGAATAAAAAAACACGCCCTCTTCGGCGGTGTTTCGACAAAACGCACTTTTATTGTGGACCAGCTAAGCCGGATCACTATCCACGCATTGATTAGTCAGGGTACCAGTTTCCGTGGAAAAACGTGTTTCGCGCGCTCTCCGCGCGCGCGCTGAGGTCGTATGCCCGATCCCCGGCCCCCATCTCCTCCCCATCCCAGCTGCTGGCGACTACCTGCGTCGACACCGCTGAGCCACACATGGCTATGATTGAATGATTGTAGTGGGAATTTTTAACAGAAAGTCAGAACATGTCGCAGTAAGTACCTTAATTAATTTCAACAGTTTTGTGTTGGCTGTTCTTTTTTGTTAGGCCTACCCAAAATATACTTGCCGCGACTGGCCACATCATGACTGAGTAATGCAAACTAGTGTAGGCCCTAACGTTAATGTAACGTTGGTGGCTTTTGTCTTTTGGTGCACTGCGGCCATGTCAACTTTGTTAGCAATTTCTGTCACGTAAGGTATTATCATGAATGGCCTGAGGCTGAATTTGCTGTTGGTTAATTTCAAATTAATTAACCCTCCTAGTCCTAGTCCTAGTCCTACCGTTATACTTACTAGTTATACTAGGCCTAAGCATGATACGTTATTATTAGTTATTACTAGTATAGGCCTAACTTAACTAGGCCTAGTATAACCATGGAGGAATAAAACCTCCATACTAATTACTATGTAACCAACCCCCTTCCTCTCCCATCATGTCATAGCCTGTGTGTTACAACCTATCAGTATCACTCGATAGGTTTTGATAAGATACCTGTAGGGGAGAGAGTAGACCCGCAAACGTGGCGGTATAGTATCAGGAAGAGGAGGGGGGGGGGGGGGGGGGGGGGGGGGGGGGGGGGGGGGTGGGGGGGTGGGGGGGGGTTAACCTCCCCTCTCGGTGCGCGCCAAGATGGAGCCAATATACCCTATCTATAAAAAACCGAGTGATTCCTACCGATAGGTTGTAACACAGTACGGTCAATGATGGGAGAGGAAGGGGGTTGGTTTTTTTATAGTTAAAACAGTAGAAGGGTTAATAATGAAGCTAAATGAAGCATCTGAAAAATACATGAAATCAAACTTTGCTCCACTCGAGAAGTGTTAATTTCTGTTACTTAATGTTACTTCAGACAGTCTGTAACAAACTTTACAAAGTAATGCACCCATAAATTGCTTCTCCCGGGCCCCCCCCCCCCCCCCCCCCCCCCCCCCGCTGGGCTGCCCCACCCAAGATGTGGGGATTGTCACTTTTGAAGTGACAAAATCCCCACCCCTGGGGCAACATTTTAGTGACAATCCCTGACATACATGGGTGGGGCACCCCAACCTCATCGTTTTGAACTTCTGATGTGGAAACACCCTGGGGCTTCAAAAAAGTGACCAAACCCCCACATAAGACCTGGGGCAGCTGGTGGGTAGGTGGGGAGGGGGGTGGGTAGGTGGGGAGGGGGAGGAGAGGGAGGGGTGGGGGAAGCAATTGATAGGCGCATCCATATGACATAACCAGTAATAGGATTTTGGGGAACATTTTTTTTTTTATATAATATCATTGAAGATGAATGAAATTGTAATTTATATTAAATAGGCCTAACCAAAAAAATATATTTTGAAATACTTTTTAAAGGAAACATGCTTCTCAAATTGACCGGATCACATTTTATTTCATAAATAAATTCATTTATATGTATTAAATGTGAATTAAAAGCCAAACTGGTTCAAGTGAAGTTTTAGTGTGATTATTTGCCGCTCAAAAATTTACCCCCCTTTTTGAAATTTGTTGATACTCAAATTGAGGGCGCTGTTCGTGACGTAGACCGAGGCACCGCAATTCATGGATCGACTCGATAGTCTGGACCCGGCCCGTATACACACACTAGGTCTACACGTGCAATTTTGTAAGTTGCAACAACAACTAATACGACGAAACACGACGGCTCAAAGTGGTCGCTACATAACGGTGAAAAGCTGCTGGGGCGGACCACTTTGCTCTTGTCACCTTCACTTTCGCCGTCCAAATTCTCCGATATTTTGCTTCAGTTGGAAATAAATGAAGGCTTACTCCATCCGTCGTTGTTTTGCTGCACCCAGCAGCCACACACCTTGTAGGCATGGCCAAAAAACACTATATTTTGCCTAGATTTTGGACGAAGAATTTTCGCTGTACAATGTACACACAATGCATACCCGTGATGAATGGGTAATGTGCCTTGATCTACGTCACACACTTATGTTAATGAGGGTCCCACTCAGGGGGGTGGAGTAGCTTGGACAAACATTTTCAAAAATTGTTTCCTCATATTTAATTTGGAAAATAATTGTCTCTGGACACAAAATATCATTGTCAAGATAATACTCTATTGTTTTAAGCAGGAATAATGCAATATAAATCCTAAATCATGTTTCCTTTAATGATCAATTTCTTTGAGAAATAATTTAGTTTTGTGCCATGTCATTCATAGTATTTGTATTTATTGATATTTTAAATTTGCAAAAGGTGGTTCTCCACATCAGAAATTTAGTATTAATATGTAAATGAATAAATAACAAAAGAAAGAAAGAAAACAGGATGGAGAAACATTAAGTATGTATTAAATGTTAAAGCCCGGTTTTCATACTTCATGCGAATGCGAAGCAAATTTGAAGTCATGAAACATTCGCAGCGAAGATTCGCACAAGTTGAATGTGTTCAACTTTTGCGAATTTGCAGCGCAAATATTTGGCGTTGACGTCATAAATTCGCTTCGCATTCGCATGAAGTAATTGAACCGGGCTTTAAGACCAATCCTTAATTGCCAAATTTTTTTTAAAGGTGTCATTAAGTGCAATTAAATCAGTGCGGAGCACCAAGTCTTTGTTTTTTCTCCATTGTGAACTACAGGAACACTTCGGTTGGTCGCAAGTTTTACCTATCAAAGGTATGAGGGCGCCCTTCCCCATGAGCAACCACTTCCTGTTTCACTTTTTCAGCAGAGTGTCCAATCTTTCCCCTGTACGATCTTTGATGTACGTCAACTGATTGTGATAAGGCAATAATACTAAAGTGCCTTGTTGATTCTCATTTTAATTTGTTCTCTATTCGTTACAGACGACAATTAAGGAAACGCATCAAACAGGATCTGATACATGACATAAAGGTGAAAAGAACAAGAACAGATGGGTTTAATATCGAGAATACTACATCAAAAGGTAGGTACATTTTGTACACGTATACATGGAGTGTGACACTTCACTAATCCTAATTTTCCGAAATCCTCAAAATTTAAATTAGGAAGTCCAGGCTACATGTACATTTGTACATTTGTTTTATACCATGATATTATAGTGGGAGATCCGATTGGTCGATAACCGGTCACATGTTTTATTACAAAAGTTGATGTGTTACTCCAAAACTGATGTAGGCCCTACCCGGGGTATAACTCTTAAAAATTGATGTACCCTGCAGAGTACATACCTTGATCGTCCCCAGGGCTGCTCTGAACAACAAGTTTACCCTAACACCATAGGCATTTTTACGAGGTTTCCTCAACCTGTCAAAATCCAACACTGTGCAGTATACCTATGGCACATTCTTTGGATTTAGACAAACTGGGGCATATAGCTCCATGTAAGGTGCCAAGGCTCGAGCAGTACTGAACCCATCAAATCTTGACAAAACCTGCTGTTGGAGTTTGCAAAGCTTGGGGTAGTTAGGGTAGAAGCAGATCCTGGGGAAGAGGTTTCGTTTTCGCTGGTACTACGAGAACCACTGTATATGTCCATGTATTGCGTGCAGGGAACAGTTAAACCGAAAGTTGTGATAATTTGGAAGACCTTCGCTTCCGTTGTCGCCATTACTGTTGATATTTCGTCTGCTCTTTCACGTTCCAACTACTCTGGGATTTGTACAGGCATGTATTAAATATCATGGTATAACAAAACAATTATTGTCTGCTGTGATGTGGTCCACGGGTTTTGAAACCCTCGGGGGAAAATGGCACCTTCGGCTTTGGCGAGGGTGCCATTTTTCCCCTTGCCCGGGTGTACAAAACAACATGGACCACATCACGGCAGACAACAATAAGCCAGTTCGATGTTTCGCTCGCGCATGTGCCAACTCCCTGACGACCGGGTTTTTTGGATAAACAAACCGTTCCGCCCGATAGCAACGCGCATCTTGGAAACGCGTTTTTCCATTTCTGCTTGGATTTCTTCATATTACAAGTCTAAATTTTCCAAACCTGTCGAAATGGTTGCCATCATAGGAAACCCCATTAAATAAACTATAACTTGGTTTTGGAATCAACATTTTATCGCTCAGAACAAAAAAGTTGTGATTTTTCCCGAAGCCCCGCACATTGTCCGGGCCCACCGGATGTCCAGCCCGAGTGAGACACGGGCAAAATTTGTTCCAAATCTCGCTTCGCATAACGCAGCAACACGGAACATGCATCACCTACCGCGAGCCAGACTAAGTCTGGCAAATGGACTTATGGCATCCACACACAATACGCATACGGTACCTGTCTGGTTTCCGCCACGCAAGATGTCTCGGGGTTGTTACAAAATAATTGTTTTGCTTCTGTACTCGATCTATAAAAATACTTGTTGACTAAGTATGCCTGGTTTGTCTGATTTTCTTTTTATATCACCCTGTTTATAATAGTTTGGACTTCATGTGTACGAAGCTTAGGCGATTTTTGGCGTCCCTTTTATTTATAAAGTTACATTAAAAAAGTTACAATTTGTCAAAGAGATTTAGAGTTTTACATAATGTGATTTCAATGAACGTTGCGGCACCGACGCGTGAAAAGCGCAAGTTGAAAGTTCAATTTTTTTATATTTTATTTTCCTGCCAAAATTAATGAAGTTTCTATATAAACACCATGAATCGTAAGAGTTAATATTCCTTTTGATATCAGGGCACTTGTTAATTGATTTAGAGCCAAGCTAATACTTATTATCACTGTTTAAAATTGACTACTTTTGAGTACGCTATGCACAACACGAATGGAGCGCCCACGTACATGGGTTTGTTTATCCAATTTCTGTCCCACAATTCCCTGCACGCCCGAGACATCGAATTGGCCTATTGTATAGTGTATTAGTAAAATTGCATAATGAGTGTATTTTGTGATCTGCATGGCTTATCACATAAATATCGTTGAATTTTATGACCTGTAAGGCCAGTTTGGACATAGGTTACATACACAGGCATAGCAGAATGTTTACATGAGCCACTTTACACCGATTGAAAGTTTAAATGGGGAAAATGACACATGACAGTTGTCTATATTTAATTACATTCAATGCGTTTTTGTTTTATTTTCCCTCCATAACATTGTTTTTTTTTATTCTGTAAAATTGTACACTTGTTAAACCCTTTTGTATGCAGTAAGTCTACAATTGTTATATAGTAGGAGGTGACATTCCTTTTTTTGGCTTACACAATCCTATTTTGACTAATATTCTGTAAAGATTGTACCCATTGTTGCTTTGTATGTTAGTGATAACAAAACGGTTTTTAGCCAGCTGTTCAAATGAAAAATGACAAAGGAGAAATATTTTTTTTGGGGGGGGGGGGGGGGGGGGGGACACACTGCCATAGCCTTCAACTCCCAAAATATTGGGGGGGGGGGGTGTCCCCCATGATTGCCCATGCTTTAAGTCCATCAGAAAGTCAATTTAACCCTCAAAAATTGTTTTATTTAACTTTTAATTTTTGCCTATTGATCGCCACAAAATTGTTTCATAAATTTTCATCTGTGTTCCGGAGTAAACCGAGTTTAAATAGTCCGTGTGTATTTTAGATTTTCGGAAGTATGAGTTCAATTTTTCGCCAGGACATTTCTCTTTATGTCGGGTGATTTATCAGTTTCCACAAATTTATATACTAGTAGTAAAAATTTCACAAGAGGGGTGATTGTTCACTATTAATATTTTAACAACGAAAATGTAGTTTCCCCCTTAAATCTCCGTTATATTTCAGAGATTTATGGTGGGATCGATTTTCATTGTTAAAGATTCATGTGTTTTAGGCTCTTTTATCTTTCATACTGTAATAATTGTTGTTCGTCTCTTTGCATTTGCTTATAAAATACAAAACTATTTAAGCCTTCTTTAAAACCTTCCCTAACCTGCCAAAACCAAACACCCCTTTGTGTTGAATTTTGTGTAATTGGGTACTGTAGAGCCTTGGCACCATCACTTTGCATGGGACTTGATGCCCTGATTTTGTCTAAGTACAAAGAATGTGCCATTGGTTTACAACACAGTGTTGGAGTTTGTGTGGTTAGAGAAGGATTCTAGTAAAAAGGCTTGGGCTGTTAGGGTTAATTTACTTGTTTTGTATCCGTCCAAAGTTTTTTATAAATTCCTTTTTGCCTACCATTTTTGTAATATACATGTAGAAACAATGATGTATGTGGAATTATGTAGTTTCCTATTTAATTAATAATGTTGATCGCATATCGGGTGCTAAAATTTTTCATTAATTCCCTGTGTGAAATTATTCATGTACAGTATTAGATTTGGAAAAATTCAGGACTGTTTTGGCCATGGCCTATGCTGGAAATAAATGCAGTGAAAATTACACAGCAAAAAAGTGTTGATCTCCAATTGTTTTAATTTTGAAGGATGTAGTGTATCACGTTGATATTTTCTTGTCAAGAGTAATGCCATAGGTTGATAGAAAAGTCGACATACATATAAAGGATTCAATTAAAATGTTTAGAAAAGTTACCAAGTTTTGTAAATATTTATGACATTTTATAAAAATGGAGTCGTCTTTCTATATAATTCTATTAGATGTTTTACAGAAAAGTGGTCATATTTCTATAGAATTCTACTAGATGTTTTATAGAAAAGTAGTCATATTTCTATAGAATTCTACTAGATGTTTTATAGAAAAGTGGTCATATATCTATAGAATTCTATTTGATGTTTTATAGAAAAAAGGCAAATTTTCTAAAGAATTCTATAAAAACTATAGAGGATCTCTAAAGAAATTATAACAATTATATATATACCAATCTATTGAAACATTCTGTAGAATCTTATAGACATTCTATAGAATTATTTTTTATAGAATTGTAAAATTTTATAGAAAAGTGGCCCATTTTCTAAAGAAACTCTAAAGAAACTCTATACAAATTCTATAAAGGAATTCTATAGAATATCGTATAGAAATTCTATAGATTTATTTTTATAGAATTCTATATAACTTTTTTGTAAGGGTGTTTTTGTACTAAATTAAGTTGATTTATTGTGTAAGTGGAATTTAACAATGTAATTGTTGAATTGCTTTCACAGGGCGGGGTGTATTTGCTGCAAGACATTTTGAGAAAGGAGAATTTCTATTAACGTATGATGGGGAACACATCACTGCCAAAGAGGGTCAAAAGAGGGACAACATAAGGGAGACTGGCTACCGTTATTACTTCACACATTCCACAAAAGGCAGAACACTGAAGATGTGGTAAGTGGCTGTATTGTATGTTTGTAGCCTAAGTTCCATTGCAAGGATTTGCAGATTTTCAAAGGCAAAAAGAGCTCTGGGACTTGAATTATTTGAAACATTTTTGCCTTAATTCACTTAAATTTCACAGTAAAATTCCTGATTGTCCCTTTTTCTAAAGCTCTAGCAGTAGCTAGCAGATGACACATTGTCAAAATTTTCTTTCAATTAGGTTTTTGTGCGTTTGCGTAGATCTATGTCGGCCATGTTGAGTTTAGTGGAACCAACAGCTGCATGATTAATTAATAAGGTAACATAACTCTAATCCATAAAAATGGAATTATGCTTCACTCGTCCAAGGTCATCATCAGCAACTCGAAATATTATAAATAATATGATTATAATTCATCAACTAAATATCCTGTATGTTTGACCCCATTCACAATGCAGCAATTTTTTTGTCTTGTTTAGTGGGTGGGTGGGGTTGGTGGGGTGGGGGGAGGGGGGGGGGGGGGGGGGTTGGCCACGTTGACCACAATGACCTGTGAATGCCTTAGAAAATCATATTGTGAATATAATGACATAGACCGTGATGTAAGTCTCACAGTGAAAAGGTTACAATTGATTTTGCACCTCTGAGACATCAGCACATGTACAGAAGGTTATGCACCTATCAATTGTAATGACACTTTACACCCCCGGGGGACGTGCGTCATGTCCTGCTCATGTCCCGCTCATGTCCAGTCAAGTTGTGACGAATGGGGTGCGTCAAGTACGACTTTGGTGCGTCGTAAATGCGTCCCAGGTGCGCCATGCAATTTCAAGCTGTTGCACTACACAGGGCTCGCAGAATCAGTAGTCCGACGTCCCAAGACAACCAAATTTTCTAGGTTGCCAGCCTGATGGTCATCAAGTGCCCTTTTTTCATCAATACTCACGATTTGTTTTACACTACAATGGTCCACGGCATTTTAGAAACTCTGCACAGCGGCGAAGAAAGATCGACATTCTGTACTTTATGTTGCATACAAAAGGCTCGAAGATATGCTTGCTTCTGACTGCGTGCGTGTGATAGTATGTCCGTTCGGATTGTTGGCTGTACACATGTACATTGTACAAACAACGTACTGTGCGCGTTTTTGTATGCATACGGTGATGATATGTACATGTACCGTACGTGCAGCGACCACCACGACGCACGACCGGAGTCCAAAATTTTCAGCCACAGCTACAACGCTAGAACACATGGGCCAGCGTTCGCCATAAGCATGGAACATAAGCAACTATAGACGTCCGTAATGCGGCTTCGGCGGTTTGACCGATTAGTGCAAACTGCTGCTTGTAGCTCGGTCTTTTGTGCAAACGTTCACCACCTGTGTGCGTGCGGCATCGAGATTGTGATCAGCATCCGCATGGATATGGCGGCGCGGGTGAATGCACCGTGGGGAGTATAATATACTGCAGCACCAAGTAAGCCTACTAACATGACTAAGCTAAGGCTTGTATATTGCTTAAGGCGAGTTTTTGAATATTTCTATTTCTTTTTATTATTAAAACTTTTTTCGAAAATTCAATTTGTTTTTTCGGCGGCGGATCCGTAATCCAAGTTATTAAACAAAATGGCCTTACAAAATAGAAAACATTGTAAACAAAATCTTTTTGGGCAATTAAAATGAAATTCGGGCAACCAGTAGGTAATTTGCGAGCCCTGCTACATGTACATACGTAACAATTTTGGCATATTTTAATCGGCCTATGTTAATATCCAAAATACTGATATTTTGTTTGAATAAAAACTGCTGCAGATCTGCTATGATGTCTACATTTATACCTGATTTTTTGTCTTCAGAAAACCAAACAGAATGAAATACGTCAGCGATACCAAATACGCGGTACCGCCAAAACGGGCCGACACGTTTTAAATGCATAGCTCGCGAGCTATGTGTAGCCATGCGGCGCACATACGTGTAAACGTACCAACACACGTGGCCGTACAATCAAACGCTAGCTCACAGGGTGCATGAATTCTGCCGCACGCACGACATACGATTGATTTTTGCTGGTTCCCCACGTCACCTGTTTGTCACACACGCAGACGAACTCGACCGTATGGCCGATCTTCTGGCACAAATAGTATCCACGTGCGCCGCGCCGTGCATAGTGGATTCACCCCAAGCTATGTACGCGCGCTTGCGTTGTACAATATTAGGCTGGCTCTTCAACTTCGAGCACACTGTCCGAAACGTCGAGTTACACACTCATCCCGGTTCTTTTCAGAACCACACATCTTCCCAGAAGAGATTTGTTTTTCACTTGCCCGCAATTCCAGTCTTTATCGTGCAAAATATTTTAAGTATCTTTGTTCGAGTGGGCGCTAGTCAGAAGTCATAAACCCAGAATGCCGTGTAGCCAGGGATCACACCCAATTTTACGATACAACCTGGGAAGCGACATTGTGGAGATCACTCAATGAGGATACGACTTTTAACTTAAAAGTCGTATCCTCATTGAGTGATCTCCACAATGTCGCTTCCCAGGTTGTATCGTAAAATTGGATGTGATCCCTGGCTACACGGCATTCTGGGTTTATGACTTCTGACTAGCGCCCACTCGAACAAAGATACTGACAATTTGGGAGACCGCCAACATATAGGGCAAGATAGCTCAGTTGGTAGAGCGCCGGTACGGTAACCCGGAGGTCGCAGGTTCGAATCCCGCTCGTGCCAGTTTCTTTGTCCACTTTGAAAATGTATTCAAATTTACCTAGTCAGTTTCCCTTGTATATTGTTTGACAAAATATTTAAATACGAAATGTCCACAACAAATGCTTTACATGTAGAGCTCTCCTATGCGAGGTGCCCATCAGTCAATATTCTCAGGGAAAATTTTTAGGGTACATTCTCAAGGTCAACTTACACAGTAAATTCAGGCCAAATGTTTTTGATAGTGATACCATCATCAGCTGTACATGAAATTTTTATAAAAAAATGTGACAGTTTATTTTAATAAGTGACCGAATGCAGTACTAATATACGTAATTGTTTAGGTTTTGTGCTCAGGAAATGTCAACCATGTACGTTAAATCAGTCACCTTATTTAACCCCAACTCCCTAGGTATTCTTGTTTGAAACTCTCCTGAATCCTCCAAAATCCTCCACTTTGCAGGATGGCAATTGTTTGTACTCAAACTGTCAAGCGGCATTATAAGCCCCATTTAAAGTACATGTAATATTGGTTGGGCTCTACCTTTCTCAATCCTGCCAAATCCTCCAAAACATACCGGTGCCGGTGGAGTTTAAGGATCTGGGAGCATTACAGTTTGTTTTATTCAGCACAAGGATTACATACATGTTCAATTGCATGTATTTTAATAAATTTCCATTATTGTTAAAATACGAAATACCGAAAAACAGCACTTTGTTAATTACTTCACCTTGAATTGCCCATAAACATTGAACATGTTCTCATACTACACTGCGGAAATAGACACTTTACATAGTCTCTTTGTTTTATATGTGCTTTTGTTACTAAAACAAAATCATAACTACTGTAGTAATGGCAGAGATATTTTTGTGATGTTTTATTCTTTCTTAATGTTTACCTTCATATGTATTTTCTTTAACCCAGTGTTGATGCCTCTCAGGAACCCAGTGTTGATGCCTCTGATAATCTTGGAAGACTTGTGAACCACGGCACTAAGAAGGAACGCAATTCACTAATGAAAGTGCTTGAAATAGATGAGTGCCCTACCCTTTGCCTCTTTGCGTCTGGAACCATTTACAGAGGGAAGGAGATTCTGTATGATTATGGGGTCCCTGAGCACAGCCTGCCATGGAACAAACAAGTAAGGTTTATGCATTTCTTCATGGCACATGAACAGCCTGGTCCTTTTTGTGGAATGTGTTAAGATCACTGGAATTGTTTTTGTATACATATAGGGTATCCCAAAATACATGTCCAGGCCAAACCAGGCAACCTCTGAATCTAGATTTCGACAGATCCTGATGCGGGAACTTCTTACATGAAAAATATTCTGTATTTCATCAAAATCAGTCAAGCCAATCAGAAGTTATGTCAGTTTTTATGCAGCAAGGTCAGCCCCCAACTAGGAGTGACCAACTGTGCCTTTTTGACATTTTTCATTCCATGTATAGCAGCCCAGTCATGAAGGGAATCTCTCTGATCGTTTCTTGAGTCTGAAGTAAACTCCCTGGGTGGATGGTCTTTTGCTGCATAGGCTCTAGTGTTCTGTTTGTTGATGCACCCGTTCAGAAGAAACTTTGCCTCATCACCACAGATAAATCGTCGTCGCACAGCAGTGAACCATCTCGAATACCGCATCCTCTGCTCTGGCTCACCTGGAGCTAAGCCATGCCTGATCTAGACTTTGTAGGGATGGAATTTTACCTCTGCTGCCATTCGTGAAAAGGACGACTTTGGAATGTGCAGTTGGTTGCGCCTGGCTGATTGTCTTGGGTCGTCTTCCATGCTGGCTCGAAACTGTGCCAAGGAATTAAATTAATGTCTCTCCGTGTCCTCGGTGTATTCATTTCCCACTTAGTTCTGGTCATTGATGACATTGAATACATACTACATGCACATCACAGTGGACGGGGCATGTGATATTACGTATAGCACCCGTCACCAAAAGATTCATGGCTCCAAATAGCACACCAGAGCTTCCTTAGAAGTTGTCCTGAAGAAGTATCACTTGTGAAGAATAAGGTGCCCGGCCTATTGAAAATGCCCACAGACTGGAAACCCGGCCAAAACTGCCGGAAACCAGAGGGCACCCAGCGGTTGGATTAAAAAGTGTTCCCTTACAGATCAGTGTCATTTCTGCACCTGTATGGTGTAGATCCTCAGTTGCTAAATCTTGAAACTCGGTTAGGGACAAATCTGCGGGTTGTATGGAGTATATTGAAACATGATTAGTGACAGCTCAGTGTCCTTTCTGCAGAGGTATGGTGTAGATCCTCACCTGTATTGAAACAGGATTAGTGACGGATCAGTGTTCTTTCTGTAGTGGTATGTTGTAGATCCTCACTTGTATTGAAACAGGATTAGTGACAATAGCAGAATAGATGTAAGTAACCACTTCAATATTTTTCTTTTAAACTCCTACATAATTGCAAGTTTACAAAAGGTGCTGTGGAATCTTCAAATGCGATTAGTCACAAATCTGTGTCATTTCCGCAGATGTATGGTATAGATCCTAACTTGTGTACTGAAACAAGATTAGTTTCAGATTAGTGCCATTTCTGCAGTAAGTATGGAACAGGAGGTCACTTGTATTGAAACAATATTACTGACAAATGAGTGTCATTTCTGCACTTGTATAAATATGGCTTAGGGAGGAGTGGCTAATCTGCGGTCATGCCAGGCTGTTGAAAGGCCTGGCCAAGCCCCTGGAATGACCAGGCCTTCTGGCTTCTATAATCCCCTTGTACACAATAAACTGCCCACTACTGCTGGAGTCCAGCCAGCTCCCATTGTTCACCCAGACTTGACTGACAGCTATAAAAACCATGGCCTGCTGCATATGAATAAACACATAACAAAAGAAGCAGACTCCCAATACATGTAGTTCAGCCCTGGCCTTGTACAGGCCGCCTTATTGATTGGTATCCGTGACCACATAGGTATCATCAAAGGACTCTCTCTTTGATCTCGGGCCCCTGAATGAAATGGCAATAAAAGCGATGGGTACAGATTAGTGTGGGAGGGGCTACAACCAGGCCTGGCCTGGCAGAGGCCGGGCTTTATCGATTAGTTGATGCTCTATTGTTAGGTGATTTGTGGCTCACAATAGCAAGAGTAAAAGCCTGAAGGCCCAGGCATAGCCAGGCTTTTCAACGGCCTGGCCCGACCACAGATAAGCCACTCCTCCCTTATGGGTTAACACCCTGAACAAAATCTTTGAACTTGTAATTTCTGTCTCATCAGATTGTGTGCGAAGAGAGAGCAACTCCAGACACCTCCGAGGAGGAGGTATGTATTCACTCTGATAACTATTGTTTCTTCAAACTATTATGTGCTCTTGAATCTTGAAAGAAGATTAGTGACAGATCAGTGTCCTTTCTGAATTGGTATGGTGTATATATCCTCACTTGTATATTGAAACAGGATTAGTGACTGATCAGTGTCCTTTCTGTTGTGGTATGTTGTAGATCCTCACTTGTATATTGAAACAGGATTAGCGACAGAGCAGTGTCCTTTCTGTTGTGGTTTGTTGTATATTGAAACAGGATGAGTGACCGGTCAGTGTCATTTCTTCAGCTGTATGGTACACATGTATATCCCTACCTGTATACTGAAATAAAATAAGTGATGATTCATCATCATTTCTGCAGCTGTATAAATGTAATGGCTGAATAGCATAAATGAAATCTGTCAATTTGTAAATTTTGTTTCATCAGATGGATTGCCAAGTCAAAGCAACTCCAGGCACTTCAGAGAAGGAGGTACGTGTCCACTCCAGTAACTATTCTTTCTTTACACTCTAACAATATTGCAAGTGAGATTTAGGAAAGGTGCTGTGGAATCTTGAAACAAGATTAGAGACAGATCAGTGTCCTTTCTGAATTGGTATGGTGTATATGTGACCCGCTCCAGAAAAAGGTGATATAAGTCGCGCTATGCATTTACGTGTAATGGCCCTTTCAACGTTGAGAGGGTGACATTTTTCGTCAAAATTAATTTTTTGTTTTTTGTCTTTAATGACATCTTAAATATCTAAAGTTTAAGGTTTGGTGCACAACAATGTTGATTTCAGTAAATATAGTGAAAAAATAACCTTTTAGAGTGCATTGTTCCATTGCATTGTATTATAACTAGCTATTTCAAAGCCTGTTTTCTCTGTTGTGTAATTTGAACTCCATAGAACTAATTAATATTCAAAAACGCCATATCTCCAGAACGGAATTGGCTTTGGAGCTCTATCATATACCAAATGAAAGCTTACATTGCGGGCTTTCCAAACATACATAAAACTCATTTTTTATATCTTGCGACATAATATACCTTTTTCCAGAGCGGGTCACATATATACTTAAACAGGATTAGTGACAGATCAGTATTCTTTTCTGAAGTGGTATGTTGTAGATTCTCACTTGTGTACTGAAACAAGATTAGTTTCAAATCAGTATCCTTACTGCAGTTATATGGTGTAGATCCTCACTGGTTGAAACAGGATAAGTGATACATGTAGATCAGCATCCTTTCTGCAGCAGAATGGTGTAGATCCCCACTTGTATATATTGAAACAGGATTAGTGAGAGATCAGTGTCCTTTCTGCTGTAGAATGGCGTAGATCCTCACTTGTATATTGAAACAGGTTTAGTGACAAATCATTGTCCTCTCTACAATAGTATGTTGTAGATCCTCACTTGTATATTAAACAGAATTAGTGACAGATTAGTGTCCTTTCTGCAGTTAGATGGTGTAGATCCTCACTTGTATTATATTGAAACATGATTAATGACAGATCAGTGTCCTTTCTGCAGTTAGATGGTGTAGATCCTCACTTGTATTATATTGAAACATGATTAATGACAGATCAGTGTCCTTTCTGCAGTTAGATGGTGTAGATCCTCACTTGTAATATATTGAAACATGATTAATGACAGATCAGTGTCCTTTCTGCAGTTAGATGGTGTAGATCCTCACTTGTAATATATTGAAACATGATTAGTGACAAATCAGTGTCCCCTCTACAATAGTATGTTGTAGATCCTCACTTTGAAACAAGATTAATGACAGATCAGTGTCCTTTGTTATAGTGGTATGTTGTAGATCCTCACTTGTATATTGAAACATGATTAGTGAGAGAAGCTGTATAGTACAGATCCCCACTTGTACATTGCAACAAGATAAGTGTTGGTTCAGTATCATTTCTGCAGCTGTATAAATATAGGTAATGGCTTAATAGAATGAATGAAATCTTTCAATTTGATAATTTGTCTCTCATCAGATGGTTTGCCAAGACAAAGTAACTCCTAGCACTTCAGAGAAGGATGTAAGTAATAACCACTTCAATTTTTTTTTTACACTCCTACATAATTGCAAATGAGATTTACAAAAGGTGCTGTGGAATCTTCAAATGGGATTAGTCACAAATCTGTGTCATTTCTGCAGATGTATGGTATATATCCTCACTTGTGCACTGATACAAGATTAGTTTCAGATCAGTGTCATTTCTGCAGCTCTATGGTATACGAGGTGCGATCACAAAGTTCCGAGACTGCGCCTATAGCAAGCAAAAAACGTACGTGATTTAAATCTGGCTGCCATCCCCTTCAGAGTAGTCCCCTAGTGCAGCGATACACCACTCCCTGGGAGAGGAACTCGAGGTACACAACTCTGCGAATGTCAAAGAAAACAATGAGCATGCTCTTGGTTGCACTCCTGACCTGACGCGCCTTCTTCGGTCTTGGAGACTACGGGCTCTTCCACTGCGAAGACTGCTGTTTGGTCTCTAGGTCAAAGCTGTAGTCCCAACTCTTGTCACCGCTGATGATCCTCGACATAAAGTTTGGGTCACCCCGGGCCTGTTGAGGGAGATCCTTGCAGACTTTGACAGGGTGCTGCTTCTGCTCAGGATTGAGGAGCCTGGGCACGAACTTGGCAGCGATGCGGCACATGTTCAAATTGGATGTGAGGATTGCCTAAACTGTTCCAAATGACACGTTGACAATGTCACAATGTCCTGGATGGTGATCCGACGATCCTGACGCACGATTCTTTCAATTTCTTGGACATTTTCGGGGGTTGTGCTCGTGGAGGGTCACCCTGACCTCTCGTCGTCCTCCACTGAAGTCCTGCCTTCCTTGAAACGCGAATGCCACTCAAAACACATCGCCCGGCTCATTGCTTCATTGTCGTAGGCTTTCTGAAGCATTTCAAAGGTCTCCTTGGGGTTTTCTCGAGTTGGACACCAAATTTGATGTTCACTCTCTGCTCAAGTTTCAGGTCCATGGTGAAATCGCAAATGCGCATGTACCAGTGTACGTGCACTGTATATATCTCCGAGGACAAGAGAAGAAAGGAAACACAAAGAAACCTTTCAGTCCTCGAACGTAGAGTCTTTTGTTGAAATCGGTCCTCGAACGTAAGGATACGTGCTTAGTCTATGGGGGTTGGTTATATTAAAGGAACAATAGGAAACACAAAGCATTGTCCTCGGACGTATTGGGGAAGTACGACTGTGTGGTCACAAAAATGCGTGTAACACAGGTGCTGATGTTGATCAAGCGATGTAACTTTGAATACTTACTCACAAAAGTTATTGCTTACACCTACTATATGCACATAACTGTGCTGCGCTCCGTTCGTTCGCAACAGGAACAGTCTGGGAACTTTTTTATTACACCTCGTATTTCTGCAGCTGTATAAATGTAGGTAATGGCTGAATAAAATAAATGAAATCTTTCAATTTGATATATTTTGTCTCATCAGATGGTTTGCCAAGACAAAGTAACTCCAGGCACTTCAGAGAAGGATGTAAGTAACCACTTCAAATTGTCTTTTAAACTCCTACATAATTGCAAATGAGATTTACAAAAGGTGCTGTGGAATCTTTAAATGGGATTAGTCACAAATCTGTGTCATTTCTGCAGATGTATGGTATAGATCCTCACTCGTGTACTGAAACAAGATTAGTTTCAAATTAGTGCCATTTCTGCAGTTGTATGGTACAGGAGGTCAGTTGTATATTGAAACAATATTACTGACAAATGAGTGTCATTTCTGCACTTGTATAAATATGGCTTTGGTTAATACCCTGAGCAAAATCTTTGAACTTGTAATTTCTGTCTCATCAGATTGTGTGCGAAGAGAGAGCAACTCCAGACACCTCCGAGGAGGAGGTATGTGTCCACTTTGATAAGCATTCTTTCTTACACTATTATGTGCTCTGGAATCGTGAAAGAAGATCAGTGACATATCAGTGTCCTTTCTGAATCGGTATGGTGTATATATCCTCACTTGTATATTGAAACAGGATTATTGACTGATCAGTGTCCTTTCTGTTGTGGTATGGTGTAGATCCTAACTTGTATATTGAAACAGGATTAGTGACAGATCAGTGTCCTTTCTGTTGTGGTATGGTGTAGATCCTAACTTGTATATTGAAACAGGTTTAGTGGACAGATGAGTGACCGGTCAGTGTCATTTCTGCAGCTGTATGGTATACAGTGGAATGCCGCTATAACGAACAATGCGGGATCCACAGATTTCATTCGGTATAGTGATTTTTCGGTCGAGTAATTTTCAGCTGCCGGTCTGCCGCGTACCCATTTTTCAACATGCCATCCGTTCTTTTTAATAGCGCCCCCTTGCATTGTATTTGAAGTGTGCCCTCTTTTGATTGTAATTGAACATGTGCCGGCCATTGAATCATGTAATTACATGTTCATACTTGCTAAGCTTACCAAATTCTAAAGCAACAGTTGACTTTTCCCTTCTTTTTCTTGGGGTAGTAATAGCCACCTGTCACTCTTCAACATAAAGCTGCGGCTGTTTGGGAATTACAAACAGCCCAAATACCTGGTACATTTTTCTAATCCTTTGCTCGATAAGTTTTGTACACAAAATTTGGGAGCCAAGGGTGGTGTTCGGTATAGCCGAATCAGGGGTTTCAAAATAAGCCGGCAACCGGCGAATTTGACCGGCTATTTGAACTTTTGCGCCGGCTACTTTTTTTTAATCATGAAAAAATAAAAAATTTCTGAGCTACTGCTTTGGGGGAATAGATTCTTGTTTTTAGTAGAAATTATATTTTGTTTGTTCACCAAAACAAATACATCCTGGTCCATGGATCGTAATTTACGGGGGCTAGCATAGCATGCAGCGTGAAGTATACACGGCTCACTACCCGGACCGCATACATATCTCTACGTTACACGGCCCAATATCGCGATATTGCTTTTCGCACGTTCAAGATTTATCTAAGATTTGTATTAAGTGTGGATTAGTCCAGATTACCTTGCTCGAAATTCCAGTTATTCCAATAAATTTGACGGTAGAATAGTACATACATGTATGTATGTAACGTATGATGTACCATGGAGGAATACAAAAAATACATTATGTACTAAATGTGTTGTTTCTTGGATTGTTTTCTAAACTTGGCCGGACAAAACTTCTCTGCAGTCCGCACCGTTCATTTATAGCACACATTAGTGCATATTCCATCGATATGGTGCAGATGTAGTCTTGGTCAAGTGCAAACAACCGCACTGAATGCTACCGTATTATTCCCAATGTACAATGTACGTAGACACGCTGCTAACGTGTTGCGAACTTTAAGTCTTGAGAAAAGGTTACTAAGCCCTGGGGGGTTAGAGCAATTGCTTCAATAACTCCAACCCCTAAACATGCTAAAGCGCATCTGCGTGTGCGCGTTGCTTTGTTGCTAGCCGGCCTTGGTCAAGTGCAAGAAGCAACCGCACATGCCACCGTCTATTGTTCCCAGTGTACATTGCACGTGCTCGCACTAATGTACGCGAAGCGAAATTCGCCTTGAGAAAAGAGAAACACGTGCGGCGCAAGCGTTGTACAATGTACATGTACATGTACATGTACATGTACAATGTCTGTTTTGTGAACGCGTACACAAGACGATGTTTTTTTGACAGCTCAGCTGAGCTAGCTCACATGTGATTGTAGGCGGGGCGTCCATATTAATTATCAGCTGTTACTTATCAACAATGCCAAAATAGAAACAAACGTTATAGTCTTTCTGAAGTGCCGTAAAGAAGCCAACTGAAGGTAAATGTCGTATGTAAAAGTAGGGCCTACTCCAACTTTACTCAACGAGTGAAGCCTTGTCAACCCGGCCCTCCGATCTTGCCGGTCCGCGCCCGCCCGGCCCCCGGCCCAATTCGCAATCAATCTCGGTGGTCGGACCCATTTTGAATGAGGACGGAGGTTTTCGAGCAAGCTGTTCTGCAATTAAGTACATTTATGCCCATAACTTGCACATCCATAGGCACACCTCAGGGTTTTTTTTCCAGATATATTTCATCGTCTTCTTGTTGCATTTCAGATCATTTAACTCTGTTAATCAGAATTCAAGGGGTTTTGTGCGCATGAACAAAAAGGCATGCGGCGTAACTTAAATTTCTATGACTGTAAAATATTATTAATAGGAGGTGGGCTGTTTTTCCCACATTTTCGGTAGATATGAATTAATAGGTAGATATATATTACTGGGTAGATATTAATTACTCTTGCTAAATATATACAATAATTACATGTACATTTACAATCAACTGGGAATCCTCTTGTCCAAATCTTTTGAAAAAAAACAAAGAATTCTATGAAAATTAATTTTCTACCAGCAGTCCGATAAATGGGTTAACCACCGGCAGGGAAACCCCTGGCCATTTTGTTTTATTCTATAAATGAATGCAAAGTCGGTACTGTACAGTAGGATCTTTGAAAACCTATTCTCAGATGCCAGGAAATGCCTAGATTGCACCAGAGAGCATCTACAATCCGAAAAATTCAGGGGCCCTCAGCGGGCCCCGGACCCCACGCGCGCCATTTGGGGCAAGGACTCACTGCCGCCTACTTTCATCAATCTGCCTGCTACTCTAAAACATTTTGAAACCCCTGCGAATGTTCCGTTTAGTGGTGTTCGGTATAGCAGCGTTCCACTCTATATCCCCACCTATATACTGAAATAAAATAAGTGATGATTCAGCATCATTTATGCAAATGTATAAATGTAAGGTAATGGCTGAATAGCATCAATGAAATCTTTCAATTTGTAATTTATGTCTCATCAGATGGTTTGCCAAGTCAAAGCAACTTCAGGCACTTCGGAGAAGGATGTAAGTATATAGCCACTTCAATAACTTTAAGAATTTGTTTACACTCCTACGTAATTGCCAATGAGATTTACAAAAGGTGCTCTAGAATCTTCAAATGGGATTAGTCACAAATCATTGTCATTTCCGCAGATGTATGGTATAGATCCTCACTTGTGTACTGAAACAAGATTAGTTTCAGATCAGTGTCATTTCTGCAGCTCTATGGTATACGAGGTCACTTGTAAATCGAAAAAATATTACTGAAAAATGAGTGTCATTTCTGCACTTGTATCAATATGGCTTATTGGTAAACACCCTTGACAAAATCTTTTTGTTCGTAATTTCTGTCTCATCAGATTTTGTGCGAAGACAGAGCAATTCCAGACACATCAGAGGAGGAGGTATGTGTTCACTCTGATAACCATTCCTTCTTTACACTATTATGTGCTCTGGAATCTTGAAAGAAGATAAGGGACGGATTAGTCTTCTTTCTGAATCGGTATGGAGTATATATCCTCACTTGTGTATTGAAACAGGATTAGCGTATGAGGTGCGATCACAAAGTTCCGAGACTGCGCCTATAGCAAGCAAAAAATGTACGTGCTTTAAATCTGGCTGCCATCCCCTTCAGAGTAGTCCCCTTGTGCAGCGATACACTGCTCCCAGCGCAACTGCCATGCTTGGAACGCTCCCTGGAAATCCTGTTCTGTAAGTGCGTCAAGCACCATCTGCGATTCTCACTGGATCTCCTCCACAGTGTCAAAACGCTTGAACTTCATTTTGGGGAACAGAAAGAAGTCGCAGGGAGCCAAATCTGGCGAGTGTGTGTGTGGGGGGAGCGACGATTGTATTGTTGTGGACGAGAAACTCGTGCATTTTCAATGCACTGTGAGCGGGCGCGTTGTCATGTTGGAACACCCAATTGCCAGCGCGCCACATTTCAGGCCGTTTGCGCCGAATGTTCTCCCTCAGACGCCTGAAAATGGTGCAGTAGATGGTTGACAGTCTGACCCTGGGGGAGGAACTCAAGGTACACAACTCTGCGAATGTCAAAGAAAACAATGAGCATGCTCTTGGTTGCACTCCTGACCTGACGTGCCTTCTTCGGTCTTGGAGACTGCAGGCTCTTCCACTGCGAAGACTGCTGTTTGTTCTCTGGCTCGTAGCTGTAGGCCCAACTCTCGTCACCGCTGATGATCCTCGACATAAAGTTTGTGTCACCCCGGGCCTGTTGAGGGAGATCCTTGCAGACTTCGACACGGTGCTGCTTCTGCTCAGGATTGAGGAGCCTGGTCACTAACTGGCCAGCGACGCGGCACATGTTCAAATTGGATGTGAGGATTGTCCTTGAACTGTTCCAAATGACACGTTGACAATGTCAGCAATGTCCTGGATGATCCGACGATCCTGACGCACGATTCTTTCAATTTCTTGGACATTTTCGGGGGTTGGTGCTCGTGGAGGGTCGCCCTGACCTCTCGTCGTCCTCCAGTGAAGTTCTGCCTTCCTTGAAATGCTAATGCCACTCAAAACACCTCGCCCGGCTCATTGCTTCATTGTCGTAGGCTTTCTGAAGCATTTCAAGGGTCTCCTTTGGAGATTTCCCGAGTTGGACACCAAATTTGATGTTCACTCTCTGCTTTTCAGGTTTCAGGTCCATGGTGAAATCGCAAATGCGCATGTACCAGTGGTCACAAAAATGCATGTAACACAGGTGCTGATGTTGATCAAGCAATGTAACTTGGAATACTTACTCACAAAAGTTATTGCTTACACCTACTATATGCACATTACTGGTCTGCGCTCCGTTCGTTCGCAACAGTCTGGGAACTTTTTGATCACACCTCGTAGATCCCCACTTGAATACTGATATAAAATAAGTGATGATTTAGCATCATTTCTGTAGCTGTATAAATATAGGGTAATGGCTAAAAAGCATACATGAAATCTTCCAATTTGTAATTTTTGTCTCATTAGATGGTTTGCCAAGTCAAAGCAACTGCAGGCACTTCAGAGAAGGAGGTACGTGTCCACTCCAGTAACTATTCTTTCTTTACACTCTAACAATATTGCAAGTGAGATTTAGGAAAGGTGCTGTGGAATCTTGAAACAAGTGACATGTCCTTTTCCGCAGTTAGATGGTGTAGATCCTCACTAGTATTTTGAAACAAAATTAGTGACAGATCAGTGTCCTTTCTGTAAATACGATTTGAAGCTTTGCATGGTGGGTGCGATAGGAGAAAGACTGGGATTGCGGGTAACACCATGTGAAATAAATCTCTTCTGGGAAGATGTGTGGTTCTGAAAAGAACCGGGATGAGTGTGTAACTCGACATTTCGGACAGTGTGCTCTGTCCGTCCTCAATACTAGTCTTTCTCGTCCTTTCTGTAGTTATATGATGTAGATCCTTGCATGTATTGAGACAGGATTAATAATAGATAAGTGTCATTTCTAAACCAGTATAGGGTGGATCCTTGCTTGTTTATTAAAACGGAAATAATGTCCTAAACTTGTGCACACTTTATGCCTAATTCACATTTGCCCCGGGCGCCGTGCGATAAATGGGTCTACGATTTTCCGTACGATTTTTGAGGCATCGTAGGTGGCTACGGGCTACGGCGTATGTGTTCACATTGTGTACGAGCATCGTGTGATTTCTCGTCTGGGCCCTCGGGGGCAGGCCGGGGCAAAGCCGTACAGAGGCTGCGCGGAGATGGTGCGGCCGCTGTGGGGTTGCCGCAGGATGACTGCTCAATATCCGTGCGATTTCACAGGTACTGCACGGGCAGCGAGCGGCAACCTTGCGATAGCTGTGTGAGGGCCGTGCGATTGTCCCAAGAGCCTACAATCTCCGTACGATTTTTTTTTGCCCCAATGTCCACCTAAAATCTTGCATTTTCTGCACGATCAGCGCGCGGCCTCCGCGCCGTGCCCGTGCGGGGATTGTGCAATACCACCTACCACATGTCTACGGGCTAGGGGCTTACGATTTTTTTCAAATTTGTATAACTTCTCGCTAAACAAAATCGTAGAGGCCGCGGCAACCGTGAATCCGTATAAAAATCTCAGGGCAGCCTCCTGCCTCCGCACGGAGGCCGCATGGAAAGGATACGGGCAGGATACGGGCTCCGTAGACCCATCACAGGCCAAATGTGAATTAGGCATTACTTAGAATGAGACCAGATCTTACTAAGCATACAGGAGTAATTGCCTTGCCTTAGAGATGCAGCAGTAGGTAAACATGGTCAGATTGGTTTAATAGCTATAATTTCCTCAGTTTGATTCCTGTCTGCGGCAGCATCAAGTTGGGTTGTTGGACCGTAACTGATGTGTAGGTTTTTCTCGGAAATGAGATCTTTTCTTCGCATCTAAGATGTACATTTCTTTCCTTATTGTCTCTCATGTGGTTCTTGGCTACATAGCTGTTTAGTGATTACTTGCAACGGTCCTTTTCCACATTGCCGGAAGAAACAATATGACATCATTGGCAATGGCTCCATATGAACTCAGTTAAGATGCAATTCTGGTTATAAATGAGAATTATCGGTCCTGACCAAACTGTGCATGGTTGTATTGAAACAAATTAACTTAAGCCGAACACATATATGTGTTACAGTACAAAGTTATGCTTTAGGCGAACATTTTTGCTTGCATTGTTAAGACTTAATTAATGATTAGTCAAAAAGAAACATCCCTCAACGCAAGAAGCAATCATTAAATCCCTCATATATCAATAAAAAAAAATAATAATAAAAGTGGATCAAATAATAGATAGTTGAATAAGCCCTCTATTGTCTGCCAGAAATAAGTCTCAACACAGCATGGTTTGTGTGTGAGAGAGTAATTACATGTGCTGATTCAATATTCTTGAATGTTTTACCCACATGTGATTGCAGTATCGTTTGTTTTTAAATGTCATGTACTTTAACACGCATGTACTGTACATGTACATACACAATACGTGCACAATAAATGGGAAAACCGGCACTCTAGATATCTGTTAAATACTAAATTTGGATATAACAACATTTTTGCGGGGTCTGGCAGACTTTGTACTATCATGAGTCAATTGTCATCATAATCATGAAAATCTGCTCACCAAATGTTTCGAATTTGTTTTTCTTTTGATGTGCATTAGGTTTCTTCTACCATCAGTTTTAGTGAATGTGAATCTGGTGATAGTTGTGATGACCCTACATACATTCCAGACATGGTAGAAGACTCTGGCGATGAAACAGATGATTCATATGTTATCCCTCTTCCCCGAAGACCATTTGCTAATGACAAAGCTCAATGCTCAGGGTTTGTTGAACTACCAGGAAATCGGTCTCAGTTTCGCTCAGGTAATGATTTGGCTACACAGGAAGGTGGTGGGGCATTACAAGACGGATCTGTTTCTACATCATCGTCAAAGGTTAAAGTACTGACAACTAACAACCAGTATGGCAGAAAATGGGATAAACGCCAATTTTGCGTTTTTTGCATGGAAGAAACCCCCAAACTACCAAGGCATTTAGAAAAACATCACCCACAGGAGCCAGAGGTTATACAAGCACTCAGCTTCCCTTTGAAGTCACAAGAAAGAAAGGATCATCTTGAGTTACTGAGAAATAAGGGAAATCATGCCCACAACATAGATGTCCTTGCAAAGCAAGAAGGGGTACTTATCCCATACAAAAGGCCAACCTATGAGACACCAGCCAGCTCCTACCTTCCATGTTATCAGTGCTTTGGATACTTTATTGCAGCAGATCTTTGGAAGCATCAGAAGACTTGCAAAATGAACAGTGAAGGAAAGTCTTGTGGTAAAATGTTACAGGCCCAGTGCGCGTTGTTGTTACCGATGTCCTCTTCTGTATCTGATGTTTTGAAGAATAAGATCATTGGTCACATGATGCCTAATGAAGTAAGCCTCGTTGCAAGAAATGATGACCTGATAATCAAACTTGGCATGCATATCCTAGGGAAAGAGGGCCAGAATCAGTACCAACACATCAGTCAGAAAATGAGGGAACTTGGTCGCCTTCTTCTGAAAGTGAGAGAGAAGAATTCATCCATCAAAACCTTGAAAGACTGTGTTAATCCAAGGGTTTTTGACGATGTTGTAGATGCTGTAAATGAGGTGGCTCGGTTAAATTATGAAACCGGAAGATATGCTGTTCCATCTCTTGCCCTGAAATTAGGGCATTCCATGAGGAAATGTGCCCTAATCGTAAAGGCAGATGCCATCAAAGAAGCAGATGATAAACTTCAAAAGCAGGCTGAGAACTTTGAAGAACTCTGCAAAATCTCTTGGTCACCAAAGGTATCCAAAGGTGCACTAACTACCCTGTATGAGAGGAAATGGAATAAGCCAAGCATGCTACCTGTGTCAAATGATGTAGCAAAGGTTCACCAATATGTTTCACACACAATCCATGACAAGATGGAGGCACTGAAAGAAAACCCACAGAAGGATGACTACACAACCCTGGCAAAGGGAATTCTTGTCCAGCTGATATTGTTCAATAGAAGAAGGAGTGGAGAGGTGGAGCGAATGGAAATCAACAATTTCCAGAAGGCGAGCAGTGGGGTAAATGAAGATGTCATGCGCGGTCTGTCCTCATGGGAAAAGAAACTTTGCACAAAACTGTCTCGTGTAGAAATCAGAGGGAAAAGGGGAAGGAAAGTCCCAATACTGCTGTCTGCTGGTATGGTTGAAAGTATCAACCTCTTGATTTCAAAGAGAGATGCTGTCGGGGTTTCTGAAGATAATCCGTATCTATTTGCCAGACCAGGATGTTCAACGTCATACCGTGGCTGTGATTGTGTGAAGATGTTTGTTGATAAGTCTGGAGTAGAGCACCCAGAGTATGTAACTTCAACAAAACTTCGCAAACACGTGGCAACCCTGTCTCAGCTTTTATGCCTCAAGGACAACGAGCTGGATGTTTTAGCGAGTTTCATGGGACATGACATTCAAATCCACAGAGAATATTATCGGCTACCCGAAAGCACCCTCCAGACAGCGAAGGTTGCAAAGATTTTGATGCTTCTTGAGAAGGGGCAAGTCGACCAATTTGCAGGAAAGAACCTGGATGAGATCAATGTCAATCTTGAGGGTGAGTATTAAGATTGTTCCCACGCAATAGATGGCGGTTTTATTAATGGCAGGCAATATGTCTAATGATTCTTGTGCCGAAAAAGAAAAACAACGACCCTACCAAACAAAAACAAAACATAAAAACATTTTGGAAACTCATTTCCATCATGTTTTTAGTAAAGACAAAGCGAGCAATGTTTTGTAATTCAGCACTTTGCCTATTCAAGACAGGCCTATGTATTTGTACAAGTACAAAGGCAATGGACTTTTAGAGAAACAACAAAAATGACATTTTCAATGGAAAAATCAACATACACAACCTTACCTACCTAAACTGAACATTTCTTATCTAAAGCATCCAGAAGATCTTGAATAGTTACCATTTTACACAAACTTAGATTTTAACACCTAGTAATTTCCAATAAACTTTGTTCAATGACAACAAAGTCATTAATGTTGGAAAGGGCGTAGTATGCTAAATTGCGATTTCTCAAACTCCCGCTCTGTGTGTCTCCGGCTTGGTTCCAACTGCATGCACAGTGAATAAGCCAGTTAGGTATTTCAACTGCACATGGGTCACCAGTCATTTGGGATAACTAATGCGTATGTATGAACGTGCAAGGTGGTCGCTCAACGCGCTCCTGGTAAATTCAATGAGAATGGGCCTATGTAACATTGCTTGACATTACTTCAGCAATTTTATCCAAAATAACCTTTGAACTGGACTACTTCAACTATACCGAACTGGCTTATCGCGTTGCTCACATGTCTGCTTGCTATTATACACATTGTATGTTTGAGAGTTGCTAAGGGAACCCAACCTCACATGCGTGCAGCGTTGTTGGATTGAACATATTGAACATCACACCCTCCTATTGGCTTGCATGGAATTTTGGAATGTTCCCACTAAATAATGCACTTGGCTTGACCCAGTGTGATGCAAAATTTTATAAATGTGTGGTAAACAGGTAAAAGTGTTAATTTTTTTCCAGGTAATGTTTATTGTCTCTGAGTGGCTCATTTTTGCAAAAATGTGTGAGGAAAAAGCTGTGTGGCACAGCTCCTACCAAAATGGACAATACAAGTCCAGAAGACCTCATATTAACCCTCCTATAGTTATAAGTATCACAGCCTATCAAAAAATCTACCCACCAACTCTCACAATTTGTGTGTGTTTCACCCGTCACTTAATAGGTTTTGATATATTAGTTGGCTCCATTTTGGCCCTGAGAGAGGAAGGGTTAAGGCTTGTTATAAATCAAATTATTAATCCTCAAGGTTTTGAATTATGAGAGAAAATATTCCAAAGTAAAATCTGGACTGCATCAGATAAATTGATAATATATTGAATATTATTCCTTCCAATCCACAAAGTAAATCACTCAATATTTGTACAATATTTTTCTTGAACCCTAACCTACCTGAATCCATCAAAATCCATAACCCTATTTTGGAGGATTTTGGCGGATTCAGGATACTTTCTAGTAAAGTTACTCAAGGGGTTAGGGTTTTAATGGAGTCAATTTGTGTTCCAAAAAGCTTTTTGTTTAATATATTAAATTAAACTAAACAGTATTGTTTTATTTTAAAGAGCCTTGTTCTGACGATGAAGACGAGAAGCAACCTGGTGAAGAAAAAGGTAAACAATCATATTGTTGATGCTAAAAATGAACATTGGCTGATGGTGTGTGAACAGAATCAAATACTGATTGTCGTGTGACATGCAAAAACTGTATAATGGTGACACGGGATTGACTTGGCTATGTAAATGTTGCTGTGTGCTTACAATTCAGGTACACTCAAGTTACGTTTTCTGAGCGACTATTTGCTCGCTAAATGCAAAAGCTTTACAGTGGAATATTGTATTACTTTCTCATGGCAATTGGGGTTTATTATTGCATGCCATAAGTTGCAAACTATATAATCCCAATACATGTTAATGTGACAATCAAATTTCACAGAACTTGTTGGTTGACTAAGATTTAGATGAATATGTCATGAATATTTTGCAGCCAACCTTAAGTTGTAAAACTGAGATATGACTCCCTGAAAATGCCTGCCTCACACCTCGTTTTGCCATCTGCCATGTTTTGCCATTTTTTACCCTCCTGGTGTCCACATGGATGTTCAGAGGGAAGCACTTCATATTTATACAGTACATTGTATATGCATGCACACCAGGTGCTTGTGTTAGCTTCTAAACAAAGACAAGCCAATCACAGCCTTCTGGGGGCGTGGTCAAGATCTGAATATAGGCCCACAGAGAAAAATGATAAAATGACCCCTGCTTCTGATGGGTGACTCACTGCGCATGCAATGAAAACTATCGACCATCCATGTGGAAACCAGGGGAGTCAAAAATGGCAAAATGTTAATTTGATAAAGGTTTTTTTCAGGGCCTATAAAAATTATTGTATATCTTATCACAGCGTCAAATGTTTAGTCCTTTCCCTTTTGTTGAAGCACCCTCAATCAATCTCAAGCGGCTAAAGTGCCTATAAAATGAGACTGTAGCTGATCTTTGAATGTGGATGGACTAGCTTTCTCCATTTAAAAAAAGGATTTTGTTAAAATGTTAATCTGTGTTGTCAAAATTGTCTATGCTCTTAATATGCTTACATAATGTTAATGTTTCTAATACACATATAGACGCCAAGTCTTTTCATCTGGCATTCCTCGGTATAAAAGGAATGCTGAAGATACTGTCGACTTCCATTGAACAAAGTGTTTTTTTGTTTCTTTGTTTTCTTTTATTTATTTTGGGGGGACAGATCTTTTAGTCATTTGTAAATCTTCTCTCTATTGAGTCTGTTCTTTGTATAGTGCTGTATTAATGATTCCTTTTTTTCCTTGTTGCAGAAAACTGCCCGATGGCTACAACTACCTGTCCTCACAGTGCTAGCCTGACAAGTGCCTCTCAGACAAGTAACAAAGGCAGTGGTCCATTTGTTTGACCACACATAACAAATTCACTAGACTGAGGTTATAAGACACTGAAGGAAACTGCTAAGATAATGAGCCAGTTTGTATCTCAAATATGAGTTACTTGGCCTCTGATGATGCATCAAGCATTTCTAATGAAACAAAATTCAATGCTGCTTAGACTGGTATTGTGAAGTGTGTAACCCATGCATCAGTGTGACGTGCACTTGTTATTCATCTTGGTCCTTTTGGAAAAAAAAGGCATTTGTACACTTGCACACTTGGAATGTCTATGCCTCATTCAACAATTTGTTGTGTGTTAAAATGAATGAAAGTTTTTTTATGAATACAGCATTCAATGTGACGTGTGAAACTTACATTAACTTTAATGTAGGTGCCACGTGTTGTGGTGTTCTACTCCAAGGTCAGTTTTACCATTGGAGTTGATCAATTTGGTTCATACAAATTTAGTTCATTTTTATGTTTTCACTTTCCACAGTGAGAGTGGAAACTATTTGGGTGGATTTTAAGATTAATCAGTAGTTTTGTGTTGCTTACATTTATATTTATCACTTGAACCCTTGTTTTTATCACGATGGAAATAATTTTGCAGTTTGAAATACTCTCCATTGAAATTGAAGTACACAGAGTTAAGAAAACAAATTCTCACCATGGGATCTCTTGAGTATACTCCCTGAATTGTTCAGATGGAATTATTGGTGTCTAAAAGGTAATATACAACATTTGAAAACTACGGAAATATTATGAAATACATTTACTTTACTTGACTGCAAGTAAATAATAGTCTCAAGCATCCTGTGAAATTGTGGCACCTGGTGCGCTGTCATTTTCAAGAAAACTAGAATTTTTATATCAATGATGATCGGCCGACCATCTTTGGGGAAAAAAACTTTAAATACTGCCTCCAGTTTACATGGCCAGACAAGCAAAGAAGCTGGTGAATGAACAGGGAATATTATCCATTCCAAATTCTAAGGTTGGGTCATTCTGTGTCAATTTAACACGCTTTTGGACCTGACCGTCACGGATTGAAACAAAATTGTGTGCTGATTGGACTCCTTGAGAAACTCCCAGAACCTATATTTTATGTCATTCAGTTACATGTAATTAGTTTTTGAGATAGTGGTTAGTAATTGATACAACAATGGCATGCGGTAGTGACCCAGGAGTGTCACCAGTGTGGCCCTATATAGCTGGTGTTATACATGCATGGGATCAGTGTACTGCCAGGTTGTTGATCTATTTACATCTTATGGCACAGCGCTTTAACAGTCAATTCTCTGGATATTGATCAGACCTAAGAGAAAAATGTCTTCTGAAGAGCATTACGCAACAATTGGTTCTCGCACTAAATATATCAAGAGCATAGCATGTTGCGACCCATTTAAATCTCACAGCAAGAAGAAAACAGCTGGCTTAAGGCAGGTAACAGAAAGATTTGTATTGGAGCACCCAAGTCGTCATCACACTCGACCACAAAGTCTATGCACCGGTTGTCGCAAGAAAGTATCTCAACTGTCGCCTGAAAAAAATAGTCTCAACATCTGAAAGTTCTAGCAGTGATCCAGAAGTTCATCTGGACATCAGGATGTTTTTGTGCAACCAAATACCGATATTAACATTATCAACGAGTCTTTGACAATTATTGGTTAATCTGCTATCAAAAGTAAGAACAAAGCTCACGGAAGTTACATGGAAAACAAAGTTAAGAGAAAAGAGATGACAATAAAGAGACTGTGACATGGAAAACAGTTCACTGATGATGGAAGTGAGATGATAAATCAGTTGAAAACAAATGTTTCACTCCTTGACCAAGAAAAGTGAAAAAAATTCAAGTTTTGACTGTCTACCTGAGAGTTGCATAGAGTATCAAAAGAATTTACTCCATATTTTTGTTTGGCAGTTGGATACACAACCGTAAATGGGTGCAAACCAGCTATAGTCTAGTTTCCCGACCCGATAATTCCTGTTTTGTCTGAAGTAGGGTCAGGGAACCACACTATAAAAACAGCATTTTGTTTTCCCAGCATCTATTTGCTATAAAAACCTCAAATCCATTCATTTCTAAACAAAAATGACAGCAAAAGCAAATGCTACATTTAGTAGAAGCATGACAAGGAAAGGCAAATTTGCAAAAACAAACTACTGCAGACCTGTTTTCTGAATTAGGGAGATATGGAATGTAATTAAATTGACATCAATGTAATGAAAACACTTGATGTAAATTTGGGCAATATACCATGTTTGTTATTCCTTGTTATAGAAAACCACCTGTCCGCTGCAACTACATGTCCTGGAAATGCTGGCCTCACAGGTGCCTCTCAGACAGGTAAGGAAGGCAATGACCCTTCTGTTTGACCACAGGTAAGATGCCAGTTCCAAACTGTCATCTGCCTGTACATGGATTATTGAAATGTTAACCTTAGTTTGCCGACTACAAACTAGATTATACAACACTGGAACATTAGAGTAAGTAATTAATTCAGAGTTAATTATAATATCAGGTTTTTGTAGATGTTATATCAATTGAGTTGATCTAATTGTTCATTAAAATTATTAATGCATTACATAATATAGAAATTCAAATTTCTGAAACTTACCAGGCAGTTAAAGGGATCTACTAATTTTTTGGAAACTATTCAGCATGAGACCATTTTTATGAATTATGTAGACCGACTTTGCATATTGGTCACTTGGCTGACTCCACAGAATCCTCAGTAATGGAGCACAGACTTCTGCAAAGCTTTGGTAAATAAGGCCCAAATTGAGGCTCATCCAAAAAAAAATGCTTCCCCCACAATATTCTGATGGCACAGCATTTTCACGCACTTTTCCAAATGAGTTGGATAAGTTGTCAGAGTTGCTACATGCTTTTGGCACTGTACATACTGGTACTTTATATGCTCAATACGTTAGTTAGAAATACTACTTATTGCTTCAGAAGTGTCCACGGCAGCTCCAAAACAAGAATTCGGTAACATTTGGGGTGAAAAAACATTTTTGGCGATCTGCGAAGCAGATGCGAGCCTGTTATACCAATTTCCGTCCATCTGTCTGTCGGGCAGGCCGTCTGCATTACAATGTGAAAATGTTTGCTTCTAGCTAGTTCAGTCCAAACATGCAGTTTATCAGGTCAACAGCTATTAGATCTAGACTGATTGCATTGTGGTAAATGTTATAAAATAATTGAGGAATGTTTAATTTAAGAAAACGTTTAGTTTTTAATTGCTACATCCCACTATGCAATGTAAATATTGTACATTTATTTTCATATATACACTGTACATGTTCATACAATCGTAATTTTCGGAGAGCATACATGCATTTGGTTTGAACTTTTTGTGGGGCGGGTGATGTGGGGTTGGGGTGATGTGTGGGGTTGGGGTGATGTGGATGGGGTTGGGGTGATGTGGATGGGGTGGGGGTGATGTGGATGGGGTGGGGTGATGTGGATGGGGTGGGGGTGATTTGGATGGGGTGGGGGTGATTTGGATGGGGTGGGGGTGATTTGGATGGGGTGGGGGTGATTTGGATGTGGTGATGTGGATGGGGTTGGGGTGATGCGGATGGGGTTGGGGTGATGCGGATGGGGTTGGGGTGACGCGGATGGGGTTGGGGTGATGCGGATGGGGTTGGGGTGACGCGGATGGGGTTGGGGTGACGCGGATGGGGTTTGAGGTGATGTAGATGGGGTTTGAGGTGATGTAGATGGGGTTTGAGGTGATGTAGATGGGGTTTGAGGTGATGTAGATGGGGTTTGAGGTGATGTAGATGGGGTTTGAGGTGATGTAGATGGGGTTTGAGGTGATGGGGTTTGGGGATGTGGGGTTTGGGGATGTGGGGTGGGGTGATGTGGGGTGTGGTTTGGGGATGTGGGTGGGGGGGGGGGGTGGGATGAGGTGTAGTGACGTATGGTACAATGTAATTTGGTGACCTATTGGTATTGACATATAAAAGGCTGACACACTCCACCATGATGCCCTTTTACCTTACCCAATCTCACGCCAAATATTTCAATTTTTTTGTTTTTTTACTTAAAAATGGATAGGATGAGATTCGGGTGGAGATAGGATTGGATTAATATTCGTTGTGAGGGGCCTCCCCTCCCACCTTTAGCAGCGAGCCATGGTGGCTTTGCCGTTCTAATGTTCATAACCCAAAAGCAATTGCACACCCTGAATACAATAAAGATTCCTCCTATGATACATTTGCAAAGACAGGAAAATACCTTGTGCCTTGTTTCAGTTTTCATTCTGATTTATTTATTCTTTTTTGCAGGAAAAAAGAAACAATGGACAAAAGATGAACAGAAGGCTGTTGACAAGTTTTTTGCTGGACATATTCGCCTTTTGAAAGTTCCTCAAAAGCATGAATGTTTGATGTGTCAGAGAAAGCTTCCATTCCTGCAGGGTATTGACTGGAAGAAAATCAAATTCAGGGTCAACAACTTAATTCAAAAACAAAAGGGAGCGAAATAGATACACTTTACTGTGTATGCAGTGCCAAAACCACTTTAAGCTAGAAAGCTTTAAGCTAACAGCTTTTAAAAATTGATTGGAAATCACATGTAAAAAATGCATCAGTCAAATATCCAAGTTGATGATAAATATTCCAAAATATGTCAAACTAATCAGTAGGTTGAATATTTTTCTTTGTTTAAAAACTAAATCTTAAAAAATAATTGATTCAAAGTTTGACTTGTCAAAAAAGATTTCCAATCCTGCAGGGTACATGGACTGACTCGAAGAAAATCAAATTCAGGGTGCACAACTTAATCCAAAGACAAAAGGGAGTAAAATTCACTGTGCATGAAGTGCCAAAACCACTTTAAGGTAGACAGCTTTGAGCTCGACAACTTTTTAAAATTGATTGAACATCGCATGTAGGTCAAATATCCAAGTTGATTTTTAATATTCAATATGTCAAACCAATCAGTAGGTTTAATTAAAATAATATCTTTCTTTGGTTTGTTCAAAAACTACACCTTGAAAAACAACATTGATTAAATGTTTGACTTGTCAAAAAATGATGCACATCGGTTCTTTTCATAAATTTTAGTTCAATTATAGGTATTGTCCTCGGAAATATTGCACTAAATGAAGTAATCTTAATTGTTACCCACAATGCAACTGACAAAATGGAGGCAACTGGTCATGTCATGTCAGGACGTACACGCAAGATAAGGCCAAGTAAAAGACGGCACAGACTGCATCGAACTGGAAGGCTTCCTGTTGCAAGGTATCAAAGATGTCTTAATCTGAGTGACATGAAAAAGGTTAATGGACAATCATCTATGAATGGTTATTTTGGTGAAAGTGGCTCTGACCATGGTGACTCCAATGTAACGCAGGAGCGTAGACGTACGTTTTGCCGTCCAGCTGATTATCAAAGATCTGGCGATGTTGATCCACGTTCATCTATGAATGCTTATTTTTCTGAATACCTCTCTAACCATGGAGGCTTCGGTGTAACGCCAGAGCACAGACCGATTTGCCGTCCAACTGATTACCAAAGATCCAGCGATGTTACTCTACGTTCATTTATGAATTCTTATATTTCTGAGAATGTCACTAACCAAGGTGTAACGCAGGAGCATAGACCGTCTGTCCGTTCAACTGACGTCAACACCAATGTTCGAGTAATCCATGAGCCAAATGTTTCCGCTCGTCTCGAAGAGATGAACAAGAGACTACGTTGTCAAAGATCGGCAGTCATTGCACTGTATATCTGGATGATCGGAACTTTCGTGGTATACTTTGTATTGTGGTTTCAATGAAAACGGTTGGTTGAATCACAATGGGGGGGGGGGGGGGGGGGGGGATCAGTGGATCAGTGGATCAGTGGGAGTTTAAAGAGGATGTTGATAGCATAAGATGAAGTCCTCTTTCGTGCCTAGTGCTAGATTCAAAAGGGGGTCTTTTTTATGACGTCATATATATTTGCTGCCCACAGCTAAGACTATGACAAATTGCACTAGTGGGCAAGGTGACTTGATAAAAACATTTACGTTTTTATTATGTCATCGAGAAATAATTGCCTGTTTCATTGTAATTTGATTAGTCTACATACAGATTACAATCTACAAAAACGTACAACGCAGATTTCTCTCAGCGATCGACATCCTCTTTAATTATTCCCCAACGCACCTCCATCTCCTATTTTAACGACGAACTTAACCGTCTGTAATTCCTTATTAACCAACGAACAATGCATGTTACTTTTGTTTTAATTAAGATAAAGGAAATGCAATGTGTGATATCGGTACACCTTTTTGATGAATCTCATGCATCATATATCATGTGGTTTACATACTACTTTACATTGTCTACCTCAAGATGTTCAGGAATTAAACAGGTCTTTTTATGTGTGGATTACCTTATGTTTGAAGAGGGGATATAGCCTGTTTAATTATATACAAAAAGCAATCGGTTTTTGTTCCGGTTATAAAATAACTAGTTTTTTCAAGTTTTAGAAGTGTTGCTTAAATTTTGACATAGTTGAATTTTTGCTAAAATGTGAATGTATTACTTAAATCCGTATATGATTATGATGAAAACAGTTTTGTAGTTTGAAACACTCTCCGTTGAGTACTGAGAGGTTTAAGAAAATATTCTCAGCATATTGGGCAAGCTGGGATCACTTGAATACACTGCCTCAATTATTTGGATGGAACAATTGGTATCTTATAGACAAGGAAAGGAGACATGACAAGGAAAGGCAAATTTTGAAGAAAAAAAGCAACTGCAGACCTGTTTTCATTTTTGATTTTGTAAAAAATCTTGGACACGCGTTTCTGTCCATGCTTAAGTTGGGCCAGCTGGAATCACTTGAATACACTGCCTTAATTATTTGGATGGAACAATTGGTATCTTTCATATTAGTCAAGACAAGGAAAGGAGTCATGGCAAGGAAAGGCAAATTTTGAGAAAAAAAATTTAAAAAAATGCAGACCTGTTTTCATTTCTATTTTTGTAAAAACTCTTGGACACGCGTTTCTGTCCATGCTTAAGTGGTGACTTAAGTGTGATCACAGGACATTTTATCTTTTAAAAAACATTTTTAAAAATACGAGTTTAACAGTGATAGAAGCATTCCACGTGACATGTAAAACTGGCATTGGCTTAATGTAGGCGTCATGTTACATGGTATTCTACTGGTCGGTTTTACCACTGGAGTTGCACAGTTGCAAGTTTTCGAAGTTTTGCTTTGTTTGAATTTTGGCAAAAATTTGAATATATTACTTATAATAAATCCGTATATGAATATGATGAAAATAGTTTTGTAGTTTGAAACACTCTCCGTTGAGTACTGAGAGGTTTAAGAAAATGTTCTCAGCATATTGGGCAAGCTGGGATCACTTGAATACACTGCCTCAATTGTTTGCATGAAACAATTGGTATCTTGGAGTCATGACAAAGAAAGGAGTCGTGACAAGGAAAGGCAAATTTGGAGAAAAAAACATATGCAGTCCCTATTTTCATTATTTATTTTGTGAAAACTCTTGGACACACGTTTCTGTTCATGCATAAGTGATGCCTTAAGTGAGACCACAGGACATTTTTATCTTTTAAAAACCATTTTAAGAACGTACGAGTTTTAAGAGTGATTGAAGCATTCCACGTGTAAAACTGACATTGGCTTTAATGTAGGCGTCATGTTATATGGTATTCTACTGGTCGGTTTTACCACTGGAGTTGTACAGTTTATTTTTTTACCAATAATTATATTTCATTTTTATAAGGTATCTTTTCAAATGAGAAGTTATTCAAAGATGAAAGTAATTTTTAAGATTAAGCAATAGTTTATGTTACTTTAATTTGAATTTACACGTATAACTTGAATCATTGTGGTATGATCCGGATTCAATAATTTTGAAGTTTGAAATTAAAGCTTGGGATTAAAGCACACAGTTTAAGGGATCTTGATTTCCTTGAGTGAGAGTACACTGCCTATTTTTTTCTTCGGATGAAACCATTGGTAGTGTACATGCCGGGAAAGGCGAGTAAAGATAAAAAGAGTCTGTTTTTTGTTTTTGTTTTTTGTGGGGGTTTCAATTTTTTTGTAAACTGTACGGCAGATTTTTCTGTCCAAGGGTGATCCCCTAGACGATGATACATGAAATTCATTTTATTTTGTTAAGACGTTAAAAATCACAAATGTTGTTTGTGTTAAAATAAACGAACTCTTTTATAAGTTCACTGATGAGACGGAAGTGTTTGTGTACTGTGTTTTAGATAAATCGATATATGTATTACCAATTTGCGAGTCCCTTGTTCCAAATAGCATTCCAATTGAATCTTTATATCAGTGTGCATTTTTTGTTTTGAATGTTTTGTGCTTTTTATATAAACTCAAAAACAGTTTTGAAACTCGAGTTTGACAGACGATTTCTCTTGTTTCCAACTCCTTTTTTCCTTGAACGCCCCCGCATAAAAATAATCGTCGCCCCTCATAAAAAATCGTCTCCCCCAGTCGGCCCCCTCTGTAAATTTCGAACACGCAGAAAATAATGGTATGAACAAAATTACCCCCAACTCCCGATATGAAGAGGGGTACCCCTGGCCCCGCCAGCGATTCATTTTTTTCCCAAACTACATCCAAATGGATTCATTGTTGAGCGCCCTCTATAATACTTTTAATATACATACGCATGCGTTATATAGGGCTAGGTATATAATGCAATGAATTCTCCAGTTCTGCCGAGCATTCCGATGTCCTAGTGGATACGGTGTTAGACTATGAGGCAGAAGGTTCTGGGTTCGAGACCTCTACGTTACACATTTTTGTTCTTCTTTTCATTCCATGATGACATCGTACGATACCCCAAGCTTTAATGACAATAACTAGAAGAACAAATACACAGACGGGTCCTCGCAATGATATTAAAACTTGCCGTAAAGCACAGTGAAATACGTAGGCCTATAATCCTCGCAAATCTTATAATCTGTGCGAGGATTCATAAGTGTTTCACTGTATTACCGCCAGGTTCTGATATCTTTGCGAGGACTGTAACGTGTTTCCACATGTACAAATATCACTCGTCTCACAATCAATTCGAGGATGACACCGTACAATACCTCAAGCTTTTATGACAATAACTAGCAGAACAAATGCACAGACAGGCCTCGCAATGATATTAGAACTTGCCGTAAAGCACAGTGAAACATGTAGGCCTATAATCCTCGCAAGTCTTACAATCTGTGCGAGGACTCATACGTGTTTCACGGTATTACGACCAGATTCTTATATCTCCGCGAGGACTGTAACGTGTTTCCACAAGTACAAATGTCACTCGTATCACAATAAATTCGAGGATAACTTCGTATGATACCTCAAGCTTTTAGGACAAGACCTATAGACGAACAAATACACAGACAGGTCCACGTAATGATATTAGAACTAGCCGTAAAGCACAGTTAACACGTAGGCCTATAATCCTTGCAAGTCTTACAATCTGTGCAAGGATTCATACGTGTTTTACTGTATTATGGCCAGGTTCTGATATCTTTGCGAGGACCGTAACGTCTTTCCACATGTAAAAATGTCACTCGTATCACAATCAATTCGAGGATGACATCGTACGATACCCAAGCTATTATGACAATAACTAGAAGAACAAATACACAGACAGGTCCTCGCAATGATATTAGAACTTGCCGTAATGCACAGTGAAATACGTAGGCCTATAATCCTCGCAAGTTTTCAATCTATGCGAGGATTCATACGTGTTTCACTGTATTACAGCCAGGTTCTGATATCTTCGCGAGGACCTTAACGTGTTTCCACAAGTAAAAATGTCACTCGTATCACAATCAATTCGAGGATAACTTCGTATGATACCCCAAGCTTTTAGGACAAGACCTATAGACGAACAAATACACAGACAGGTCCTCGCAATGATATTAGAACTTGCCGTAATGCACAGTGAAATACGTAGGCCTATAATCCTCGCAAGTTTTCAATCTATGCGAGGATTCATACGTGTTTCACTGTATTACAGCCAGGTTCTGATATCTTCGCGAGGACCTTAACGTGTTTCCACAAGTAAAAATATCACTCGTCTTACAATCAATTCGAGGATGACATCGTACGATACCCCAAGCTATTATGACAATAACTAGAAGAACAAATACACAGACAGGTCCTCGCAATGATATTAGAACTTGCCGTAAAGCACAGTAAAATATGTAGGCCTATAATCCTTGAAAATCTTATAATCTGTGCGAGGATTCATACGTGTTTTACGGTATTACCGCCAGGTTCTGATGTCTTTGCGAGGACCTTAACGTGTTTCCACAAGTAAACATATCACTCGTCTCACAATCAATTCCAGGATGACATCGTACGATACCCCCAGCTTTTATGACAATAACTAGCAGAACAAATACACAAGCAGGTCATCGCAATGATATTAGAACTTGCCGTAAAGCACAGTGAAACATGTAGGCCATAATCCTCGCAAGTCTTACAATCTGTGCGAGGATTCATACGTGTTTTACTGTATTACCGCCAAGTTCTGATATCTTTGCGAGGACCGTAACGTGTTTCCACAGGTAAAAATGTCACTCGTCTCACAATCAATTCGAGGATAACTTCGTATGATACCCCAAGGTTTTAGGACAAGACCTATAGACGAACAAATACACAGACAGGTCCTCGCAATGATATTAGAACTTGCCGTAATGCACAGTGAAATACGTAGGCCTATAATCCTCGCAAGTTTTGCAATCTATGCGAGGATTCATACGTGTTTCACTGTATTACAGCCAGGTTCTGATATCTTCGCGAGGACCTTAACGTGTTTCCACAAGTAAACATATCACTCGTCTTACAATCAATTCGAGGATGACATCGTACGATACCCCAAGCTATTATGACAATAACTAGAAGAACAAATACACAGACGGGTCCTCGCAATGATATTAAAACTTGCCGTAAAGCACAGTGAAATACGTAGGCCTATAATCCTCGCAAATCTGATAATCTGTGCGAGGATTCATACGTGTTTCACTGTATTACCGCCAGGTTCTGATGTCTTTGCGAGGACCTTAACGTGTTTCCACAAGTAAACATATCACTCGTCTCACAATCAATTCCAGGATGACATCGTACGATACCCCCAGCTTTTATGACAATAACTAGCAGAACAAATACACAGGCAGGTCATCGCAATGATATTAGAACTTGCCGTAAAGCACAGTGAAACATGTAGGCCATAATCCTCGCAAGTCTTACAATCTGTGCGAGGATTCATACGTGTTTTACTGTATTATCGCCAAGTTCTGATATCTTTGCGAGGACCGTAACGTGTTTCCACAGGTAAAAATGTCACTCGTATCACAATCAATTCGAGGATAACTTCGTATGATACCCCAAGCTTTTAGGACAAGACCTATAGACGAACAAATACACAGACAGGTCCTCGCAATGATATTAGAACTTGCAGTAATGCACAGTGAAATACGTAGGCCTATAATCCTCGCAAGTCTTGCAATCTATGCGAGGATTCATACGTGTTTCACTGTATTACAGCCAGGTTCTGATATCTTCGCGAGGACCTTAACGTGTTTCCACAAGTAAACATATCACTCGTCTTACAATCAATTCGAGGATGACATCGTACCATACCCCCAGCTTTTATGACAATAACTAGCAGAACAAATACACAGACAGGTCATCGCAATGATATTAGAACTTGCCGTAAAGCACAGTGAAATACGCAGGCCTATAATCCTCGCAAGTCTTACAATCTGTGCGAGAATTCATACGTGTTTCACTGTATTACCGCCAGGTTCTGATATCTTTGCGAGGACTGTAACGTGTTTCCACATGTAAAAATATCACTCGTCTCACAATCAATTCGAGGATGACACCGTACAATACCTCAAGCTTTTATGACAATAACTAGCAGTACAAAATGTACAGACAGGTCCTCACAATGATATTATAACTTGCCGTAAAGCACAGTGAAACATGTAGGCCTATAATCCTCGCAAGTCTTACAAACTGTGCAAGGATTCATACGTGTTTTACTGTATTATGGCCAGGTTCTGATATCTTTGCGAGGACCGTAACGTCTTTCCACATGTAAAAATGTCACTCGTATCACAATCAATTCGAGGATGACATCGTACGATACCCCAAGCTATTATGACAATAACTAGAAGAACAAATACACAGACAGGTCCTCGCAATGATATTAGAACTAGCCGTAAAGCACAGTTAACACGTAGGCCTATAATCCTTGCAAGTCTTACAATCTGTGCGAGGATTCATGCGTGTTTTACTCTATTACCGCTAAGTTCTGATATCTTCGCGAGGACCGTAACGTGTTTCCACATTTAAAAATAGTACTCGTCTCACAATCAATTCGAGGATGACATCGTACGATACCCCAAGCTTTTATGACAATAACTAGAAGAACAAATACACAGACAGGTCCTCGTAATGATATTAGAACTTGCCGTAAAGCACAGTAAAATATGTAGGCCTATAATCCTCGAAAATCTTATAATCTGTGCGAGGATTCATGCGTGTTTTACTGTATTACCGCCAGGTTCTGATATCTTTGCGAGGACCTTAACGTGTTTCCACAAGTAAACATATCACTCGTCTCACAATCAATTCCAGGATGACATCGTACGATACCCCCAGCATTTATGACAATAACTAGCAGAACAAATACACAGACAGGTCCTCGTAATGATATTAGAACTTGCCGTAAAGCACAGTGAAACATGTAGGCATATAATCCTCGCAAGTCTTACAATCTGTGCGAGGATTCATACGTGTTTTACTGTATTACCGCCAAGTTCTGATATCTTTGGGAGGACCGTAACGTCTTTCCACAGGTAAAAATGTCACTCGTATCACAATCAATTCGAGGATAACTTCGTATGATACCCCAAGCTTTTAGGACAAGACCTATAGACCAACAAATACACAGACAGGTCCTCGCAATGATATTAGAACTTGCCGTAATGCACAGTGAAATACGTAGGCCTATAATCCTCGCAAGTTTTGCAATCTATGCGAGGATTCATACGTGTTTCACTGTATTACAGCCAGGTTCTGATATCTTCGCGAGGACCTTAACGTGCTTCCACAAGTAAACATATCACTCGTCTTACAATCAATTCGAGGATGACATCGTACCATACCCCCAGCTTTTATGACAATAACTAGCAGAACAAATACACAGACAGGTCATCGCAATGATATTAGAACTTGCCGTAAAGCACAGTGAAATACGCAGGCCTATAATCCTCGCAAGTCTTACAATCTGTGCGAGAATTCATACGTGTTTCACTGTATTACCGCCAGGTTCTGATATCTTTGCGAGGACTGTAACGTGTTTCCACATGTAAAAATATCACTCGTCTCACAATCAATTCGAGGATGACACCGTACAATACCTCAAGCTTTTATGACAATAACTAGCAGTACAAAATGTACAGACAGGTCCTCACAATGATATTATAACTTGCCGTAAAGCACAGTGAAACATGTAGGCCTATAATCCTCGCAAGTCTTACAAACTGTGCAAGGATTCATACGTGTTTTACTGTATTATGGCCAGGTTCTGATATCTTTGCGAGGACCGTAACGTCTTTCCACATGTAAAAATGTCACTCGTATCACAATCAATTCGAGGATGACATCGTACGATACCCCAAGCTATTATGACAATAACTAGAAGAACAAATACACAGACAGGTCCTCGCAATGATATTAGAACTAGCCGTAAAGCACAGTTAACACGTAGGCCTATAATCCTTGCAAGTCTTACAATCTGTGCGAGGATTCATGCGTGTTTTACTCTATTACCGCTAAGTTCTGATATCTTCGCGAGGACCGTAACGTGTTTCCACATTTAAAAATAGTACTCGTCTCACAATCAATTCGAGGATGACATCGTACGATACCCCAAGCTTTTATGACAATAACTAGAAGAACAAATACACAGACAGGTCCTCGTAATGATATTAGAACTTGCCGTAAAGCACAGTAAAATATGTAGGCCTATAATCCTCGAAAATCTTATAATCTGTGCGAGGATTCATACGTGTTTTACTGTATTACCGCCAGGTTCTGATATCTTTGCGAGGACCTTAACGTGTTTCCACAAGTAAACATATCACTCGTCTCACAATCAATTCCAGGATGACATCGTACGATACCCCCAGCATTTATGACAATAACTAGCAGAACAAATACACAGACAGGTCCTCGTAATGATATTAGAACTTGCCGTAAAGCACAGTGAAACATGTAGGCATATAATCCTTGAAAATCTTATAATCTGTGCGAGGATTCATACGTGTTTTACTGTATTACCGCCAGGTTCTGATGTCTTTGCGAGGACCTTAACGTGTTTCCACAAGTAAACATATCACTCGTCTCACAATCAATTCGAGGATGACATCGTACGATACCCCCAGCTTTTATGACAATAACTAGCAGAACAAATACACAGGCAGGTCATCGTAATGATATTAGAACTTGCCGTAAAGCACAGTGAAACACGTAGGCCATAATCCTCGCAAGTCTTACAATCTGTGCGAGGATTCATACGTGTTTTACTGTATTATCGCCAAGTTCTGATATCTTTGGGAGGACCGTAACGTCTTTCCACAGGTAAAAATGTCACTCGTATCACAATCAATTCGAGGATAACTTCGTATGATACCCCAAGCTTTTGGGACAAGACCTATAGACCAACAAATACACAGACAGGTCCTCGCAATGATATTAGAACTTGCCGTAAAGCACAGTAAAATATGTAGGCCTATAATCCTTGAAAATCTTATAATCTGTGCGAGGATTCATACGTGTTTTACTGTATTACCGCCAGGTTCTGATGTCTTTGCGAGGACCTTAACGTGTTTCCACAAGTAAACATATCACTCGTCTCACAATCAATTCCAGGATGACATCGTACGATACCCCCAGCTTTTATGACAATAACTAGCAGAACAAATACACAGGCAGGTCATCGCAATGATATTAGAACTTGCCGTAAAGCACAGTGAAACATGTAGGCCATAATCCTCGCAAGTCTTACAATCTGTGCGAGGATTCATATGTGTTTTACTGTATTATCGCCAAGTTCTGATATCTTTGCGAGGACCGTAACGTGTTTCCACAGGTAAAAATGTCACTCGTATCACAATCAATTCGAGGATAACTTCGTATGATACCCCAAGCTTTTAGGACAAGACCTATAGACGAACAAATACACAGACAGGTCCTCGCAATGATATTAGAACTTGCCGTAAAGCACAGTGAAACATGTAGGCCTATAATCCTTGAAAATCTTATAATCTGTGCGAGGATTCATACGTGTTTTACTGTATTACCGCCAGGTTCTGATGTCTTTGCGAGGACCTTAACGTGTTTCCACAAGTAAACATATCACTCGTCTCACAATCAATTCCAGGATGACATCGTACGATACCCCCAGCTTTTATGACAATAAGTAGCAGAACAAATACACAGGCAGGTCATCGCAATGATATTAGAACTTGCCGTAAAGCACAGTGAAACATGTAGGCCTATAATCCTCGCAAGTCTTACAAACTGTGCAAGGATTCATACGTGTTTTACTGTATTATGGCCAGGTTCTGATATCTTTGCGAGGACCGTAACGTCTTTCCACATGTAAAAATGTCACTCGTATCACAATCAATTCGAGGATGACATCGTACGATACCCCAAGCTATTATGACAATAACTAGAAGAACAAATACACAGACAGGTCCTCGCAATGATATTAGAACTAGCCGTAAAGCACAGTTAACACGTAGGCCTATAATCCTTGCAAGTCTTACAATCTGTGCGAGGATTCATGCGTGTTTTACTCTATTACCGCTAAGTTCTGATATCTTCGCGAGGACCGTAACGTGTTTCCACATTTAAAAATAGTACTCGTCTCACAATCAATTCGAGGATGACATCGTACGATACCCCAAGCTTTTATGACAATAACTAGAAGAACAAATACACAGACAGGTCCTCGTAATGATATTAGAACTTGCCGTAAAGCACAGTAAAATATGTAGGCCTATAATCCTCGAAAATCTTATAATCTGTGCGAGGATTCATACGTGTTTTACTGTATTACCGCCAGGTTCTGATATCTTTGCGAGGACCTTAACGTGTTTCCACAAGTAAACATATCACTCGTCTCACAATCAATTCCAGGATGACATCGTACGATACCCCCAGCATTTATGACAATAACTAGCAGAACAAATACACAGACAGGTCCTCGTAATGATATTAGAACTTGCCGTAAAGCACAGTGAAACATGTAGGCATATAATCCTCGCAAGTCTTACAATCTGTGCGAGGATTCATACGTGTTTTACTGTATTACCGCCAAGTTCTGATATCTTTGGGAGGACCGTAACGTCTTTCCACAGGTAAAAATGTCACTCGTATCACAATCAATTCGAGGATAACTTCGTATGATACCCCAAGCTTTTAGGACAAGACCTATAGACCAACAAATACACAGACAGGTCCTCGCAATGATATTAGAACTTGCCGTAATGCACAGTGAAATACGTAGGCCTATAATCCTCGCAAGTTTTGCAATCTATGCGAGGATTCATACGTGTTTCACTGTATTACAGCCAGGTTCTGATATCTTCGCGAGGACCTTAACGTGCTTCCACAAGTAAACATATCACTCGTCTTACAATCAATTCGAGGATGACATCGTACCATACCCCCAGCTTTTATGACAATAACTAGCAGAACAAATACACAGACAGGTCATCGCAATGATATTAGAACTTGCCGTAAAGCACAGTGAAATACGCAGGCCTATAATCCTCGCAAGTCTTACAATCTGTGCGAGAATTCATACGTGTTTCACTGTATTACCGCCAGGTTCTGATATCTTTGCGAGGACTGTAACGTGTTTCCACATGTAAAAATATCACTCGTCTCACAATCAATTCGAGGATGACACCGTACAATACCTCAAGCTTTTATGACAATAACTAGCAGTACAAAATGTACAGACAGGTCCTCACAATGATATTATAACTTGCCGTAAAGCACAGTGAAACATGTAGGCCTATAATCCTCGCAAGTCTTACAAACTGTGCAAGGATTCATACGTGTTTTACTGTATTATGGCCAGGTTCTGATATCTTTGCGAGGACCGTAACGTCTTTCCACATGTAAAAATGTCACTCGTATCACAATCAATTCGAGGATGACATCGTACGATACCCCAAGCTATTATGACAATAACTAGAAGAACAAATACACAGACAGGTCCTCGCAATGATATTAGAACTAGCCGTAAAGCACAGTTAACACGTAGGCCTATAATCCTTGCAAGTCTTACAATCTGTGCGAGGATTCATGCGTGTTTTACTCTATTACCGCTAAGTTCTGATATCTTCGCGAGGACCGTAACGTGTTTCCACATTTAAAAATAGTACTCGTCTCACAATCAATTCGAGGATGACATCGTACGATACCCCAAGCTTTTATGACAATAACTAGAAGAACAAATACACAGACAGGTCCTCGTAATGATATTAGAACTTGCCGTAAAGCACAGTAAAATATGTAGGCCTATAATCCTCGAAAATCTTATAATCTGTGCGAGGATTCATACGTGTTTTACTGTATTACCGCCAGGTTCTGATATCTTTGCGAGGACCTTAACGTGTTTCCACAAGTAAACATATCACTCGTCTCACAATCAATTCCAGGATGACATCGTACGATACCCCCAGCATTTATGACAATAACTAGCAGAACAAATACACAGACAGGTCCTCGTAATGATATTAGAACTTGCCGTAAAGCACAGTGAAACATGTAGGCATATAATCCTTGAAAATCTTATAATCTGTGCGAGGATTCATACGTGTTTTACTGTATTACCGCCAGGTTCTGATGTCTTTGCGAGGACCTTAACGTGTTTCCACAAGTAAACATATCACTCGTCTCACAATCAATTCGAGGATGACATCGTACGATACCCCCAGCTTTTATGACAATAACTAGCAGAACAAATACACAGGCAGGTCATCGTAATGATATTAGAACTTGCCGTAAAGCACAGTGAAACACGTAGGCCATAATCCTCGCAAGTCTTACAATCTGTGCGAGGATTCATACGTGTTTTACTGTATTATCGCCAAGTTCTGATATCTTTGGGAGGACCGTAACGTCTTTCCACAGGTAAAAATGTCACTCGTATCACAATCAATTCGAGGATAACTTCGTATGATACCCCAAGCTTTTGGGACAAGACCTATAGACCAACAAATACACAGACAGGTCCTCGCAATGATATTAGAACTTGCCGTAAAGCACAGTAAAATATGTAGGCCTATAATCCTTGAAAATCTTATAATCTGTGCGAGGATTCATACGTGTTTTACTGTATTACCGCCAGGTTCTGATGTCTTTGCGAGGACCTTAACGTGTTTCCACAAGTAAACATATCACTCGTCTCACAATCAATTCCAGGATGACATCGTACGATACCCCCAGCTTTTATGACAATAACTAGCAGAACAAATACACAGGCAGGTCATCGCAATGATATTAGAACTTGCCGTAAAGCACAGTGAAACATGTAGGCCATAATCCTCGCAAGTCTTACAATCTGTGCGAGGATTCATATGTGTTTTACTGTATTATCGCCAAGTTCTGATATCTTTGCGAGGACCGTAACGTGTTTCCACAGGTAAAAATGTCACTCGTATCACAATCAATTCGAGGATAACTTCGTATGATACCCCAAGCTTTTAGGACAAGACCTATAGACGAACAAATACACAGACAGGTCCTCGCAATGATATTAGAACTTGCCGTAAAGCACAGTGAAACATGTAGGCCTATAATCCTTGAAAATCTTATAATCTGTGCGAGGATTCATACGTGTTTTACTGTATTACCGCCAGGTTCTGATGTCTTTGCGAGGACCTTAACGTGTTTCCACAAGTAAACATATCACTCGTCTCACAATCAATTCCAGGATGACATCGTACGATACCCCCAGCTTTTATGACAATAAGTAGCAGAACAAATACACAGGCAGGTCATCGCAATGATATTAGAACTTGCCGTAAAGCACAGTGAAACATGTAGGCATATAATCCTTGAAAATCTTATAATCTGTGCGAGGATTCATACGTGTTTCACTGTATTACCGCCAGGTTCTGATGTCTTTGCGAGGACCTTAACGTGTTTCCACAAGTAAACATATCACTCGTCTCACAATCAATTCGAGGATGACATCGTACGATACCCCCAGCTTTTATGACAATAACTAGCAGAACAAATACACAGGCAGGTCATCGTAATGATATTAGAACTTGCCGTAAAGCACAGTGAAACACGTAGGCCATAATCCTCGCAAGTCTTACAATCTGTGCGAGGATTCATACGTGTTTTACTGTATTATCGCCAAGTTCTGATATCTTTGGGAGGACCGTAACGTCTTTCCACAGGTAAAAATGTCACTCGTATCACAATCAATTCGAGGATAACTTCGTATGATACCCCAAGCTTTTAGGACAAGACCTATAGACGAACAAATACACAGACAGGTCCTCGCAATGATATTAGAACTTGCCGTAATGCACAGTGAAATACGTAGGCCTATAATCCTCGCAAGTTTTGCAATCTATGCGAGGATTCATACGTGTTTCACTGTATTACAGCCAGGTTCTGATATCTTCGCGAGGACCTTAACGTGTTTCCACAAGTAAACATATCACTCGTCTTACAATCAATTCGAGGATGACATCGTACGATACCCCAAGCTATTATGACAATAACTAGAAGAACAAATACACAGACAGGTCCTCGCAATGATATTAGAACTTGCCGTAAAGCACAGTAAAATATGTAGGCCTATAATCCTTGAAAATCTTATAATCTGTGCGAGGATTCATACGTGTTTTACTGTATTACCGCCAGGTTCTGATGTCTTTGCGAGGACCTTAACGTGTTTCCACAAGTAAACATATCACTCGTCTCACAATCAATTCCAGGATGACATCGTACGATACCCCCAGCTTTTATGACAATACGTAGCAGAACAAATACACAGGCAGGTCATCGCAATGATATTAGAACTTGCCGTAAAGCACAGTGAAACATGTAGGCCATAATCCTCGCAAGTCTTACAATCTGTGCGAGGATTCATATGTGTTTTACTGTATTATCGCCAAGTTCTGATATCTTTGCGAGGACCGTAACGTGTTTCCACAGGTAAAAATGTCACTCGTATCACAATCAATTCGAGGATAACTTCGTATGATACCCCAAGCTTTTAGGACAAGACCTATAGACGAACAAATACACAGACAGGTCCTCGCAATGATATTAGAACTTGCAGTAATGCACAGTGAAATACGTAGGCCTATAATCCTCGCAAGTCTTGCAATCTATGCGAGGATTCATACGTGTTTTACTGTATTATCGCCAAGTTCTGATATCTTTGTGAGGACCGTAACGTCTTTCCACAGGTAAAAATGTCACTCGTATCACAATCAATTCGAGGATAACTTCGTATGATACCCCAAGCTTTTAGGACAAGACCTATAGACGAACAAATACACAGACAGGTCCTCGCAATGATATTAGAACTTGCCGTAATGCACAGTGAAATACGTAGGCCTATAATCCTCGCAAGTTTTGCAATCTATGCGAGGATTCATACGTGTTTCACTGTATTACAGCCAGGTTCTGATATCTTCGCGAGGACCTTAACGTGTTTCCACAAGTAAACATATCACTCGTCTTACAATCAATTCGAGGATGACATCGTACGATACCCCAAGCTATTATGACAATAACTAGAAGAACAAATACACAGACAGGTCCTCGCAATGATATTAGAACTTGCCGTAAAGCACAGTAAAATATGTAGGCCTATAATCCTTGAAAATCTTATAATCTGTGCGAGGATTCATACGTGTTTTACTGTATTACCGCCAGGTTCTGATGTCTTTGCGAGGACCTTAACGTGTTTCCACAAGTAAACATATCACTCGTCTCACAATCAATTCCAGGATGACATCGTACGATACCCCCAGCTTTTATGACAATAACTAGCAGAACAAATACACAGGCAGGTCATCGCAATGATATTAGAACTTGCCGTAAAGCACAGTGAAACATGTAGGCCATAATCCTCGCAAGTCTTACAATCTGTGCGAGGATTCATATGTGTTTTACTGTATTATCGCCAAGTTCTGATATCTTTGCGAGGACCGTAACGTGTTTCCACAGGTAAAAATGTCACTCGTATCACAATCAATTCGAGGATAACTTCGTATGATACCCCAAGCTTTTAGGACAAGACCTATAGACGAACAAATACACAGACAGGTCCTCGCAATGATATTAGAACTTGCAGTAATGCACAGTGAAATACGTAGGCCTATAATCCTCGCAAGTCTTGCAATCTATGCGAGGATTCATACGTGTTTCACTGTATTACAGCCAGGTTCTGATATCTTCGCGAGGACCTTAACGTGTTTCCACAAGTAAACATATCACTCGTCTTACAATCAATTCGAGGATGACATCGTACGATACCCCAAGCTTTTATGACAATAACTAGCAGAATAAATACACAGACAGGTCATCGCAATGATATTAGAACTTGCCGTAAAGCACAGTAAAACATGTAGGCCTATAATCCTCGCAAGTCTTACAATCTGTGCGAGGATTCATACGTGTTTTACTGTATTATCGCCAAGTTCTGATATCTTTGTGAGGACCGTAACGTCTTTCCACAGGTAAAAATGTCACTCGTATCACAATCAATTCGAGGATAACTTCGTATGATACCCCAAGCTTTTAGGACAAGACCTATAGACGAACAAATACACAGACAGGTCCTCGCAATGATATTAGAACTTGCCGTAATGCACAGTGAAATACGTAGGCCTATAATCCTCGCAAGGTTTGCAATCTATGCGAGGATTCATACGTGTTTCACTGTATTACAGCCAGGTTCTGATATCTTCGCGAGGACCTTAACGTGTTTCCACAAGTAAACATATCACTAGTCTTACAATCAATTCGAGGATGACATCGTACGATACCCCAAGCTTTTATGACAATAACTAGAAGAACAAATACACAGACAGGTCCTCGTAATGATATTAGAACTTGCCGTAAAGCACAGTAAAATATGTAGGCCTATAATCCTCGAAAATCTTATAATCTGTGCGAGGATTCATACGTGTTTTACTGTATTACCGCCAGGTTCTGATATCTTTGCGAGGACCTTAACGTGTTTCCACAAGTAAACATATCACTCGTCTCACAATCAATTCCAGGATGACATCGTACGATACCCCCAGCATTTATGACAATAACTAGCAGAACAAATACACAGACAGGTCCTCGTAATGATATTAGAACTTGCCGTAAAGCACAGTGAAACATGTAGGCATATAATCCTTGAAAATCTTATAATCTGTGCGAGGATTCATACGTGTTTTACAGTATTACCGCCAGGTTCTGATGTCTTTGCGAGGACCTTAACGTGTTTCCACAAGTAAACATATCACTCGTCTCACAATCAATTCCAGGATGACATCGTACGATACCCCCAGCTTTTATGACAATAACTAGCAGAACAAATACACAGGCAGGTCATCGTAATGATATTAGAACTTGCCGTAAAGCACAGTGAAACACGTAGGCCATAATCCTCGCAAGTCTTACAATCTGTGCGAGGATTCATACGTGTTTTACTGTATTATCGCCAAGTTCTGATATCTTTGGGAGGACCGTAACGTCTTTCCACAGGTAAAAATGTCACTCGTATCACAATCAATTCGAGGATAACTTCGTATGATACCCCAAGCTTTTAGGACAAGACCTATAGACGAACAAATACACAGACAGGTCCTCGCAATGATATTAGAACTTGCCGTAATGCACAGTGAAATACGTAGGCCTATAATCCTCGCAAGTTTTGCAATCTATGCGAGGATTCATACGTGTTTCACTGTATTACAGCCAGGTTCTGATATCTTCGCGAGGACCTTAACGTGTTTCCACAAGTAAACATATCACTCGTCTTACAATCAATTCGAGGATGACATCGTACGATACCCCAAGCTATTATGACAATAACTAGAAGAACAAATACACAGACAGGTCCTCGCAATGATATTAGAACTTGCCGTAAAGCACAGTAAAATATGTAGGCCTATAATCCTTGAAAATCTTATAATCTGTGCGAGGATTCATACGTGTTTCACTGTATTAACGCCAGGTTATGATATCTTTGCGAGGACCTTAACGTGTTTCCACAAGTAAACATATCACTCGTCTCACAATCAATTCCAGGATGACATCGTACGATACCCCCAGCTTTTATGACAATAACTAGCAGAACAAATACACAGACAGGTCCTCGCAATGATATTAGAACTTGCTGTAAAGCACATCGAAACATGTAGGCCTATAATCCTCGCAAGTCTTACAATCTGTGCGAGGATTCTACGTGTTTTACTGTATTACCGCCAAGTTCTGATATCTTTGCGAGGACCGTAACGTCTTTCCACAGGTAAAAATGTCACTCGTATCACAATCAATTCGAGGATAACTTCGTATGATACCCCAAGCTTTTAGGACAAGACCTATAGACGAACAAATACACAGACAGGTCCTCGCAATGATATTAGAACTTGCAGTAATGCACAGTGAAATACGTAGGCCTAGTCTTGCAATCTATGCGAGGATTCATACGTGTTTCAATGTATTACAGCCAGGTTCTGATATCTTCGCGAGGACCTTAACGTGTTTCCACAAGTAAACATATCACTCGTCTTACAATCAATTCGAGGATGACATCGTACGATACCCCCAAGCTATTATGACAATAACTAGAAGAACAAATACACAGACAGGTCCTCGCAATGATATTAGAACTTGCCGTAAAGCACAGTAAAATATGTAGGCCTATAATCCTTGAAAATCTTATAATCTGTGCGAGGATTCATACGTGTTTCACTGTATTACCGCCAGGTTCTGATGTCTTTGCGAGGACCTTAACGTGTTTCCACAAGTAAACATATCACTCGTCTCACAATCAATTCCAGGATGACATCGTACGATACCCCCAGCTTTTATGACAATAACTAGCATTACAAGTACACAGACAGGTCATCGCAATGATATTAGAACTTGCCGTAAAGCACAGTAAAACATGTAGGCCTATAATCCTCGCAAGTCTTACAATCTGTGCGAGGATTCATACGTGTTTTACTGTATTATCGCCAAGTTCTGATATCTTTGGGAGGACCGTAACGTCTTTCCACAGGTAAAAATGTCACTCGTATCACAATCAATTCGAGGATAACTTTGTATGATACCCCAAGCTTTTAGGACAAGACCTATAGACGAACAAATACACAGACAGGTCCTCGCAATGATATTAGAACTTGCCGTAATGCACAGTGAAATACGTAGGCCTATAATCCTCGCAAGTCTTACAATCTGTGCGAGGATTCTACGTGTTTTACTGTATTACCGCCAAGTTCTGATATCTTTGCGAGGACCGTAACGTCTTTCCACAGGTAAAAATGTCAATCGTATCACAATCAATTCGAGGATAACTTCGTATGATACCACAAGCTTTTAGGACAAGACCTATAGACGAACAAATACACAGACAGGTCCTCGCAATGATATTAGAACTTGCAGTAATGCACAGTGAAATACGTAGGCCTATAATCCTCGCAAGTCTTGCAATCTATGCGAGGATTCATACGTGTTTCACTGTATTACAGCCAGGTTCTGATATCTTCGCGAGGACCTTAACGTGTTTCCACAAGTAAACATATCACTCGTCTTACAATCAATTCGAGGATGACATCGTACGATACCCCAAGCTATTATGACAATAACTAGAAGAACAAATACACAGACAGATCCTCGCAATGATATTAGAACTTGCCGTAAAGCACAGTAAAATATGTAGGCCTATAATCCTCGAAAATCTTATAATCTGTGCGAGGATTCATACGTGTTTCACTGTATTACCGCCAGGTTCTGATATCTTTGCAAGGACCTTAACGTGTTTCCACAAGTAAACCTATCACTCGTCTCACAATCAATTCCAGGATGACATCGTACGAACCCCCAGCTTTTATGACAATAACTAGCAGAACAAATACACAGACAGGTCATCGCAATGATATTAGAACTTGCCGTAAAGCACAGTAAAATATGTAGGCCTATAATCCTCGAAAATCTTATAATCTGTGCGAGGATTCATACGTGTTTCACTGTATTACCGCCAGGTTCTGATATCTTTGCAAGGACCTTAACGTGTTTCCACAAGTGAACCTATCACTCGTCTCACAATCAATTTCAGGATGACATCGTACGAACCCCCAGCTTTTATGACAATAACTAGCAGAACAAATACACAGACAGGTCATCGCAATGATATTAGAACTTGCCGTAAAGCACAGTAAAATACGTATGCCTATAATCCTCGCAAGTCTTACAATCTGTGCGAGGATTCATATGTGTTTCACTGTATTACCGCCAGGTTCTGATATCTTTGCGAGGACTGTAAGGTGTTTCCATCAGTAAAAATATCACTCGTCTCACAATCAATTCCAGGATGACATCGTACGATACCCCAAGCTTTTATGACAATAACTAGAATAACAAATACACAGACATGTCCTCGTAATGATATTAGAACTTGCCGTAAAGCACAGTGAAACATGTAGGCCTATAATCCTCGCAAGTCTTACAATCTATGCGAGGATTCATACGTGTTTCGCTGCGTTCGCCAAGTTCTGATACCCTGTTATTCTCCTGTGTAAAAATACAGCTGTGTAGAAAATATTTTAAACAGCCTTGTGTAATTATTGAACAAGATTGTGTGATCATATCCAAGTTGTGTAAATGCTAGGTTGTGTAAATGCATATAAATCGATATTGTCGCCAAAACTGAATTGAAACAACTGTTGTGTAGACTTTGAAGCACGTGATAAGAAATCACGAAGTACTACTAGAAATGAAATCTGAGGAAATGAGGAAATTTTTATTCACAAAATTCAGGTTAAATTGCTGTGTTTAGTCCAAAAATACACTTTCTTGACCATAATAATGTTTTATTCAAACAATTCCACAACAGAATTTGTTTTTTTTTACAAACATAGGTGAAGAATCTTATAACATGTCCTTTAATTTCATATTCAAATATTGAAATTGTTCATGGGAAGCCATGACTTTATTGTGATGGGGATACGCTGAATATAAACCTAAATCACAACATTGTTCACTTTGTAGTCTTTAGTAAATTATCGTAGCATTTGTACACTCTACCTTAGTAATGTATAATAAGTTTAGTCTGGTTCCGAATTCATTCATGTCTGTAAGTTAATGGCAATCCACACTGTAAAAAAATCCCGTAAATTTACTGTGCACTTCCCGTTGTGTACCGTTTTTGCTTCAACAATTAACAAATTGCTGTGTAAACCATTTACACAACTAATTGGGTAAATGAATTTTACACATTATTGTGTAGAAACAACTGTTGTTTACAAATTACACAACTGGGGTTGTGTAAACTGTTTACACAACAGTTGCTAGGTTCATTATAGTAAACAGCGGTTGTGTAAAATTTTACACAACTTGTGTAAGATTTTACACAACCGTAATAACAGTGTATCTTCACGAGAACTGCGATGTGTTTTTACTTTCTACAAGCAAAAGAACCACCCATGTCTAACAATCAATTCGCTGATATCGTAAGATACAAGTACCTAGAGCCTTCATGACAACTGGACGAAGACCAGCCGTCTAATGCCTCAGTCACATATCCACCGGGCCCCGTACAAATTTTAGCTACCTACGGCGGATTTTTAAGATTTTTGAAAATCGGGGGTATCGCAGGGGTCTGCGGCATCCGTGTGTAGCAGTCACATATTTAGCGGGGCCCGCGCGGTGCCCTTTGAAGTTTTCTCGACTCCAATCGCGAGGCGCCCGCAGGATAGCCACGGCACCAAACGTTGGGAAGACATTGGTATTAATTTACCACATTGTTGGTTAATTCAGGTAAAAATTGAAGAATTTGCCCAAGATTTTCGCCGTAATACAGTGAAACACGAACGAGTCCTCGCACAGATTGTAAGACTTGCGAGCATTGATAAGCCTAGCCCTACATGTTGCACTGTGCTTTACGGCAAGTTAATGTCATTGCGAGGACCTGTCTGTGTATTTGTTCGTCTAGTTATTGTAATGAAAGCTTGCGGTATCGAAAAATGTGCTGGAATTGATTGTGAGACGAGTGATATTTTTACTTGAAGAAACAAGTTGCAGTCCTCGCGAAGATATCAGAACCTGGCCGTAACACAGTAAAACACATATGAATCATCGCATTATTGTAAGACCTGCGACGATTATACGCCTACGTGTTTTAATGTGCTTTACGGCCAGTTCTAATATCATTGCGAGGACCTGTATGTATTCGTTCGTCTAGTTATTTCCATCAAAGCTTGGGTATGGTACGATGTCATCCTCGAATTGATTGTGAGACGAGTGATATTTTTACTTGTGGAAACACGTTACAGTCCTCGCAAAGATATCGGAACCTCGCCGTAATACAGTGAAACACGCATGAATCCTCGCACAGATTGTAAGCCTTGCGAGGATTGTAGGCCTACATGTTTCACTGTGCTTTACGACAAGTTCTAATATCTTTGCGATGATTTGTCTGTGTATTCGTTGGTCTACGTATTGTCATAGAAGCTTCGGGTATCATACGATGTAATCGTCGAATTGGTTGTGAGACGAGTGATATTTGTCTTGTAGAAACACGTTTCTCTCCTCACAATATCAAAACTTCCTATTATAAGGCGGCGAAAACACGTGTAATCCTCACACAGATTGTAAGATCTGCCTGTGTCTTCGTTCGTCTAGTTGTTGGAGGCTAAATATAACGTATCATACGATGTTATTCTCGAACTGGTTGTGATACGAGTGACTTTTGTATTGGTGGAAACACGTGACAGTCCTCGCGAAGCTATCAGAATCTGGCCGTAATACAGTGAAACACGTACGAGTCCTCGCACAGATTGTAAGACTTGCGAGTATTGATAAGCCTAGCCCTACATGTTTTACTGTGCTTTACGGCAAGTTCTAATGTCATTGCGAGGACCTGTCTGTGTATTTGTTCGTCTAGTTAATGTCATGAAAGCTTGCGGTATCGAAAACTGTGCTGGAATTGATTGTGAGACGAGTGATATTTTTAAATGTGGAAACACGTTACGTGCAGTCAAACACATATGAATCTTCGCATTATTGTAAGACCTGCGACGATTATAGGCCTACGTGTTTTACTGTGCTTTACGGCCAGTTCTACTATTATTGCGAGGACCAGTGTGTATAGTTATTGCAATCAAAGCTTGGGTATGGTACGGTGTCATCCTCGAATTGGTTGTGAGAGTTGAGTGATATTTGTACTTATGGAAACAGGTTACAGTCCTTGCGAAGATATCAGAACCCTGCCGTAACACAGTGAAACACGTATGAATCCTCGCACAGACTGTAAGACTTGCGACGATTATAGGCCTACGTGTTTCACTGTGCTTTACGGCAAGTTATAATACCATTGCGAGGATTTGTCCGAGTATTCGTTCGTCTTATTGGAGAGGTTGAGATTTTTCAACGTATGTGTGTGTGTGTAAGTATGTATATACCGGCAATCGTGGACCTAGGACAAAATAATTCGGGCGTAGACAAAGGGTCCACGTTTGACCGAACGTCCACGATTGAAAATCGTGTACAAAACATATGGGAGGCCTTCCGAAAAAGTTAGAGTATACACAAAGAGGAACAATGGGACGTCCACGATTGCAGGTATTTACACACTTGTGTGTGTGTACTTGTGGAAGTGAAGTCATGCATGATGCGGCCAAATTCTGTACAGAAACAGTGGCTAACTATTGGAAGCGGGCAGCCAATTTGTTACGGGGAAAAGTGATTGAAATAACCGCTGTTTTGTATATTTATCATATTCATTTTGTGTCTAATTATTATAGATGTCCTCATCACAAAATACGATTTAATAAATACATTAATTACCGCTTTAAAAGTTTGCTTCAATTGTGTCAATTTCACAATTACAATCAAGATTTGAAATGTGTAATTTTGCGGGCTATTAGTTCTCACAGGGTTGGTTATGCAAAATCACCAATGTTTGAAATATGTATGCACATGCCCTAAAAGTAATATATATGCATGCCCGTCCCTTCCCATTGATAAAAAATATCAGTAGACTTTATGCGTTAAGGCGGCGTATAGAGGGCAAAGGCGGATCCACAACACAATTTTATTTTTTGGGAGGGGGCCCCCCAAAAAAAAGTCCCCGAAAAAGGGGTAAAAAAAAGAAACGTGCACAAATCACAGATAAAACGGAGGGTTCTTAATTGCTTCCCTTTCTTTTACTTTGTTTTTATTTTGTATGTGGGTGTACGCTAACGTTGTTAGAGGGCACTGGTTTTGGATCACTAGGATATGGGTAACCTTTTTAACAATCACTGTTAATAAATTAAAATACCAAAAAAATAGCCCCTGAGACAAAACATAACCTCTGAGACATCCGAATGTCTCGTAACCTCTGAGACATCCATAGTGATCAGTCAAGCATGTCACTTGCAACAGCGACTTGCAAAAGTGCAATATGGCTGTTAAGATGCGGTTATTGGGTGTTATTGACAACGATGATGAATTAATTATTCTATCCGAGTTACTGAAACCAGCAATTTGTAAGTTAGTCTTTGAAAAAGAAGGAATCTTCGATCTCTCGTCCTTTTCGGAGCACGAATGCCGAGAACTTTTCCGATTTGATAAGCCAGATCTTCTTCGACTGTTCTCATCATAATTACGTGCCCAAACGGTACAGTGGTAAGAGGAGTTGAGGGGCTTTGCACAGTATGAGACGTCTTGTATACCCTAAAAGCTGCTAAAAGACTCATTTTTTATAACAAATTCGACTGAGATTAATGAACTACGTAGGTCTGTATGCAGCAAAATGGAAAGCGAACGATACTGATGAACAATAGCAATAACCAGCGACCGCAAGCTGAGGTATCCTAAATTTACACGACGGTGTACTTGTAACAATCGCTTTTACACATACGACGTTACGTGTAGGGCTTAAAAGGAAGGACTGCGCCGGGGGGGAACTGATGATGTCATACAACTGTTGGTATTTCAAGAAAATCGTCTTGAACTTTTGTCGACATTAAAAACAAACTTAGTTTTAAACACATGAAATCAACCGTATGCGATTAAAATAAAAACTGAAAACTTGTCTCTTTTGTTGGTAAGCTGATAGTATGCGTTGAAAGTACAAGTTGGAAATCCCAACCTCTCTATTATTGTCATTGTTACGTACGGTGAACGCACTTCAGAAAGATATTAGAATGGGAACCATGACTTTGAATCAAAATGCGGAAACAGGCCAATCAATTACAGTTAATCAAATGGAATTAGTTCACTCAAATTAGTTAGCAACATATGTATGTGAAAGCAACCATCCCAGTTAGTCTGCAACTTTAGACTTCAAAAGCAAAGCATTACATACAGGCAAAGCAAAATACATTCAAAAGAAATTAGCAAAGCAGCAAATTATACAAATAGGCATAACATAAGATAGCAAGCCGGCAAATAAGATTGATATTCGGCCGAATACCTTTAAGGAACCCACAGAATCTGGCCCCGCCAAGTCAATGCTTATAGCGCAGCCGTTGGGCCAAGCATCAAGTCCAGCAGCACCGTCAGTCTCGGCCACGATCCAGCGATGAGGAGCACAGCACCAGGTATAGAACACGTAGAGGAGATGCTGGCCCAACTTTGCGCTATTGTAAGTAGCTGGTGTACATGGGCAATGACTAGGACCTAATAAGAGGGCGGCCCGTCCTTATACAGGGTGCCCCCCCCCCCCCCCCCCCCCCCCAATGTCCAGGCCAAACCAGGCAACCTCATAATCTAGATTTCGACAGATCCTGATGCGGGAACTTCTTACATGAAAAATAGTCTTTATTTCATCAAAATCTGTCAAGCCAATCAGAAGTCATTTTTGTGCAGCAAGGTCAGCCCCCAACTAGGAGTGACTGACTGTGACTTTTTTTTACATTTTTCATTCCAAGAAGCTGTTCGTCTGTGGTTATAGAAATGAAATTTCTCTGATCGTTTCTTGAGTCTGAAGTAAACTCCCTGGGTGGATGGTCTTTTGCTGCATAGGCTCTAGTGTTCTGTTTGTTGATGCACCCGTTCAGAGGAAGTTTTGCCTCATCACCACAGATAAATCGTCGTCGCACAGCAGCGGAGGATGCGGTATTCGAGATGGTTCACTGCTGTGCTACGCCGGGGTAAAAACCCTATACAAGGTGTCCCAAAAGATGTCCAGGCCAAACCAGGCAACATCAGAATCTAGATTTCGACAAATCCTGATGCGGGAACTTCTTACATGACAGCCACTGAAGCAAATATTTACAACATTCAAACAATTCTAGTGCGGGGAGACTGACAAAGGCGTATTCGAAACCCCGTTGTCGGGTAACCCGTGTTATTTTAGGTTGGTGGCCAAATAAGGAACGCCAAAAGAGCGTGTACACCCGTACGTTCCAATAGGCTACTAAGTTTGTGCACATGCGCTAAATTAAAATAAATGTCCATACTAATTAGCTACAGCAGCAATGTATTTCAATGTAAACATTTGCACATCTTTAAAATTACTTCTCATTAAAATTTTGAGTTTTTGGCCTTGAAAAATATCAGTTTCCGGTTCTGGAGTACTTTATGGAACTGGCTGTGAGATTTTTGTTATTAGGTAAACATCTCCGAGATCCATGTCAGCACCATGTACCCGGTGTGAGATATACATACCCAGCACAATATGTGGGCAAGGGGTACCCCCCCCCCCCCCTCTTGTCCCTTTACCCTATACACACTCCAGACTATTGTACCTAACCTAATACATCCCCTTAGATTTCTTTAAAGAATTCCTGAGATTCCGGGAACACAATGACCGACACAAATTAGTTCCCTTGCCCACACATCGTGCTTCAAATGCAGAGAGAGCCGTGGTTGCAATCAGGTTTTGGGGATATAGGCCCTAGGCCTATTTGTTTTTAAGATTATCATTGGCATTTTAGACTTCGGTTTTTAGTGACTCCCGCGGATTTTTAAGGTTTTGTGGGTCCTTTTTAACATTGACGCAGCTGTTTTTTAACATTGACTGTCATGGCGGCCTGTTCTCATCGCACACGGCATAGACTGAGCTTTGATGGTACCATTCTACTGTTTGTGTTGCTTCGGATTATTTTAAATTATTTTAACTATACCAGTGAAGAGATCAACCATGGACATTCTGTAAGTACATCTAGGCCGACTACATTTTCATCATTTTTCCAGTGGGTCTCCGGCAACCATGACAATCGTTAATGTACTCTACATGGTGATGCTTGCATATATAATAATGACCCCAGCTGGGAACACATTGCAAGGATGAAAGGCATACGACATGCATATTCATCAGGATTATTAATTTCGAAATCAGTGAGACACAAACCGCGTTGTATACTTTGTTTGAGCCTTGTTTTGTCTGGAGACGTGGAAATTAACCCATGACCTACAAATGTGGCAAAACCCAGTGTCAAATGTGGAGAATGTTCGAAGACAATTAAATCGAATGGACTAAAACTTCTATGTGAGGAATGCAACTCATTTGTTCACATCAAGTGTGCAGGACTATCACGTGCGGAGTACTTGAAAAACAAAAACAAACCCACTTCACTATGCTCATGGTTTTGTTCTATATGCTGTGCACCTTGTGGAATTTGCCATGGAAATGTTTTGAAGGACCACAAAGCTGTCCAGTGTGATCGCTGTGATTCATGGATACATACCAACTGCTGTAGCATTGATGATCTGACTTATGAATTATTGATGAATTCGTCATGTTCATGGGCCTGCCCAGAGTGTGATTATTTCAACTTTTCAGATTCGTTCTTTAATAGTTCAGGAATTTCCACATCAAATTCATTTCACTTGTTTGATGCACACTCAAGTGGTATTCTCCCATGGTGCTGAAACTCTCAAGAACAAAAAGAAAGCACCCAGACCAATTTCTCGACCAAAGAAAAGAGAGCATTTTAAACGCATCCTCGTCAATTGTCAAAGCAATAAAGGAAAGGCAGCAGATGTTCAAGTTCTGGATGAAATTCACAAGCCAGATGTAATCTGTGGCACAGAATCTTGGCTTGATCCTTCTATTGGCAGCAACGAGATCTTCCCTCCACATTTTAGTGTCTTCCGAAAAGATTTTTCAGGCTGCCAAAGGTGATCTTATAACAACCGAACTGACCAATCTCACAACTGACTGTGAATGTATCTGGACTGAAACACGGATCAAAAGGAGAAAACCCATAATTATAGGAACATTTTACCGAACGTCTGATGATCAGCAGGGAGAAAAGATTGATGAACTAAGCCTGGCATTATCAAAGCTTGGTGACAAAATCAACACGCATGATTTAATTGTTACTGGCGATTTCAATCTTTCAATAATAAACTGGGAAAATCATCAAAAGAAGTGGATACAGTTCAATCGCGGCTGGTAAATTAGTGTCTCTCGCTGAAGAACATGGCCTGCAGCACGTGAACCAATCTACTAGAATCCAAGGTAACTCGAGTAATATTCTGGATCTTGTTTTTACCAACAATCTTGACTTGATAAAAAATCTCCCAGTCGTCGATGGCATTGCAGATCACAGTATAGTTGTCGTAAATATAAACATTTCGCCCAGATTAAAACGCCGTCCTAAACGGAAAGTTTTTATCCGCAACAAGGCCAACAAGACAATCACTTCAACTTCAACAATCACTTCAGGATTTTAGAGAGGAATATCTGGCTACAACCAACGGACAGTCGGTCGACGCTAAATGGAACATAATTAGTACCAAGATTATTGACATTATGAACAAATTTATTTCTACCCGTGTTACTTCGTCAAGACACAACTTACCATGGTTCACACAAGAGCTGAAAAAACTCTGCAAAACGGAAAAAAAACAAAAAATCCAGATTGCACTCAGACTGGCAACAATTTTGTGATACCCGGAAAGAAGTCCACAAGTGTTTAAAATCAGCACGCTTAAATTATATTAGAGAATTTTTGAATCCAGCAAATACTGACAAACCCAAAGCTTTTTCGAATTTCATCTCAAGACTGCGCCAGGATAACCAAGGAATTACAGACCTGAACAGCGACGGGAATGTCGTCAGTGATGACATGCGAAAAGCTGAAATTCTGAATAGTCAATTCAAAGTGTGTTCACCCAGGAAAATTCCAGCAGTTCACTACCAGACATGGGTACAAGCCCATATGTTTCTATCGGTCATCTTGTCATCTCAACAAAAGGAGTCATGGACCAACTTCTGAAAATTAATCCGTCAAAGTCCCAAGGCCCAGATAGGATACCCCCCTGGTTTCTAAAGACTTTTGCTGAACAACTAGCACCAATCCTGAAAGACCTGTTTCAAATATCGGTTGATTTGGGTCAAGTGCCAAAAGCTTGGAAGGAGGCTAACGTTGTTGCCCTCTTCAAAAAGGGCAACAGCCTAAGAGCTGAACCAGCAATTACAGACCGATTTCGTTAACCCCAGTCATTTCTAAACTTCTTAAACACATACAACATAGCCACATCATGAAGCATTTTGATGAACATCAGATTTTAACTGATTGTCAACACGGCTTTCGAGCCAAAAGGTCAACAGAAACCCAGCTTATCCTCACTATTCATGACATCACTAAAGCTCTAGACGAGAAACAAACAGTCGACGTTGCTATATTGGATTTCACAAAAGCGTTTGACAAAGTCCCCCAATCATAGGTTAATCCACAAACTCAATTATTATGGAATCAGAGGGTCACTTGTTACATGGATCGAGAGCTTTCTGATTGGTAGAACTCAACAGGTAGTGGTCAATGGTGCAACTTCATCATCGGTCAGGGTTACCTCAGGTGTGCCACAGGGGACTGTCCTTGGTCCATTGCTGTTTCTAGTGTATATAAACGACTTACCAGGAAAACTTACATCAAATGTTAGGCTATTTGCAGATGATTGCCTTCTGTATACACCTATTAAATCAGCTGTAGATACAACGATACTTCAAGACGATCTTAAAAAGCTTGAGAACTGGCAAGATACATGGCTTATGCATTTTAACCCGAAGAAATGCTTCACAATGTCCATCTCATCAAAAACTCCGAAATGTAATATCTACACCCTTTGCGGGCAAAAACTGGCATCAGTAGAGTCACATTCTTATCTGGGAGTCTTGATATCGAACACACTCAGTTGGGATACCCAGACTTCAGCAGCTGTAGTATTAGGAGTAATTAGACGTAACCTAGGCAACTGTTCCTTGAAGGTAAAATCAACGGCCTATACTACTTTAGTTCGTCCTGTCCTTGAGTATGCCACTGCAGCTTGGGATCCGCACAAGAAGAAAAACATCAGGACACTAGAAAGAATACAGAGACAAGCAGCTCGTTTTTGTACAGGCAATTACAAAAACACACCGGGAACTATCACCATAATTCTCAAAGATCTTGGTTGGGAACCCTTGGAAACTAGAAGGAAAATAAGAAAACTCAGCATTATCTACAAGATGGAAAACAATATGGCCGTAATACCACTCAATAACTATATTCACCGAACTGGGAGACAATCAAGGAAACACCACAAACAGTTCCGTCAAACCCGGTACTCTACTCAAACCTTTGGAAGTAGCTTTTTTCTATCAACCATTAAAGATTAGAATGTATTGCCTGCAAATATCATATCCTGCACTTCATTGGGAACATTCAAAGATCCCTCCTCCATGGTCTAACCAAGTTTTTTTTCAAGAGTAACACGTCTGGACGGTCCACGCAATGCGCAAGCTGGTGTGATGTGTCTAGGGCATGCTGTACTAGTGTTACATAACCTTGTTATTTTCACGGCGTGCCCTTGCAGATTAGCTTCGGCGCTCAGTCGTCATATGGAGCCAAACAATGAAGTTTAGAGATTCATACTAAAGAAAAGAATGTATAAAAGGAAGTAAATTGCTGCATGGTCAATACGGATGGAACGTACGTGTGTATACATGTGGTGCATCTGGGCAAAACTTCAAGATGGCAGCCGCCGTATTAATACTACGAATGAAAAAGAAAGGAAAATTCACGATCTAACGAAAATAATTGAAATCATGCAACGGCAATAAGAAATAAATTGGCGAAGACAATCTCACTCCATTGATGCCATTTATTAATATTTTATACTGTCCCTGGACTGAATGAGTGCTTCCTGAATTTCACAAACATTTCACAAACATTGCTGGAATGTGGCAGGGGCGTTCATCATACCAAAGGAGTACTTTGTATTGTAACAAACCCTGTGGGGTTACAAATGCAGAAATCTCTTTAGCTATAGAGATGTTAATGAACCTGCCAATATACATTGAGCAACTCATATGTACTGACAAAACTTAACACTACCAATTGTATCTATATAATCATCAACTCTTGGGAGTGGGTAAGTGTCTGATTTAGTTACAGAATCAACTTTTCTGAAATCTGTACAGAATCGTTAAGATCCGGATGACTTCCGAACTAAAATGCACGGAGAGCTCCAGGAGCTATTAGCCTTTTAGAGGTATGGCGGACACAGGAGGGCGCTATTTGATTTGGGTAAACCTTTTGTATGGCACAAAAGATTTACCCAAATCAAATAGCGCCCTCCTATTGTGTCCACCATTCCTCTAAATGGCTAATTACTCCCTTCGACTATGTCATTTTCTTTCATATATTGAATTTCTTTGTTCATTAAAGATTGTTTAACTGGTCCGCATCTATAAGGATGTTGCTTGATCGGTATGACATTTCCAACAACCACATCATGTTCAGCAATATCAGTTTTTGTAGGCACATCAGAAAATAATTGTTTATTGTGGGGTGGGGTGATGTGGGGTGGGGGATATTGGACTCGATGAGGTGTAGTGATGTATGGTGCAAGGTAATTGGGTGACCTATTGGTATTGGCATATAAAAAGCTGACACACTCCACCATGATGCCCTTTTTACCTAACCCAATCTCACTCCAAATATTTCAAATTTGTTATTTTGTTATATTAAAATGGATAGAATGAGATTCGGGTAGAGATGGGATGGAATTAATTAATATTGGTTGTAGTGAGGGTGAAGGGGTGGTGTGGGGCCTCCCCTCGCGCCTTTGGCAGCGAGCCATTAGCCTTTTAGAGGTATGGCGGACACAATAGGAGAGGGCGCTATTTGATTTGGGTATACCTTTTGTGAAACCACAGGAAATTTCAAAAGTGAAGATTAGGCATGATCTATGGATTGTACTATGGATTGTACTTTAACTCAAAACAATATCTGATTCTGACTTTCACTGGAATTTGTGGTTTCAAAATGTTTTATACCCAAATCAAATAGCGCCCTCCTATTGTGTCCGCCATACCTAAAAACAATCAAGTCAAATGCTCTTTGTCTGGTATAAGTACGCGCTATTTACCCTTTATTACAAAGGGATTTATTTCGCTTGTTCAAAGTAAATTAGACTCACCAAAGTATCCAGTTGTTTTGCTACACGGGAGCTTTCCAGTCCTTGCTCCTTAAAGGTACAGTTCCTTTAACTGATCAATCTTATGCAGGAACTAATGTTTTGATAACTGGTGTTGGCAATGAATACATGTGCCTGTCCATCATGTTACCTTACAGTCAGACTTGGTTTCGGGGCCTGTGATAGGGGTGACCCCAAGTTTAAAGGGATTGGAGGGTGTAACCTTACTCCTAGGTAATGATGTTGCTGGTTGCAAAGTTTTTGTTGAATGAATACAGTTGCGAGTAGTGAACAATCACACTGCTCAGCTGGAGGAAGATTTCCGGGGTATCATTCCTTCATGTGTGACCACTAGATCAATGACTAGTAAGGATAAGCTAACTAGTATTGAGTCATTGGATTAATCAGATGGCATTGATTTGTCTGACACATTTATGACTAAATCTTCCATGCCATTTCAGGAAGATTTTCCAAATGTTCAGTCACATGTTTCTAGTGATCTTTTCATAGAGAGGATTTGATCGCTGAACAAGGGAAGGATTCTACATTGATAAGCATAAGTAAAACGGCTTTAGGTGAAGCTGAAGCTACCAAGGTGCCTGTATGCTATTTTATTAGAAATGGCGTACTTATGCGAAAGTGGAGACCGCCATATGTCTCCGCTGATGAAGAGTGGAAGGTTGTTAATCAAAGGTTGTTCCAAAACCTTACCAGGGGCATATGTTGAACTTTGCACACGACATCATAATATGGCTGGACACTTATTGGTGTGACAAAAACTGGTGATCGTATTTTGCAGCATTTTTATTGGCCTTACCTCATAAGATCTGTTTCTGATTAATGCAAAACTAGTCATACCTGTCACTTAGTTGGTAAGCATAATCAGGACCCGCCTAGAGCACCTTTAAGACCAATACCTACCTTGGATGAACCATTTAGCCGTGTCATTATTACCTGCGTGGGACCATTACCCATATACTCACCTTTTCCAGCATAGGGTGACCGGTCACCGTATTTCTATGGGCATGGGGCGACCGACCGGCTTAGGGCGACCGATTACCGGTCGCCTTAAGGTAAAAGCAATAGGAAGAGATAGGGTTAGGTTACATTTTTTTAAATGCACAATGCCCATAGACCGGTCGCCCTAATGCGGAAGTGAAGCACTTATTTCATTCTTTACTCGTTTTGGTCTACCCAAGGTAGTCCAAAGTGACCAAGGAACAAACTTTACATCTAGATTGTTCTGATGTCAACTTAGTGCCTTAGACATTGATATTGTAACATCGAGTGCCTATAGGGTTTTTACCCGGGCGTAGCCACTGAAGCAAATATTTACAACATTCCAAAATTTCTAGTGCAGGAAGACTGACCAAAAGACTAATGTAAAGTGGTTTCGTAACATCATAGAAGCTTATAGAAGTTCATAGAATAGACTGTCCAATTAATCTTCGGGACAATCAACCGAGGTTCAGTTTTATAGAAATGACTAATACTTTTGATTTTACATGTAACCTTTTGAAATATTTTAAAATGTTGTAATGGAGTTGTTTAAAAAGTGTAGTGTTGTATAAATCCTTGGATCAATGCTGTTGCTAGAATATAGCACGTACGTCCTCTCTTGCATACCCCGACTTGATCATGTCCTCGCTTGCATTGTATATGTCACAGACGTACGAAATTATCCAAGTAATTAGACAAACCGACCAAAGTTGAATGTAGCTTCGAAGATCTATGAGTCTTGCTCAGTTATTAAAAATAGCCTTGTTTTGTATGGGTCCTCGAAAGAAGGCACTGCGTCAACGTCCTCGAACATAATGGTAATTCACGTGGGGGTGTACACGTATGTGTATTTTTGTACGCAGACGCTGGACATGCGTGCGTGTTCCAGGGGGTGTAGTTTCCAAAAGCCAATTCTCAGAACAGCCATAACAAACGGATGGAGGTTAAAAATAGCACATAACCGAAATGAAGCGCAATGGGGCGCACTCCAATATTTGATTTGTTAACGCGAGATGGCGCGACAATACAGCCCCTTTAAACGTCACAGTACACCTGCTGTAGTAGTATATTCGCATGTCGCATCCAAAGACTGAAATAAATCACAAAATGTTGAACCAAAAAAGGGAAACAAATATTCCGATACACTATTGTTTTGCATAGTTTGCTCTTGACGTTTCATGAGTGGTTTATAGAGATAGTGAATAACGCTTTTCACAAAAATATGTTTGAACAAGAGGCAGTTGATATACAAGACGTATATTCTTTTTTTTCGTTTTTTACCTCCAGTACAAGAGCGATGTTGGAATACGCGGATGAAATTGATACAAGTACTACTGTACTGTAGCGCCGGTGCCGGTCGGTCAGCGGAGGGCGCTAGCACGGTACCACGGTGGAGCCGTTGCGGTGGAGCCCCAGCTGACCTGCCGGTAGAGGGCACCAGCACAGCACCACAGCGGAGCTGTTGCAGCCGAGTCCCTGCTGGTGGTCGGCCGGGGAGGCCTGTTGCCGGGCGGCGCATGCGCGGTGGCCCGTTGCCCTGGGCAACAAGCAATGTGCTTGTCCAGTTTTTGATGTAACGATTGTTGCCAGAAAAGCCCATAAATAAACGGCCTAGAGCCAACGAAATCACAAAAAAGGAGTCACCAGTGTCCTATTTCAGGCGTGTATTCTACCCACCCACGGTCAACGCTACATTGGAGGCAGCGGTGGCACGTCAAAAAGGAGAAAAAGAAGGTAAAACTCCGAGTTGGTCATGAATACACCGGGCAGGGATAGTCTGGTGTCCGACTCGCCACACGGCGCGGACACAGGCTGGGATAGAGCTCAACGGACCAACCGGGGGATAAGAATGGCGGACCGTTTGTCACATTGAGCGAGTTAGAATCCTTCTTAAGGGATAATCAAGGGAGTTTTCCTCGGGAAAAGAGGGAGGCTGCTGGGTCGGGATCGGAATCTCTCATGTGGGAGGACGGGGGAAATAATAAGGCTGGGATAGTAGACCAGGGCGGGCGATTTAGTCGGATACCATGTAGCATTTGCACCAACTCCCCCAGACTAGCTATAGGTCCCTCGGTGAACCGTCCCACGCCGTAGACGGCGGGGAGACAGACGCTCCGTTCCAACCGGTACGTTGCCGAGTCACACCGGTCGGTGTGGCGGGGACGGGGCTTCACTTTGGGACACCCCACGGCCCTTGTACCGGTGTACCGGGCACTGGGCCCCACGGGGAACCGCCCCGTGCTGTGCACGGCGGCGGGGCAGGCGCTGCGTTCCACTTGAACGTCGCGGAGCCGCATTCGCCGGGGCAGCGGGTGCGGGGCCTCTTGCGGAAACAGCTTTTGAATTCCACACTAGTACATCCAGTGGGGGGCCCCACGGAGAACCGTCCCGCGCTGGGTGCGGCGACATGGCAGATACTCCGTTCCACCCGGAACGCTGTCGAGTTGCGTCTGCCGACGTAGCGGGGAGGCGGAGTTTCGTCCGGAGACACCCCACATATTCTATACCAGCGCAAGTACCAGGGCTAACAAGGAATCAATCCCCAGGATGGAGGCAGACGCAATGGGTGCAACGCCCCACATGGGGCACCCCCAAGCTTCTCCTCCCCGGGCGCCTTAGGCGGGAGCCCGACTGGGGACGCTCCAGCCCCCTGTGCCCTACAATGGCCACAGTGGATTCCCCCAGCAGTGCCGGGGTGGCCAGTCTCCCGGTGCGGTGACTCCCGGCCCCCAGCCAGAGCCGCTCCGCGTGGGAGTCAATGGTGCGGAGCCACTCCGCGTGGAAGTCAATGGTGCGGAGCCGCTCTGCGTGGAAGTCAATGGAGGAGAACCGCTCCGCACGGGAGTCTATGGTGCGGAGCCGCTCCGCGTAGGAGTCAATGTGCGGAGCCGCTCCGCGTGGGAGTCTATGGAGGGGAACTGCTCCGCACGGGAGTCTATGGTGCGGAGCTGCTTCGCGTGGGAGTCAATGGTGCGGAGTCGCTCTGCGTGGAAGTCAATGGAGAAGAGAACCGTTCCACACGGGAGTCTATGGTACGGAGCCGCTCTGCGTAGGATAGGAGTCAATGGTGCGGAGTTGCTCCGCACGGGAGTCTATGGAGGGGAGCCGCTCTGCACGGGAGTCTATGGAGAAGAGCTGCTTTGCAAGGGAGTCTGTTGAGCGGGGCCGGCCGGTCGGGAGGAGGGACCCGGTATCACGGTGCGGCACCACACAGAGACCATGCGGGACCGATGCACCCTTCACCGCCGTGGGACGGCAGGCTGCTCCTGGTACCTGTGGAGCCGCCGGGCCGGCTGGGGAAGTCACATCGCCGCCCAGGACGAGGAGGGAGACTGCGGGGCCCGGGCATCCCGACCCGGATGGTCGGAGGCCAATGATACTTTTCGACAGGTTCGATGGAGGCTCGTCGTGGTCTGACTACTTGATCCATTTCGAAAGCGTTGCGGCGGTCAACCATTAGAGCGAGGCCGAGAAAGCGATGTTCCTGGCTTCTCATTTGAGGGGCATGGTCCAGGAGGCACTGGCGGATATGGCGCCGGAGGAACGAAAGGAATATTCCTCCATCCTCGAGAATTTCGAACAACGGTTCGGGGAGGCCACCCAGATCCCATTACACCAGGCGCAATTGTCTATGCGGGTGAGAGACCGCAGTGAGTCAATTCGGCGGTTAGTCTACAATAGCTATCCGAAGCTACCCACACAGGCCTGCGAAGTTCTGCAGAGGAGCACAAACCGGCCGCCGACACCGGGTACGCGTAGGCCGCCCGCCCCCAGGTGGAGTGCTACGGGTGTCACGAACTCCGACACATCTGGCGGTACTGCCCTAGGCGGAGGTCTGCTCCCGACCGGCAATGAGGATCGACAGAAGCAATGCCGAGACACCAGGACCCAAGCGGAGAGCCGGCTGCTCAGGCCAGACCTACTAGGGCGAACTACGTCACGGGTAAAATTGCCGGGAAGCCAGTGCGCCTCCTCCTAGACACCGGGGCAGCAGTAAGCTTGCTATCTGAGCGAGTTTACGGCACTTTGGATGAGACAGAGAGGCCGAGACTCCTTCTTTCCACGCCAGCCCTGAGAATGGCAGACGAAAGTTCCATGCCGGCAAGGGGGATGGCCAACTTTGAGTTGCAAATCGGGGATCAACTCATGAACCACGCCCGGTGTACCGTGGCCGACATCGAACCAGATGTGATCCTGGGGATCGACTTCCTGTCGAGGTATCACTGTGAATGGCGATGGGGTGACAACATAGTCATAATCGACGGGAGGGCCGTCCCCCTGGAGGGCTCCCAGCGGCAGCCTATGGTCGCAAGGGTGCAGGTGATGGAGAGCATGATAGTACCGGCAGGTCATGAGGCGATTATTAACCGTCCAAGTCGCTACTGCCTCCAGTTAACTAATGTTCCTTCTTCTCTCCCCTGCAGGATGGATCCGGCGAAGTGCCCCCACTGCAACAAGACCTTTACCTGGAGCCGTAACCTCCAGAGGCACCTCCAGGCCGCGTGCCGAGTACTACACCCGGGGGTGCGGAAGGACGTTCTACCGGAGGGACATTTGGAAGCGGCACCACCGTTACTGCGCCGGAGTCTTCGTGGGTTCGGTGAGCACGGAGGCCGACGAGCTGGACGTCCACGCCAGCGAGGGGGAACTGGACGCCACCCCATCTCCTCCGCCGCCGACATCCCACCGGGGGGGGGGGGGGGGGGATCCATGAAGTTCTTGAAGTCATGGGACAACTCCAGCACGCAACCACATGTGTGTGGGATGGGACATCTGGTAAAATCACTTTGAACAATGAACCTCACCATTATTTTCTTTCCCACCATGGAGATCTGAACCTGCGAAGACAAGTAAACATTACCTTTCCAAGTGACAGGTTCACAAACCTTTTGTACACGCAAAATCAGATTGACCAAACACAAAAAGAAAAATATTACAAGTAGATTATGTGTCCCATCGAACTTTGTATATGATTTTTTTTTGGGGGGGGGGGGGGGGAGGAAAATGAAGTTAGACACCGATCTACCAATGTAACCGATGTTATGGTTTCTTTAAGGTGTCTGCGATCTTTTGCTTAATTATTCGATTACGCGTGTTTTTTTGTTTTTGGGTAATACATGTACATGGTTTTACAAATACTGCTCTTATTTGTAAAGTGGTGGCGTGGTAGCCATGTGATATTCTTTCCGGGAAAACAACAATTCGGATGTGTCGACCGAACTGGCGGGAGAGCATGCCAACTAAAAAGATGGAATGATAAACATAATACAATAAAGTAACACTACGTATCTGAAGTTGGGTCCCTTATTTAGTAAAACCATTACTCCGACTATTTTGACGGCATAAATTATAAAGGTTTAAAAACGAAGCTCGATCATTGCGCTGTGGTACATTTTGTCGTTCCGCCGTTTTTCAAGATAACCTATTGCATTGTATTTTCCCAAGACCTTTTGTAATCACAAGTGCCGAAAAATTTAAAACGCCAAACGACCGGAAGTTCGAACGGACAGGGACACACAAAGTCACGTTTCTGTATTTAAAATAACAATTCGGTTAATTTCATTCTACCATAGACCGACAAACCGACTTTTTTTGTTAAACCACTAAGGTATTTTCGGGAGGTTTATTTTATGTACATCTGTTTTTGCAAACAACTTTTTAAAACTCTTTAGGGGCACAGTTTATACAAGTTTACGGGTTTAAACACCAAAGAAGGGTACGAGTCCCCCCCCCCCCCCCCCCCATTATTTGTTTTGAAGGCTTGAAATATTGGACGTTAACTTTTTTTTGCAAATTTAAGGCTTTTATCCCTACCAAAACATCCTAGATCCGTCTTGAAAGATATATGACTAATCTGCTTGGAATGCCAACTATTGCAGTTTTTCTTCTTGTTGTGTATTGTTCTTGAAACAACTTTTGAGGAAAACCCGTTTTGGTTTTAGTTTTCCTTCAATCTCTAAATTACGCTTCTCTTTTATGCAGGTGTAAACGATTTCCAGACGGAAAATCTCCCAGGGTACATTTTCAAAACATTTTCATATTTGCAGTCCATCTATTAATCACGGGTATACCATTACACGTAATAACCGACCAATTTGCATCGTATGTTTTTGTGTGCACCGACAAAGTAACTTATAGAAACAAACCAAATATCCCACCAAATGAAAGAAAAAACTGCTTGCTAATTGGAAGGAGCTGAAATTTTTCGATCCCAACATAATCTTCTCAACGGCTAAAGAGAAATGTTCTGCTTGGGTCCAAACGTCAGGCCCTCTTAATTTTCATCCCAATCTAAAACATCTCCATTCAGAAATGCCTTCTGATATTCCAGTTCTTTATTATATTATGAACATATCAATCAAAACTTGAAATCAATCATAAACAAGTGGATATAGAAATACTGAAAAAAGAACACGTGTGTACATGTAAAGCATTTACATTTCCAGGTATCATAACTAACAATCCTGAATCCTCCAATTTTAATACAATTTTCCACACACCCTAGGGAGTTAGGGTTAAAGAATTCTTAATTTTGTACAATCGTATCACTGGATGGTTATTTTTGGTATATGAGAATAGTTAGAAGTCCTGGAATAGGCTCGGTGCAGAAAATGCCATGTGGCATTGCACCAAACAATTTCATGTACCAACAACACAACTATCAGACCCAGCAAGGCTTTTACAATCAACGTAGGCCTGTCTATTTAAAGCAGTTTTCTTTCAGTGTATTAACCTGTACAAAAAAAAAACGTTTCTAACGAACAATTAAGTGCATATCTGAAGTACATGTATTTTCAATACAACTGGGCAAGTGGAGTTAGTACTGAAAAGATTTGTGATTAAGGCTACCTTTATGATGAAATTACAATGTATAATGAAAGGTCATCATACAGAAAAAGACACAAACCATTTTGTTCCCATCTCACAAATAGAAACTGAAACTCACATCCAACAGTTTACCGAAACCCACATGTATGAACTTATGCTTTCATTTGATTGCATTGATTGTATTCACGTGTACAGAGATCAGCACTCACCACGGCCAGCCATAATTTTACCACCATGTAAACATACAACGACCTCGTCAAATTTGCTTAAAATCTTAGACCTACCATATACAACCTTGCAGGCCTTCCGTCTGATTGTCTTGGACATTCCGAGAGTTCCTTGGGCTGCATGGCCATTTGAACAGTTTGACCGACTTAGCAATTAGTATTTGGATATTAACATGTTACCAAGGTTTTTAAAATAACTGAATTTACCATAACATTTAATTGACGCAGTGGTATTGAAATGGAAAGTTAATTAGTTTTTGTCAGTATTAAAAAAAGGGGGAATACATGTACTTGGTTATACAAAAAACCCAAAACAGCTGAATGTTACTGTGAGTAAAATGTTTATGTTGTAGTCGGAAACAAAATTCCAAAATGTGGACCTTTGCGGGGGAACTAGAACCAGTGCGACCTGTAAAAAAACAAACGACTGTCATTATGTAAGACAAACAGTAGAACACCACTATAACGAACATCATGGTATCCACAAAAAAAATTCACTATAGGGTCGTTTGTTACAGTGAATAATGGTGTGTATTAAATACATTAATCTGGGAGCCAAACATGTTTGTTATAGCAAAATGTTTGGTATAGCAGTGTTCTTTATAGCAAAGTTCTACTGAATTATGAAAACAATGTTTATGAGTGATCTTCATACTGTGTTACTTGTCTAAGGTGAACCTTAGGACAACCAGCACAGTACTGAAATCGGAGCGTAACAATAGTTGTTTACTATGTTCTTGAACAAAGTTCACATTTCAAAGATATAGCAAACAAGTAGTCCCACCTTCATGCAGTTGATATGTGTAGTTTTGTTTTAAATGTCTCATGCAGGTATTTCTATGTAACAGTCACAAAAGCAAAAGCTACGCACATTCTGTTCTACAGGGTGTCCTTAAAAAAGTATACCCATTTTACAATTCATATTAGCGCAAAACTACTTAATATTTCTGTGGAAAGGGTAGAATCATGTCCTCTGTCCAATGGTATAAGGTTAATTATGTCATTGCCATGGATGATTGAACGAACAAGACAGTTATGAAAGGTACTGAAATCAGCACTGTGACAAGTAAGTTGTTTGATGTCAGCTATGCATTAATAACAGGAATTGTGGCCATGTGGAGGGCACAGAACCTTAAATTTGTCATGTAAGTGTAACACAAAAAGAAACGGATAAGATAAATTGAGTCGATCTTATCTAAACTAAACACATAAATCACAACTCCAAAACTTATTTATATTAGGCGATAGCTGAGCACTTGGAGCGCCGCCTATGTTCCGCCCTTTATTGGTGGTGGCAACAGGCCTTTACAATTGAATAAATTGAATTTGTGTTATTGCTTCGTACTAATATTAACAAGACTTAACTCGGGCTTTCTTCAGGATTTCATTACGGAAAACTACAATCTCTGCAAATTCTATCTTATGTGTGTTACAACTACCACTTCATTGGAGACCGCGACGTCCAGGAAAAAAACAGAGATAAAAATATAAAAAATGCTCTGAAAACCTGTGCCAAAAAAAACAAAACAGTCAGCGGTCCCCTCCGTGAAGGCGTTGGACTTCGCCTTGATGACAATACAATGTGGCTAAATTACCTTTTGACATAACATTTGCTAACAACCTCACTTTGAAAACTCATAGAAAATACTCAGAGAAATCTTGTGCAAGTCCGGTTTTTTGTTACTTCTGGAACTTAAAATTTGCTTTACATTTTTGCTATCTGTAAACCACTTAACATTTTTGCCGTCTAGTACCTGAACGTTACTTTTCAATACTCTTTCCACTGCTACAGCTTCCCTCCAACTGGAGCTTTGCTGAGCTTCCTCTGGGTTCCATGAACCCACTACTTCTGTGCCTTCAGCCAAGGCTCCCGCACAAAGGGAAACATATCCGCCATACACTGCAGTTACTATAAGCATCAATGTCACAAACATCTTTACTTTCTACATTTAAACCTTTGTCATTTAGGATTCTAACCTGGTGTTTCCAAAATTCAATCTCCTCACACGCTTCCTTATCTACTATCACTGGCGCATTCCAACTTGCGCGAGCATCAATGCAACGATATAGGGCTCTTGTTTTCAGTCTTACAATCTTACATACAGAATGGGTCAAAGAAATAATTTGCCCAACAACCGATGCTAGGAATCTAGCTGGAACCAATCTTGGTTTACCTTCTTGAATCTGATACATAATGTAATCTAATATCGCTTCAAGACTGTCTATTCTGCTTGAAGTAGCATGCAAAGACCCTGGCTTCATTTGCCAACAGAACCCCAACCATTGTACAGTTTGCGAAGGTTGCCAAACACATTTTTCATCTGCGATCAGAAAACCAAATTCTTTCAAAGATACTTTCAGCATATCACTAAGTGCCTTAAACACTTCAATGCTACTGCCTCCTCCCAAACCGTCATCTAAAAACATGACCATCTTGTTACCCGTTGACCTCCAGAAGGTTAACATTACTCTGACTATACTTTAGAGAAAATGTAAGGTGCCGTTGCCAAACCAAAAGGTAACACATTAAACTGGTAAAAGTGCATCTGACTATATTCCTTCCATGAAAAAGCCAAGGTACTTTCTGTGGTCTTGAACAAATTCTATATGATGATAGGCCGATTTGAGATCAAACGTGAACAGAAAATCCAACTCTATTTTGCTTTTGCGACCGAAACATCCTCATACTTAAATTTGAACTAGCCTACATTAAATGCGGATTGATATCTCTACAAACTAGAACCAATCTGGGTTTACCCGCTTTACTGAAAGCTACCGTCAAAGGACTCACACAATATAGCTGGAGATACACTTCTGTAATGGAACCTGTTTCCTTCAATGGAACCTGTTTCCTTCAATTTACCAATTTCCTCAGAAACCAATGTTGGGTTTTCCCCTGCTGAATTATTATTTTTCAAATAAGTTACTTCTGGTAATGTCCTGAATGGGATCTTGTACCCCTCTTCTATAACTCCTCTTATGTGCATATTAACATTGGCTTTGTCCCAACTACTTAGAAAATTTCTCTAACTACCCATGGTCGATAGAGACTTATTAGCTGTTTCGGTAATTCAGCCGAAACAGCTCTTGTTTTCGTTAAGAGGTTTTTCCTTTTTCTTGGCTTTTCCGCATAGTTGCGGAAAAGCCATTCTTTTTGTTCTGATTTTTTTATTTCTTCTTCTTTTTGATCCCTCATTCTTTCCGGCCTTCACTTTGGGCATTCATCTTTGTCATACATCCTTCAAAGTTAGCATAGGCATAGTCCCTATAGCAAAGATGTGTCCCGAAGACTGACGTCATGACGACGTTTTCATAGGTCACGTGACGTCATCTTAAATGTGCGTTATTGAAGGGCCCATATCTAGAGAACCGTAGGTCCGATTGAGCTCAAACTTGGTTTGTTGGTAGACCGGCTTGTTATAGATGAAAACTGATGTGACGTCATGATGACGTCATCATACGATTTTATAGTAATCTTTAAGTTTTTGAACCTTAAAGCCGTATCTCATCAACAGAACATGCTAATTTCAAAATTATTTTTGTAATAGGTTTGTTAGATCATACATACTTGCATATAAATGTGAATAATGTGTGACGTTATGATGACGTCATAAAAAATGTACTTTTTTTGAAACACACATAAGGGTAGGTCCGATCGTCACAAAAATTGGTGGGTGGGGCAGATATTGTCACGAGCATGCAAATTCCGAAGTGACGTCATGATGAGTCATCAGCTGATTTTATATGAATTTTTTAATATTTCAAATTGCCATAGACAATGTACGTTTCATTCCGGACGTCACTTTTGCTATTAAACAGACTTCTATCTTAATGAACGTTTGCATAGACGGAGACTCCATACCCAACTCGTGCATATTACTGTGACGTCATGATGACGTCATCATGTGCCACGTGACGTCATCTTAAAGGTACCTTATTGAAGGGCCCATATGGGTGATTCCGTAAATAAGGGTACCAACTTGCGACATTTTGACCCAAAATAGAAAAATTTATTGAGAGGGGATTCATTAATAATTTTCACTATAACTTAAAGATATTGACATTCCTCATTAATTGTAGCCAAAATCAGAATTTGTTTACTCCAGATATGCCAAAATATCATGTCAAAACCCATTCACGGTTTCACGTGTAAAGATGACACCAAATTAGTTTTCTGCGTATTTTTGTGATAATTCATGCTCAATGTGGCATGTTTATTTTAGAATGTATTTTTTGTTTTATCCAGGATAACACATCAAGGTTTATTGTGAAAATAACTTGATTACACTAAAAATAACAATTCGGTGCATAATTACGTATGGGGACACCATTTGGTGTCCCATTTACATGTGAAACCTAGTAAATGGCCCAAAAAATAAATATTTTCAAGCATGCAATCTTTGTTATGATTTCACACTTATCAAGTGGGATATGTAATTAATGGTGATAGATCTGGATTTGCCAGTGAACCCAATTATCTTTTTATTTTAACATCTTTTATTTTATCAGAAAACAAAGTCGTATTCCCATAAAAGTTAACATATATGAAGACCTCATAGCATAGATGGTCCTAGATCAATGACGTCAGATGACGTCATCAGGGGTCATGTGACGCCATCTTAAAGGTGCATATTTTAAGGGCCTATATCTAGAGAACCGTAGGTTCGATTGCTATGTTGGTAGGCCAGCATGTGTTATAGATGAAAATTGACGTGACTTCACTATGATGTCATCACACGATTTTATAGCATTTTAAAAGTTTTTGAACCTTAAAGCCATATCTCATTAACGGAACATGCTAATTTCAAAATTCTTTTTGCAATAGGTTTGTTAGATCATACATACTTAGGTATAAATGCGAAAAATGTGTGATGTCATAATGACGTCATCAAAAATGTTGCATTTTTAAACTCTGTATCTATTAAAACAGAAGGCCGGTTGGGGAGAAAGTGCATACACACATAGACTTGTAAACAAGATAGAGATTTCCGAACAGCCGAAACAGCTCTGTGTTTGTCACCTGACAAACACCTCTAGTTCATATTACTTTGGTGCACAACCTGATCAGCATCATTTTTGCCCTCTATAAGCAAGGTGGGGCCTACATAATCACTTATCGTATCAAATTTTGCTGCTTGTCCCTTCCGAGCACACTCCCAGCACATACTTCCAGTGCCCCAGTTGTCAACAAGTGAAGCAAAGTCCTGGCTTTCTGGCAGCTGGAAAGTTGCTCGCCGCAGCTTGATGGCTGGTTGAAGCCGTCTGGCCTGCTTGAGCCGCTGGTGTCGGCCAGAATGAGAATTTACTCGTCTTCCTGCTGCTTTTCTTCTGGTCCTGCTTCAGCTTTTTAGTTGCTCTGGCCTCTGCTCTGTTAATTCTTTTCTCGTCTTCAGAATCCGACGCCAGTGGGTTTGACTCGTATTCTGTAACGATTCGCTATCTGATGAATCGGCCATCTTGATTAGTTTTTGTCTGTGGTTTACAATTTCTATACCTTCTGCGATGTCCTTGGCCGCCTGTTGTATGTCTCTTCCACCGATGATATTAGCTGCTGCATCTCTCAGCTTGGTAGTTAATTTTACATTGAACTTGTACTGATCTCCACAACTTTTTCTTTTAAAGTTATAACCATCATTTGCCAGGATGTTTTGCAGTATTTTAGACAGCTGGCTATTCGAAATATCCCTTTGAATATCATTAATTCTGTCCTTGAAGGCTGCGGATTTGGCCGAAATGAGGCTGTCCAAATTGTCCATAAGGGCAGCCTGTGAGCTGGAAACTGCTTGTCGTACTTTTTCGTCCAAGAAGATGGCTTGTGAATCCATCGTGGCGGAACTCGTTCGTGCACTATTGTTACTGTGGAGTGCTCGCTAGAACTGGTTTCATTATACGACCTATTACGTAATACCACCTAGCATAACTATACATTGTTCGAATCTGTAAGACAAGTATTTCCCACTACACTGCGAACCGTGTTTTATTTGTCCTTAAAACACCTGCCTGAGCTTTGCCACTCAAGTAAACAACTTGTCACAGTGCTGATTTTAGTACCTTTCATAACTGTCTTGTTTGTTCAGTCATCCATGGCAATGATATAATGAACCTTATACCATTGGACAGAGGACACTCTACCCTTTCCACAGATATTTGTCTTTTTCTGAAATAATCAGTAGTTTTGCGATAATATGAATTTTAAAATGGGTATACTTTTTTAAGGAAACCCTGTAGAAAGAAAATAAATGGTACTTGACTGACATTTATTCACAAGTCAAATCACTGCAAATGTTTCACCGCTGAGAAAGCTTATTGCAAGACAGTAAATTACAGAGTTGTGAGATGGGCTTTCGACAATGAAATATTCAGAATCCATGAATGCAGTATAGAATATAAGATAGCCGCTTCCGTTTATAGTCCAGTTGCCTACATGATTGCACTATGAGTGATGGGGCAGTAATTATACTGATTATTCCCCCTCGGAATCTTCATCATCTGTATCTTCACACAGCACCACAGCGGATGACTTCTTGTCTTGCTCTATGGACTGGCTCTGCTGCTGTGATGTGCCAAAGAACATGGACTTGAACTAAGAAAAGCGAAAAACAAAAATCAGAGGCTTCATCAGACAGAAATACTGAAAGGCAAAATCAAACTGTCCAACTTATCAAACAAATGCTTACTTAGTTTAACTCAATAAATATGGACGACGGCCATAGCTGTGGTTTGAAAAAGACAATCTGACCGGTTGCTATCTATATGCGCATTTCTGTGCATATTCAATTCATTGTTTGCCTATTGTGTGCATTACACTTGGCTGCACAAGCCTGTATTGACATTCCAGCACCCCATTAATAACAACCAGACAGAATGGGTTAAAGGGACACATTGCCTTCAAATGTCATGAAATTTTGCTGTTTGGAAATGTTCCTTATCTTTAATCAGAGTTGTTCATGCCAAAAAACACGTATGTGTTGCAATTAGTGAGTAGTGATTATAAAACAAAAAATTGGCCTCTGACCCCTGACCCGCGAAACATAGACTTATTTCCAGTAGTAAATACCACCGTCTAAATAATGCGCAAAATACGCTGTAAGAGTCTTTAGGCTGGCGCCGCAGCCAGTGGCCTTGTAAACCTATCAGATGATCACCAGGTACCATTCTCTACCTCGCGACACATATATCGCCAGTGCTGCGCGCCGTGCCAAAGTACATCAAAATGGATCAACAGAACGTACTTCAATCAGCTGCGACTGGAAATACGACTGGTGAACACGGTCCGCCATTTTGTGGAGTCAAAAATATGGTTCTACAAAATGGCGGACCGTTATTAGTCACGAAATTAAACAAAAACCACACAATGTGAAGGGATAGTTATGTGAATCTTTATATTCTACTTTTAAAAAAGCTTCCCCACCATATCCATTTCAGTTTTATAGCCCAAATCCAAAGCACTGTGTCCCTTTAAAGATTGGTAAAGGATTTTCAAAGTGAACAGTAAATTGATCAAAACATTTGACTATTTTGCTGAATGTTAAGCCCTTGCGTACGGATGACGCCTGTGGGCGAAAAAAAACAGTGTCACCAGGCCGGATGACGCCACTGGCCGCTGTTTGTGCAGTTTCAATCCATTGTTGGATTATTGTTTATGATATGCTTGACTGCACAAACACATTGTAGCGGTTCGATTTGGCTGCCAGAACCGCCGCGACACCCCGACGTCTCCTGTAAAATACCGTGCCCAAGGGGTTAACCATGACCTGATATTTGCGATTGCAGCTAGCCAATGAATGTGAAGACATTTCAAAATCATGCACCCTCATTATGCATTCATTTAGGCACCGCAAACTGTGTAAATTGTTTTTTCAGACATGCAATGCATATCTCTATGAGCCATTTTTCAAATATATAATTGACCTGTGTACATGCCAATGTACTACACTGCAGTGCCTATTTAAACTTTGGATGCACTTATTTTTGTACTCCTGAAAATTCTTTGCCTTTGTCTTCCATTTTAATGTCATAAAAGTTATAAGTGTAACACGCACCAGATTACCAAACTTGAATTAACAAATTGCTTAAACATACGATATGAGCCAAAGATGTGACAGAAGGTGATACACATGCATATTGAACAAAATGTTTTAACGGCTGAATCATCAAAAACAATTCCTCGAACTTCCACGTACAAAATGAAGATTCTCTTCAAGGATTTTTGTGGGGTAAGGCTAAGTCCTGGATGCATGTCTGAAATATGCTCAACTATGAATAAATAATATATACCACACTTAATTAGAGTGTTCAACATTTGCAACATCGTGCATAACAAATTTTCCCATTGGCATAAATGTCAATGCCCACAATGCAGCTACAACCAACCCATCTGCGAATCTGATGTTTACCCGCCTGGTCTTAATTTTCCCCTTGAGGCACACAAAATACTAACTGGCTATAAATATTAGCAAATGTTTTCAAATGGGCTGAAAACAAACTTGAGTTTGGCAGACTGCTACATATACATGTACACGTACAACCTGGTAATCTCCTATTTTCATTTGGCCTTAATCCTCAAAGTCATTTGGATCTGGAAGAGCTGTGCAAATGAATGGAGTATTGGCATGTGTAGCTTCACATGCTGTCCATACAGCCCCATGAATTTTGGAGTGTTGGCATTTTAGCCCCATAAATTTTGGAGTATTGGCATGTAGCTGAACATGTTGTCCATACATCGCCATAAATTTTGAAGTATTGGCATGTAGCTTAACATGCTGTCCATACATCGCCATGAATTTTTGGAGTATTGGCATTAATTTGTAGCTTCACATGCTGTCCATACAGCCCCATAAATTTGTCCCTGGAAGTTAACGCTACCTACGATGAGGATATATGGCAACACAACTAGGAAGCCTTTTTAGTCTGTAATTACCTTTTTACTGGGAGGTGTTCCAGGCAGGAAGTCAAAGTCCTCACTGTCACTCACGTTGACACTACCACCGCCTTCAACCCGCCAGTCAGCAGTATGTGCACCTTGTGGGTTATTATGATTACCATTCACTGAACATTCTCCAAGTTCCTCCAAGTTTGCAAGGAGTGTCCTATTTAGATGGGGTATCTGAGTTGCTTCATCAGCGTCTATTTGATCAATTTCAGGGAAGAGCCTTGGTCTGTTGTGCTGTTCTTGGTCTCTATTGAGATGGGAGTGGAATGGAATGACGGGACTACTGGAGCCTGTTCCTGGCACTCTGCGCATGTTATCTTCCTCCCGTTGAAGGTCATCTCTTGATGTGTATGATGCTGTAAAAGCAGTACAATCAAATGCTAATTTACTTGGGAAGGATACTGAACTTATGCAAACATTCCAGCACTTGAAATCATGGCAATTCATAACACCATAAATTTTTTGTTTTTAAGTTAAAGAGTGGAAGCTAATATGTAGATGAATCCTGAATCTGCACACTTCCAGGTCTGAAACCAAGGCTCTTATAGTGCTAAGTAAACAATTGAATATGCTGAATGTGTGCTGCCATTTATAGTGTGATTCATTCATGCATGAATGAATTTGTTGAATAACAAGGAATAACGCAGGGTTAACCCACTGAATACAGACGACAGCTATAGCCGAGGTTTGAAAAAGACCACCTGGCCAGTTGCCCGCTATATGCCCATTCCTGTGAGTATAGAATCTATTGCTATATGCCCATTGCTATATGCCCATTCCTGTGAGTATAGAATCTATTGCTATATGCCCATTGCTATATGCCCATTCCTGTGAGTATAGAATCTATTGCTTGCCTATTGTGTGCATTATGTTTGGCTGCACAAACCCATATTGGCATACCGGCACCTCTTAATACATGTAATAACAGCCGAACAAAAGGGGTTAATGTGAAATTCGTCTATGTTTACCATTGGAAACTGCAGGCATGCAACTTGGAATTAACAAAAAACGAGGAAATTCCAATCTTTACAAGACTTTGCAGTGTTTTTAAATTTTCAATGGCATAAGTATGAAATGAAAAACGAGGAAATCAGCTAATTCGAAGAAAAGTTGCATGCCTGTAACTGTTAGTTCTACTGGTATAACATATGTATAATGCTGTACATTAATCTCTCTTCACACTTTCTCAACCTCTTTGCTGCCATTTAACCTCTGTTTTGTTCTTACCCGTACGTGCAAAATAAGACCTTTACAGGGTTTTGCTTTTCTTTTCTGGTTTGCTATGGTACTTTAGGCGTAGGCCCTTCCATGAAAAATAAATAAATAAATAAACATGTTTAAAAAGTCAACGAGTAGGGGGAGGGGGGTTTCCGACCCCCAAACCTCCTCTGGATCTGCCCCAGTAATTGTCTGTAATGATTTGAAGGGCAAGTGATATGATAAGGGCTTCGATTGAACATTTCTACATCAAATTTTGTGTATTGCTATTATTTTGATAAAGTCACATTTGCTTGAAAATAAATTAGTTGCCCTGTGTGCTGAGTGTGTACAAGGTACTGTCCAGAGAAAGCATAATTTGTGAAACCATTGAGTTGGTAATTTAGCTCCCTAGTTATTCAATGCACATAAACTGACCTGAGGTTTCATTACCAACTGGTCTTTAGGCGTGGGCGACTTGTCGACTAGTCGCGAATATTAAAAGACATTGGTTGTTGCGACTATCAATTCTAGATAGTCGACTAGTCGTTATTCGGCAGCTAGTCGTGGTTGCGCTCACCGCGATAACACAGTTTACAAACCACACAGCCACGTACATGTATCACAGCGCGCTGCAGTTCCGACTTGACTAGACTAGTCACAATATACAGTACGCACTGGCAATGCAAGTGCAATTACAAAAGAGACATGTACTGAACACTGTGTTGATGTACATGTACATTGCATTCACGCACGTGGCTACATGTACATGCGGTTATATTCACGTACTCAGAGACGTAAATGTACTGTACATACCACGTGTCTACAGAGTGTGTTACATACATAACGAAGAAATAAACCTCAACGTGCATGATGTGTCCATCCAATTGGGAGATCTTTTGTATCAGAAAAATTGGGCCACTCACAGACGTGCTCAACAAGTATTTTTCGACTGAACGACTCTCCTTCAAGCAGAAAAAATATGAGAACCATAGAGAAATAGAAAGGGGGCCCCGTATATGACCGCTAAAACGACATTATTATTCATGTTCGGGGCCGGGGCGAACCCTGCCAGCTCCGATTCATTGTGAAGCATGAGGATTGTTTTTTTTTTCCCTGGTAGATTATGCAGGCATGTCAAATAGAAGATGATGTTTTCGTAAACAAAACCCAATACACGGTGATCCAACCTTCATTATTTGTCACAACTTGTCTCGATTTTATTTTAGAAAAAAAATATATTTAATGTTATACCTCAAATGAGCCGATCCCATTACATTCAGGTGGACTTCACACAGCATGTAATGCCAAGCAACGACTTCCCGGGGTCGCTTTTTAAGTTAAATAGTTCCCCATATGAATTTCAAAAGTATTATCAAACAACCAGTTCAAAAGTATTATCAAACAAAAACAGGCACGATATTTCTTTATGAAAAGACTGTATTTCCCTTCGGTTACTACCCCTCCCCTCCCCCCCCCCCCCCCCCCCCCCCCCAACCACAAAATTGAATGATCTGAATTCAGGCCAGGCATGCTGCGCTGTGGCTGGCCGGCCGTCCCATATGGAGATTCATTCACAATGGTCGCTTTGTATACACATCTGACATGTCGACAATAGGTAGCTTAACGGTAAGGGCACGTGTTTGCGGCCGGCATGGCGGGGCATGCGAAACTGCCAAGCAAGCTGTCTTGTTCCCACAAGGACAGTAAGCAACCATTATATAGAATTCTTCGCAATGATGATTCGTTACTCATTTAACTGATAATAATGTAGGAATAATAGCCATTTGATCTTACAAAACTGACTCACACATTTTCATAATCCGTTGAGAAAAGTATCGTGTTAAGGTGCCCTCACACCATAGCGTATGCTGAAACCTATGAGTTGCGTGTAAAAAATATTGTTATACGCACCAAACGCAACCCAAATCAACAATTTTGTCAATTTCTAACCTATTCAACCTATGGGTTGCGTGTGGGTTGCGAACTGAACTTATGATCCCCCAATATCTGCGATCACCTGCGTACGAGTTGCGTGCGAGTTGCGTGTGAGTTGCGTGCAGAACTTACGAGTTGCGTTTGAGTTGCGTTCAAAACTTACAAGTTGCATTGGACCTGCGTGCTAGTTGCGTGGTAGTTGCGAATGTGTTGGATTGCTAAATTGACCAGATTAAACTGATGTCCAATAACAGCAAGAGGTAGCTCCATGTTGTCACCTCGGAGGTCCACCAACAACTGACACCGATCTAGAAAAGGCCCACTATTTAAACCATTTCTCAACACGCATGTAGTACGCAACTAACACGCAACTCACACGCAACTAATAGGTTGGATACGCAGGGCATAGGTTGGGGATACGCTGGGAATAAGCACAATAGGTTGGGGGTATGCTACACACGCAACAGGATCGCAACAGGCACGCAACAAGATCGCAACATGATCGCAACAGGTACGCAACACATTCGCAACATGTACGCTACCAAAACCTGGCCAGATACCTCAAATTTGGACCTGCGATCACCTGCGATCACCGTGCATAGCGTACCTGTTGCGTCCCTGTTGCGTATAAATTGATCGCAGGCATTCGCAGAGAATTATTGAACATGTTCAAAATTTCTTAACTTACTCTGCGTGTGTCTGCGATCACCTGCGTGCTTGTTGCGTACTTCAAACCTATAAAACCTATTAGTTGCGTGTGAGTTGCGTTCGGAACTTATGACCACTATTATTTATTCGCAACCATACTCAACTGGTGATCGCTATGGTGTGAGGGCACCATTAAACACGAAAGTATGACACTGCACCAAATTTAAGCGCAGACCCATCACGTACGCTATTATTGTTGCACTTAGCTCAGCAGTATTATTTAATGAATGAATAAACAATGGTTACTGGTCATGACTATTTTTCAATAGTCGCCCACGCCTACTGGTCTACAATGTTAACTCACTTGACTGTCTGCTTCATTGAGCCTCTTTTATCGATACTATCATGGAAGGTGTTCCAATGGCCTTTCATCATTAGTTTCCCCTGTCCAAACTTTCAGGCAATTTACTCGCTGGCTGTCTTATCACATTGTTTCACTGTTGTTATTCCAAAGGCTAGTAATGTGAGAAAGTTTTTAAAGAAAGGGTTTTCCTTCGTACTGCCTCTCTTTAGAACTCCTTATTTGTAACCTACTTCCCTTCCACCTATAATCTTTCACAATTTACACGAAATGTAAACAGATACCTTCTATCCCTGTGATTTCTGTCTTTTCTTGTCTTTTGTAGTCCACATCTGGAGTGGCCTTTTGGCCTTGTGTTTAGTGATAGCCATAACAAATTTAATTACCCTTCTTTCTCTCGTTGAGGTCTTCTGGAAAATCAACTTCATTCCTTCTGTTTGCATCTTTCGTCTTAGTTTTCCTGTCAGGTAATGGGCAGATGTGTAAAAGATAATCATAATGAACATTTCAATGAACTCTGGTCATTTGAACATTTTGAACAAAATGGTTGTAACCACCTCATGCACGTGTTTCCTCCGCCAACTTAGTTTTGCTCATTGTGCAGATCTACAGTTTACCCTTTGTGACGTCAGATCAGTTTCTTTTTTAAGCAATGATGGTGCTTATTTGCGTTTGAATAGGCATAATGGTATTGCGTAATTGAATTCAATATTAGCCTTTTACAAGCAGTGATATTCGTTGATTTCCTCTGTTGCTATCATAGTTTTCATCAGATTCTTTGGAAGCGGGGTTTTTACAAGAATGCGAATCCCATGGAAGTGAAGCTAACAACCAACTTGAAACCTTCCTGGTGATTATTAGTGTGTAATACATTTTTGGGTCAAATTCACGATTTCAAACCTGGTGTAGGTTGTGCTTTGATTCTGTAGCAGCAATTGATTTAATGAACAAGCGATCCCGGAGATTTTTGAATAGTGCATAATTCAATAGCTTTTAATCATATCGATTCCAATCACTATAAAAATATGCCACGAATCGATACTATCTACTTCCGACTTAACCTGACATCAATTAATATTTCTTTTAAAAAACCTTTGCATGCACCCGGGGGGCATGAGGGGTTTACCTGACATGCCGCAATATAAAAACTCCATGGGTATAAAAGTGTTCAGTGGGGTCTAAGAAACACTCCCAGGATGGACAACTAAATCAATCTGCTGCACGGGGTCAAGAAATGGGGGTCACGTGCAATAGGGGTCAAATTCAGTAAATATTGCTCAAAGTCTATCGTGTTTGGTATCAAAATAAAGGGAATTTAATTTTGAAAACTGTATATGACGTTTATTTGGTTATTTTGTAACTTCTAATCAAGCTAAACTCCTTTAAATACATCAAGTGTGTTTCAACGAGAAATACTGCATTTTTTACTGTCGCTCCAATTCTAGCACATACTTTAGCGTTATCATTTTGTGGAAGTGCCGTGGCCTAGTGGTTTGACACATTAAATTCAAGGTCTGTGGGTAATTCTGCAGGTTGTGGGTTCGAGCCCGGTCCTGGGCTTTAGCACTTCTACGCTTAATATAGTTACCCATCCCAACCCTTTTCATACTGTGAAGAGATTAGCTTGTCTTGTTTCAATGTGAGGGGCTTGTTCTTCCACATATTCCTCTGTAGCCCACACACCTCAAGGGCTTGTGATGGGCGATTTGCATTAAAAAATGGCTAGTATAGTATACTTCCGTATGTGCTATGGATATCTTGTGTTATCATTCGACTCTTTAATTAAAATGTTATTGAGTAACTTGAGGACTTAAATCTATTTGACCTAATGCTACAGTACAAGGCACAAGAAAAAAAATCTGCGACACAAGATTCTTTTCACCTAGTGTTGTCACATTCAATCAAACTTTGCAAACTTAGGCGCCTTACTTTATCTTCTTTAGAGCCTTCGTTAAAACCACTGCTCTCACTTTCACTTGCTAACCCCCTCTCTAGCTCTTCTTTATGCCGTACGCGACTACACGTGTCTGGATGGCCTCTGCACATCCAATGTAACAACTTTAGGTACCTTGGAACATCTATAGTTTTTTCAGACATCCTTTCCTGCATGAGCAACTTATTCCGCTTGACACATCTTTCGGCCATGCAGGGTTTCTTCATCCATATTCCTGTGGCTCTGGAAGTTCTGGGTTGGCTAGATGGGCCGTCTTGTCAATTATGGTAGCATATGCAGATCTCTTTAGATGCAGAAGGAATACATCCTCCGTTAGTGGCAACTTTTTCAAGTTTGTATCCTTGCTCTTAAGAAATTTGTGAGGCCTGAGTTCAGCAAGGACTTTGAAAGGTGACCCATCACTAGCTGAAGAATAAATACTGATGAATAGCTGCCTGGCTTGATCAATGGCCTCATCGGTCAGTGTGAAGTCGCCTTCTGCAAAACTTGCCAGGTGATCAATCTGGGTAGTCTTGCTCTTCCGTAACTATGCCTTCTTCCCAGTAAAGTATGGATAACTGGTAGTATCTCTACCAATGATGCTATGATGTCAGTATCCAGTCTGCTAGCTATCTTGTGTATAGGTAGGTACCTGTCTTGTTCGGTCTTCATCCATAACTCCTACAAGTAATACGAGGTGCGATCAAAAATTTCCGAGACTGCGCCTATAACAAGCAAAAAACGTGATTTAAATCTGGCTGCCATGCCCTTCAAAGTAGTTCCCTTGTGCAGCGATACACCGCTTCCAGCGCTCCTGTCACGCTTGGAACGCTCCCTGGAAATCCCGTTCTGTAAGCGCGTCAAGCACCATCTGCGATTCTCGCTGGATCTCCTCCACAGTGTCAAAACGGCGACCCTTCAGCTTGAACTTCATCTTGGGGAACAGAAAGAAATCCCAGGAAGCCAAATCCGGCAAGTGGGGGGGGGGGGGGGGGGGGGGAGACGATTGTGTTGTTGCAGGCGAGAAACTGGCTCGTTTTTAACGCGCTGTGAGCGGGCACGTTAGCACCCGATTGCCAGTGCGTCACAGTTTAGGCCGTTTGCGCCGAAAGTTCTCCCTTAGACGTTTCAGAACGGTGCAGTAGAACTCGGCGTTGACAGTCTGACCCTCGGGGAGGAATTCACGGTGCACAACCTCGCGAATGTAAAATAAATTGATGCGCATGCTCTTGGTTGCGCTCCTGACCTGACGCGCCTTCTTCGGTCTTGGAGATTGCAGGCTCTTCCACTGCGAAGACTGCTGTTTGGTCTCTGGGTGGTAACCGTAGACCCAACTCTTGTCACCGCTGATGATCCTCGACATAAAGTTTGGGTCATCCTGGGCCTGTTGACGGAGATCCTCTCAGACTTCGATACGGTGCTGCTTCTGCTCGGGATTCAGGAGCCTGGGCACGAACTTGGCAGCGACGCGGCGCATGTTCAATGGACGTGAGGATTGCCTGAACTGTTCCAAATGACACGTTGACGATGTCAGCAATGTCCTGTATGGTGATCCGACGATCCCGACGCACAATTTTTTCAATTTCTTTGATATTTTTGGGGGTTATTCGTGGAGGGTCTCCCTGACCCCTCGTCGTCCTCCAGTGACGTTCTGCCCCTCTTGAAACGCGAATGTCACTCAAAACACCTCGCCCGGCTCATTGCTTCATTGCCGTAGGCTTTCTGAATCATTTCAAGGGTCTCCGTTGCAGATTTCCATAGTTTGACACAAAAATTGATGTTCGCTCTCTGCTCAAGTTTCAGGTCCATGGTGAAATCGCAAATGCGCACGTACAATGCATGTAACACAGGTGCTGATGTTGATCAAGCGATGAAACGTGGAATACTTATTCACGAAAGTTATTGATTACACCTGCTATATGCACATTACTGTGCTGCGCTCCGTTCGTTCGCAACAGGAACAGTCTCGGAACTTTGTGATCGCACCTCGTATATGCTTAATTTGATAACATCTGTGTCATTTGCATGAATCACTATGCGTTTCACACCTTGTCTTGGTAGCATACACTGCATGCAACAGCAGTCGCGTGTCTGCTTCCTCTTCAGTAGAGTGCAGTTCTGGAACCGGAGAAGCAGAACCATTGGTTAGCAGGATACTTTTTGTTTCATCGTGGAAACCTCCTGCAAGGAACAACTTCATCGTTCCAAGCTGTGGTTTGACTTCTTCATCGGTTACCCACTTTTCACAGAGGTATTCAAGTAAGGCTGCTATATTTTCAGATACATTGAAGAATGTTTTTGGATCAGGAGCTCGAAATTGATCGCTTACTTCATATATCTTTCCATCTGATGCTCTTCTGTTGCGTTCGGCTGACTTGAGACTGTGAGTATAGTACGTGTCGCAACAGAAATTAATACTTTTGGTGTCTTTGGGTGTATATCTGTGACAAGTAATCGTCTGTAACGGTTGGCTACATCAGGAAATGGAGTATATATATCTTTGTCGAAAGATCATTTCCTTTATTTCGGACAATGAATCAATGATAAAACTGGTATTTAGTGCAGAAGTTTGAGGAAGATCTTCAGAAGCTTGTACTAGAGTTTCAGCCTCAAGAGCTCTCACAAGGGAAGATTTTCTGGCAGTGGCTCTCATGTGACCTCAAATACGGATGGAGGAAAGTCTGCACATTCATGGTTTCCGATGAAATCTGTTACGTCCACATCACCACCACTTACATTAATCTGTACAATTCACAAGGTGGCAGTGACTTCTTTGCTCTTTGTTGGTGCTTGCTTTTCGGAGGACTTCTTTGATTTCTTATTTTGAGTGTGAAATGTATGTAGCTTCACAACGTTTTTCTTATCTGGATTTTCTTTGATAGAAAGCTCTCGTGCACGTTGACCTGTTACATTTTATACTGTTGTGAGATGTGACTGAACATCCTCATTTGCAACTTGACCAGTAGAGATGTTAACGAGATGTGCATGATCAGTTGAAAACGGCATCCTTAGCAACCCTTGTCTTGCCAGCTTCATTTAAATTTGTCTTTTATAGCAAAACTTTTAGTCTCCACTAGATCGGATTTTATGAGTAGTTTTATGGATTCGTTTTCAGTTAATGTGAGACATCAGGATGTTTTAACATTTTATCACAACAAAGCTCGCACTGATGCATACAAATACAGTGGGGCAGTTCGCTTTCCCAAGATTTTTTCTGAACTTGATGGGGGAATACGAAACAGTCTAGTAGAGGAGTCTTTTAAACTTTTTAGAGCTCGGTTGTGGGACAGTTTTAGTAATTTTTAATTTGTAATATAGTATTTTTTATCTTATTTTTTTATCTCGTTGGGTTCTGAACTCGTTAGGTTCTGTTGGGTTGTCTCTCGTTTAACTGTTTTTTTAAAATTATATACACTATAATTATTGTATATTTTTACTGCTATTTGTTGACTTTTTACCTTAATTGTAATCAGGGGTTTGGATGAACACATCTCTTGATGACAGTTTTATACTTTTGTTCATTCCGTGACAGGCCCCTGATTATCTTATTCTATTTTCTCAATCTATTTCCTTATTATATGTCTTCTTTTTGTATGTTGTTTTCTTAGTTTCTCTTTATTTTTTAATTATGTCTAAAGATTTAAAATAAAAAATAAATAAAATAAATGGTGTGGATTCTGTGTTTTAGCACTGGAATGAGGCAGCTGCTGTCAATGGTTTTGTATAGGGCCTACAACTATTTGGTCCGTGCAGACTCATTCATAGTTATTGCATCCAGACCGCTGACTTCCTTTTCATCTGCATTGCATGTTTGCTCCAGAAACATGTCAGGAGATACTGCATTATGACTACCATTGGCACGCCTGGCAACAAAATTACCATTAAGGAAGGAATTGTACACCTCTGTCGGAAGAGTATCTCACAGACATTATTATCACTGGCTACGGCTCTTCACCATAGCCTGTCAATGGCCAAATTCGAAGCCGAAGCCAAAGCCACAACAGATCCAGGCAACAGCTTAATTATACTCTGCGACTGCAGCATATCGCCTGTGAATATAAAGCTAAACTGATACACCCGCAATATAATGTCAACATAAGTGCATGCATGCCTTTAAATTTAAGATTTTCTAGGGCACGGCCCTTTTGCCTTCGATAATGAAAAATTTGGCAGGGCACTAAGGCCAATTAAAGCAAAGGGCACCAAGGCAAATGGCATTCTAAAAAAATGGGCACGGAGGAGATTGGTCGTGTGAATGTATCGATGTGATTTTTGCAGGGATTCTGTGCAGTGAAATCTCCTTTACGCATGCGCAGTTTGCTGTTGCTCGACACATGAAGGAAACACTACAATTGAACACGGCTTTTGTAAACACAAATTCAGTTTTGATTGTCAGTTGCATAATAAGATTTGTGTAGAACAGTCAATTCTCTGTATAAACAACATTTCATTGGTGTTGCTGTATATTTACAGCAAATATGTCATAATTATTTTTACAAAGTGCATGTACATGTATATTTATATCCTCTTTGTATAAATTGATGTTAAAACACGAAAACTACCGGTAGAGACACGTAGGTCACATGTACCATCATTGTATGTCCAAAATCTGTCCAAATTAAAATACAGTGATTGATTGTTTTTAAAAGGGGAAAAAACCTGCTTTTTAACAGAGTTTGTTTTTGCAGCGCGGGAAAATCACTGGTACATGTACCCTATACATTTCATCGTTCATAGAATATCGTAGTACCAGCGATACACGTGTAGCCTCTGACCCACGCACACAAACACTGCAAAACGAGGGGCGTTCGCTACCGGACTGTGTTGTGTATTGTGTGAAAGCCTGCGATGAAATCGCAGGCATCCTTGGGCGTCAGACACCCGGTGCCAATAATCACAGATGTGTGTTTCCAGCGCTCGTGTGAAACGGCATTAACACATACACCTGGACCAGAAACCTGGACCCTAAGTGACCTCAGAAGACATGTTATTCTATCAACAGTGTCAGCAATCTATTCTGGGCATCCAGTGATTGGACTTTGTCAGTAATAGAGAGGTCACCTACTGAATATGATTGACTACCATTGACCATCAAATTGAACATTGTCACACTGGATTTTTTTGGCCACAGCACTTGCCTGGCTGACAATACTTCAAACAAAAGGCTCCTGGGCATGCCCATCAATTCCAGTAGAGGCCAAAAACATAATGATGCAATATGGCAAACTATTTACTTTCCACAATTTGTGCAAATGTAGATGTGACTGTACCAGTTATGCCTGGCTGGGTTTAGTGTGTTCCTGGGAGGGATGTACATGTAATTACCTGTGTACATGTAGCATCCTATCATCGCCTTGACCAGGATGACTTCTACTGGATGTGGTGTTCAGAGAAGCTGGTTGCTTCCTCTGCTTTGTCAAACTGTGAAATGTTACACAGAGAAACTGTCAAATATGCAATCATTAGCATGTCACACTGCACTGAGTTATATGCATGTAAGTCCTGCAAAAATAGTTAAAGCCAATGTGCATGTGATCCATGATCTAAGGCTGAAACAGTAAATGCCAAATGAAAAAAAAAAATGGGAACATTTTGGGAGGGAGGGTCGTTCAATTTTTGTTTTGTTTTTGTTTTACCATCCATGAAAACAATACTACATGTATGTATCTGTTTGTATAGCTATTCAAACCGTGGACCTTTAACAAAGAGGACAATAGGGTCCACGATTGAGTCAAGGTCCACGATTGAAAATCGTGTACAAAACATATGGGAGGCCTTCCGAAAAAGTTGGAGTATAAACAAAAGAGGAACAATGGGAGGTCCACGATTGCAGGTATTTACACACTTGTATATGTATACATGTATGTATTTCTATTAAATGGTTTAGTATACATATGTACATTGTACATGTAAATCACAATGCAGGGTATGTGTGTTACACTAAGTTTATACATTATAATTTGTGTAGGCCTACAACGGCAGACAAAATGAGCACATGTTTAAATGGAAGCCAAAAGCTAATATTTAGTTTTCTCACTACTTGTTTTATTTGGCACAAACTTTGGAAAAGGTACATTTTAAAGATTTCAGGACATTGTTCCCCCAAAAGATCACGTTTTCAAGGATTTTAAGACAATATGTCCCTTTAAATGATTACTCTGTGTAAATTTGCAATGACTTTAAACCTCATATGCAACTACATGTAGCAGAGGTGCTGTAAATTGAGAGAATGATGAATATTGTTAGATAACTGTTAAAGATCAACTCCAACGGTTTTGAAAAGTTTTTCAAAGTGAACAAACTGGCAGGAGCGGGATTCGAACCTGCGACCTCCGGGTTACCGTACCGGCGCTCTACTAACTGAGCTATCTTGCCCTATGTTGGCGGTCTCCCAAATTGTCAGTATCTTTGTTCGGGTGGGCGCTAGTCAGAAGTCATAAACCCAGAATGCTGTATAGCCAGGGATCACACCCAATATTTTACGATACAACCTAGGAAGCGACATTTTGGGGATCACTCAATTAAGATACGACTTTTTAACTTATAAATCGTCAAACAATCCACAAGGGAAACTGACTAGGTAAATTTGAATACATTTTCAAAGTGAACAAAGAAACTGGCAGGAGCGGGATTCGAACCTGCGACCTCCCGGTTACCGTACCGGCGCTCTACCAACTGAGCTATCTTGCCCTTTGAAAAGTGTTAGAATGAAATGTTATTGGGTTCAATATATAATAAATCACTTATTCATTACAAAATCATGTTTGTTTTGCATCTCATTGTTGTGCGGTTATTTTGCGAGAAATTATTACCATTTTCTTTTGAGTTTATGAAAACTGTCAACAAATTAACCGCTGGTTGGGCCGTTGATAAATGAAAAAGGCATGATACCATAACGGAGAAAGCAAACAAATGGTACCCGGCACGGTTGGTTTCGCCCTGGCTACAGCATGGTGCACACATGCGATATGCATGCGGGATGTACACTGTATACATGTACCTGTACATTTGAAACACGATACATCGTTGTTTTTTGTTCGTGAAGTTTTGTTCTTTTCTGCATGAATAAATAAATAACACAAAAAATCATGTGTAATCATTGAAGACTGCAAGCAGAATTCATGCCAAAGAATTTGTATTTTGAAGATGATTTGGGTTTCCTTTATTGTCCACTTCTGGGGCGACTTTGTCCGGTGCAACGACAGGCTTATACCGTACCGATCATCGGCTCCATCGGAAACATGTTGCGGACTTCAAACAAGTGGAGCAGGGAAAGGAACAGCGGAAATTTCACATGCCTGAATATTACGGTCGGATTTCACAAAATCCGTATTTATAAACCCAAATTTATACTTCCATATTTTTCGGCACGAAATATGGAAAATGCATACTGGTTGGCAGCTCTGTATATGCACAGTACTATTTTAAATATTGTGGCTTATGTTGTTTAACAAAAGTAGAGTTCAATGCATACTTTATTGTAATAGTCATTACTGATGATCCTCCAAGATGATCCTCCAACTGTGCTCGTCTTACCCGTAGAGCTCACTACATATGCAGGGTGCGAGTGTACGACATAAGAGTGTACAAAGTGGAAGGCGGACTGCAAGATAGCAGAAGCCCTGAGATAACCAGATTCGCCAAATCGGGGTAAAGCAGACCTAACTGGGGTTGGAAAAGAAGATCTGGCTGATGTGGGAGGTGCAGCGGGGCATGGTTAAGGAGGCGGACAAGTCATGGGAACCACGGTTGTCAACGCCAGAAGGGGGTGATGAGGAGGACCCTGCACTTGCAGGGTTCTGGCTCGATCTTTCCGAGTACTCGGGGGTATGTAAAGTGAGATTGGGGAAAAAGCGTGGGGGAAAAGCGTAGGGGAACAGGTTTGTCCACGCGAAGAAAAGGGCATCAGTTTGCCATGCCAGAGGCTCCGGGAACCTGAAACAGTACACCGGGAGCTGGCAGTTGAGTTCCGTTGCAATAAGGTTGACATGCGCAAGATCCAACTGTGAGATGATTGTCTGCGGGACCGAGGATGGAAGGGACCACTCCATGGGGTAAAGCCAGCCCCCGGAGAGTGCGTTAGCTGTGGTTTTGTCCATGCCTGCTAGATGGACCGCTCCGAGAGAGATAGCGTGCTGTCGGCACCAGTGCATTAACTGCCACGTAAGTAGTCATAGGCTCGGGAAATGCATCCGGTTGATGTAGGATACCACAGTTGTGTTGTCACAACGGATAAGAACAGATTGGCCCTGCACCATGTGCTGAAAGCAGTGAAGGCGTGCACGAAAGTGGGCCAGAAGATGGAGTTGAAGCGGGCGCATGTACTGGCGGCAGAACGGAACCACATCCGTAAGGCTTGCCAGGAGGCTGAGGAAGCGCAACCAAGCCAAGGCTGGTGCTGTTGGCTGTTCGAGGAGAAATGTAATTTCGTTCGGTTGAACTGCGTGAATTAGCACGAAATTAAGTTCTCAATGTAGGAATAATCACTCCGCTTTGCGGTGTCACAAGGTGTACAGAGGTGATGGTGTAAAAGGTAGGGAGAGAAAGGAAGTAGTCATCTGCACACCGACAGGCTACCGAGTATCTATTGATTCTCTCTAACGCACATTCCACACATCATGGAGGGGCACTCAAGCGATCCCAACTCGACAACGCCCCAGCGACTACTGCAAGCTTTCCACGTTGCAACCACAGATCTACATGTACAGCACACAATCAGAGAGTCTTGTGCTGGAGAGTCTTGTGCTGGAGAGTCTTGATCCAGAAACAGTGCTAGTAGCACGACAGCTCCACACCATACGAGTCAGGCTTGGCACATTGATACGTTTCAAGATAAGTACCTTGATGCAATTTCTAATGATAGTTATGAATGCGAATTAGGAGATACAGGGAAACTGGTCAAAAGCAGATTAAACAACATGGCTCTTTCTGGCTCGAGCACTGTTCAAACTAAATTCGTTCTAGACATATTCACGGATGGGTATAAAATCTCATTCAATCCTTACCATCAGAACCCTCTAAAACACACAATAACAGGTCAGCAAAAGATAACGAACCATTGTATCACAGGCTGTTCTTCAGTTATCCAGGGTTCGCCCTTAACACTGGTCCGCTGGCCAAATGCCAGTAAAAACAGCGGAGGACTAGTTAAAACTCTTTCCAAAAAGTCCGGCGGGCCAGTTAAAATATGCTACCCCAAAAAAAATTCACTACAGTGCATGCATAGCCCAATGAACGCGTGCTGAAAATTATGCCAGCCAGCGCAAATGATTACAGCTAGTCTACATAATTATTACTACCGTATCGAGTCAGAATGAAATAAACATTAACCGCAATTTCTACAAAGATCGAGCTAGTCGAAATGAAATAAACATTAACTGCAATTTCTACAAAGCGGTGTACTGTAATGTATACTACTAGTTTGTTGTTTACACGAAATGTATCAAAAATGTATACAAATACACTGGTAGTAGGGGCTTGGCACAGTTAGTTGTTGCAAATTTTGAGTTTGAAAGGGCCTAGCGTTTTCTGTTGACTTACATGTAAGGAAATCCAGCAAAATACACTATTTGCACTGACTTTCTTGTACTGACTTTCTTGTACAGCATGTGCACTGATGAAAACACTTAGTTATTTTTCTTCCCATTTCTCAATAACAACCATCAGATGACTCTGATTATTAGTCTGTACTTGGGACTTAGTTCATAAGAACTCAAGAGGGATACATTTTACATGGTGAAACCTTCTTTCTCTTTGATTATCTGCCACCATGCACAATGATGCAGAGCCTCAAATTTTGGATGGTCTCCATTCCAATAGATAACAAAATAGGCAATGATAGGACACAGATTGACAACTTTAAAATTTCCTTTTACATATGTCATTTGATGAATGACCGTTTGGAAGAAAAATGTGTGCGTTCTCCCATTTACTGCATTGTGACTGTTTAACGTTTGCCAAATTTCCAGATGAACGCCCATCCTTTCATTGTTCATAATTGAATTGAATATTGACCAAATCCAGTAATTTTTACACGTATGGGTAGCTTAGATCTAGCGCAACAATTTGCCAAATTTCCAGACGATCGCCCCTCCTTTCCCTGTTCATAATTGAATGGAATATTGACCAAATCCAATAATTTGTACACGTATGGGTAGCTTAGATCTAGCGCAACAATTTGAGACCATCGCCAGCTTCATAGAGTTAGAACTCTTCGAGAAAATTCAAACCTCACAACAAATTTCTTTCAAGTGAACTATTGTGCGTTCTCACGTTTACTGCATTGTGACTGTTTAACGTTTGCCAAATTTCCAGATGAACGCTCCTCCTTTCCCTGTTCAGAATTGAATGGAATATTGACCAAATCCAGAAATTTTTACACGTATGGGTTGCTTAGATCTAGCGCCGTTTTAAATTCCCTTAAAACACTAGTTGAACTCAATTTGGTTTAAAGTTTTAGCTGACACGGTGTCTGAATGGTTTTAAAGTTGCACCGAATCAGTTTTATCTCGTCGCTAAAACGGTGATTTAAAGCACCTCAGAGGGAGGGTTTAGTGCTAAACCAGAACGGTTTTATCCCCTAAAACGATGTCTGAACGGTTTTAGCTAAAACGCTTCTTGTTTTAGCCAGCACCACAGTTGACCCGGTGTTACGTAACCCCCTTTTGTGGCGCGCCTTTTGTTGTGTAAACAATCGTGGTTGTCAGTGCATGTCCTATACACAGCATGCGTAGCATGCATGCCAACGTACGCGCAAGCGTGGTCCATCAGTCGCAATCTTTGCTGGATACAGTGTGAAGCCTTCACGTCCGTCTTTCTGCTCTTGCCCTTTAGGGTTGCACACCAGTAAATAAACTTCCATAGACTCCAATGATAAATAAGCAAACTTCAAAAATTCAGGAAAAATACTTACATGTAGAACTCTCCAAAGCATTTGAGACACACATCAAATTTAAGCTTAATTCATCATTTTTCAGTTCTGTTTAAATTTATGGGGATTAACCAATGACTTTTGGGAGAAATTTCCATCCAAAGATGAGATCAATGGTTACGAAGCACGTATGCCGGCAACCCAGTTGAAAGCTGTGCATGCACAATATACATGATGCATCCTATACACACAATTTTATGATGTACACACGAACTAGCGTGTGCTTTATGTAAATGGAGCGGAAGTTTCTATGTGACCCCAGAATGGAGATAAACCACTTCGAGTTGAACTTGCTATACCTAAAACGGTGTCTGAACGCTCAGTACATTTAAATTTTACGACCGGCCACCCGTGGTGAATGACCGTTTTAACTCAAACGATGTCTGACTAAAACGATGTCAGGTTTCTTCAGGCTTCCGAGCTACAGTGCCTAGGGCGCTTTTGAGGAATCCTTGGTTTCACTACCAGAAAGAATTAATAATAATAATAATAAAAATAATAATAATAATAATAATTATAAATCTCCTGGATGCGGCAAATGGGCGACTCTTCCCGAAATAACCTTATTGGGGCGACACGAGTGTCGCCCTTTTAGAGCACTTTCCCAACGCGCCTTACTAAAAAGCACTCCAAAGGGGCGACTTTCACAATAGGGCGACACCAAATTGTCGCCCTATTCGACCAGGTCACCCTAACCCACTCTTTTCCAGGATTATGTGTCGCCCTATCCGGCAATTGAGGAAAATTAGAAATCTCCTGGATGCGGCAAATGGGCGACTCTTTCCGAAAAAACGAGTGTCGCCCTTTTAGAGCACTTTCCCAACGCGCCTTACTAAAAAACACTCCTAAAGGGCGACTTTCACAATAGGGCGACAGTTATGTGTCGCCCTATTCGACCAGGTCACCCTAACCCACTCTTTTCCAGGATTATGTGTCGCCCTATCCGGCAATTGAGAAAAATTATTATTTGATTATTTCACTTGATTATTTCAGCTTACTGATGTCTGAACTGAAACTGTGATTCACCTTTGGGTGTGGCTAGAATGATTGGCTGTCTTGCGTTGTGAGGCAGTGGAGACTCTATGCTGAGAGGAAGATTGGCTTGATGGAAGGTCGGCTAAGGTTGCAAGGACAAACGTTGCTTCTAAAGTCTGTTCACTCTCCATGGCAAAGACAATAGGCCTAAATAGAAATAGCAATGGAAAAAATATTATAATCGTCTGGTTCCGTAACCTGAGGATTCCCCGACGACTAAATCTTAGGTCAGGTATTACCCACGGTTTAAAATAAATAATGACGTGCAGTGTTAATAGTCCTAGTAACGTCAGTGGTATCATTCAAATTTAATATTCTTGCAAAATCCGGTCGGCAAAATACTGCTAGGGTATTTTTAAATTTTTTATGTGTATAATTGAGAATTTAAATTCCACGATCTGTAACAGGCCTGACAGACATTTTATTATTGCAAACATCAACGTTAACAGCCGAATGTTACCGAAAACAAGTTCGGAAAACTTCGGACATTTTCGGAAACGGGAGGAATTCCTCCCGTTTTCGTCTTGTGACATTGGTGGCTACCGGACCTACAAGTAATATTCATCAGAAATAGTCAGAATATTTTGGTTTGAGAACCGGACTAACATTAAAACTGTTGACAACTTCATATGATTCACTGATGATTACCTGACCAGCGTTTTTGCATTTTTTGCATTTAGTCAAACCAGCAATTTTGGCAGCATTTGGACATCATTTCTTATTTTAAAAAATCAAATAAATGTGTCGACAACACGGTGATGATACACATGCACTGACCAAAAACAGTAGACTATTTTTTGGGCCTATTGTCAAGTTCTTTTGTTATAAGAAAAGTGTGATTTGTGCACATCTGCCACAGATAATACAACCACTTGTTGGGTTGGCCTACAGATGGAGGTAAATGGCACCTGACATTCTACACTTAAGTGTTCTATTTCTATTACGTGTAAAGTACATTTATATGACATTCAGTTTGATCGATTAGTATAACCATGGAGGAAGGTAATCAAGAGAGGCTCACGTTAGAAACGTTAGAAATGGTTAGCCAATGCCTATTTAGAGTTAGAAACATTTGTTCTTACTTTCCAGTGGACTCAAAATGCAGTGACACAGGCAAGCCAGCAGCATCAGAGAAACTCAACACTGCCTGCAGGAATTGCATGTGAGGGAAGAACACAACAAAACACCTTCATATACATTTGTATGAACAATCACTACAAAATTATAAAAATAGAGATTTTGTTGACACTGAATTTGTACATTCATAGCTTTGCCATGGGGTAAAATACTTAACTGCCTTGGCTACAGTCTACAATTATGCTACCAATATGATACATGTAGCCGTTTGTAAACAACCTTCCAATCAACAAACACAAAGCCTAATATCACATTTACCATTGTGTAATGGGAGCTGGTTACCAAACTAGTTAGCAAAAATTAGGACATCAATTCGGTGTTCTCAACTCATAAATAACCCGACTTTCCTTAAGCAATACTCGATCAGACCCTAACATTACACCTCTTAGCTTTCCATTTCAGGATTCCCTCCCTGGAGTCTAGGCATTCTTCTGCCGAAGGTCAGAGCATACTGACTGAAATGTCAACTTTGTACATCTAGTTCTTCTAAGAACCACACTTCTCTTTTTTGAGTTTTTAAAGTGAACAAAGAAATCTGGCAAGATCGTGGGATTTAAATCTGCGACCTCCGGAATACTGTACCAGTACTCTATCAGCTATCTTGCCCCATGTTGGCGGTCTCCCAAATTGTCAGTGTCTTTGTTCGGGGGTGCTAGTCATAAGTCATAAACCCACAATGCCGAATAGCCAGGGATCATACCCCAACTTTACGATACAACTTGTGAGGAAACAACATTGTGGGGATCACTCAATAAGGATACGACTTTTTAACTTTATGCCCAGGGCAAAATAACTCAGTTGGTAGAGTGTTGTGGTTTGTTTGATATTGTAAGATTAAAACGTTATTCCGGAGGTCGCAGGTTCAAATCCCGCTCCTGCCAGTTTTCTTTGTTTACTTTGAAGACTCATTCAAAGTACCTAGTCAGTTTCCCTTGTGGTTTATTTGATTGATCTTTTCTTTTTTGAGTTAAATCTGTTTCACACGACCATTGATAACACGGGTCCCATGCGATGAAATTGCATCGATGTCACAAATGCACGGATTGCGTGCCATGTGAAAGTGTATCTCTGTCACCAAATGGCATGGGTCCCATGCGGTTCGTGACAGGAATCAAGACTTCCTCCAAAATTCTGCATCGATGCGACATCCGTGCGACGATCACCGAGATTGGTCATGTGAGTGTATCGGTGCGATTTTCGCAAGGATACTGTGCAGTTTGCTGTTTAAAATTTGTTCAGTTCCCGATTGGTCAGTTGCTGCGTAATGAGATTTGTGTAGGCGAACAGTAGATTCTCTGTATAAAATAAACAACACTTCCTTAGTGTTGCTGTATATTTACAGCAAATTTTGACAAAGTGGGCTTGTATGTACATTTACGTTATGTATAATTGACGTTGATATTTTCTCGGTCACAGTACCCTAATTTTACGTCCAAAATCTGTTAAAACTAAAATACGATGATTGGGAAAAAAAAAAATTTCCCGGAATTTTTAACAGTGTGGGAAAATCACTGGTACCCTATAAATTTCATTGTTCATAAAATATCGCAACACCAGGGATACACGTGCAAACATTGCAAAACGAGAGACGTTTGCTACCGGACTGTGTTGTATCGTGTGAAAGCCTGCAATTTCATCGCAGGCACCCTTGGGCATGAGACACCCGGCACCAATCATCGCAGATGTGTGTTTCCAGGGCTCGTGACGTGAAACGGGCTTTATAATTACTTTACAGTGGAAATTACCCTGCATGGGGTCTACATGTATGCTCAATGGGTCTGACACTTGGGATATTGTATCTGGCACCCGTTAAAGATTTATGTTTTATTTAGATCTGGGCACAGGGAAACTGTTCAGATGGTAGGGTTGGCAACCAGAAATGTGGCCAACCCTTCTACATGTACACTCTGTTCATGGGCCCTTACCTAGCGTGGCTGGATAGCCTTGTACTGGCCGACTTACATACAAAAAAGTGCCTGAAATGCCATATGACATGTATGAGATCTTACCCTAAGTTCCTTCAGGCAAAATGTCACTTCTGCATCAACACCTATTGTATAGTCATCAAACTCAGTTGGACTAAGAAACATCTCCGAGTGCACAACTTTATTGGGATCTGTTGATTGTGTAAAACAAGTACAGCCATTAATTTTAAAACTCAGACTGTACATTTGAATGAAACAGACATCCTTGCTGTGGTTCAGCCCTTTAATATGTATACAACATTAATAACATGTTTTCTGTATTTTTTTCCCATGAATAAAATGGCCCGCTTTTCATTCAATCTTTTCAATTACATTTCTAAATCAAAAGTTTGCTCTAAGGCACTGGGGCACAAAGTGAAGAATAATTATTGATGGTATGTCTCCTGAAATATGTGAGCGTTCAGGAGTCTCTTGAAGTGTCTTTTCAAGCAGTGCTGAACGTGACGTCATGTTGGGAACGGTGGCACACACAGTGCAAGGTACATTGTAAGTTTAGGCCTGCATGCACAATGAACATGTTCACTGCTTGCACTCAACAGATTATCGTGAAGTCAAAAGGGGGAGAAAATTATATGTCGCAGTTTATACAAAATGCACAGGAAGTTTAATAAAGAAAATACCATCAGACTGGATTTTTTCTTTTATCCTAACATTTTTGAAGGATTCCAATGGAACTGCAGCATGTGAACCTGCATATTGGTTTATATAGCTTCCGTTGCAGGGACCAGTGAAACATTTCAGGCAAATACGTACGGCTGCTAGCCCGCGATAATTTTGCATTTTGTTTGCGCCAGAAACCGATAAATTTTAGCATAAAAAAGCAATTGCTATGCAGACTTGGAGATCAGATATTTTTAATGATGAGACTGCCATGTGTATGCTAAAGTACACCACAGTGATGAAGATGACAGCGAGTGCACTGGCAAGGGCATGGTAGAGAAGGAAGGGGGGGGGGGGGGACAGTACAAGGCAGTACTAGGATTGCTTACGTTAGTGTCATCCCAAATTTGCTTATGTCTTGGATCCGAGGTGAATTAAATACAAGCTATGCTTGTCCTATGAGTGGTATTGTATACAACAGCAACAAATCAACATTGCATTTTTGAAGAAAAAAATATACAAGACGACAAATCTTTTTTCTAAAGCCAAGGGAAAAGTGGGCGCAGTAATCAGACACTGAATGTAACAATCACGCACGTTCGTCATATCCCAAATGCAACATTGTTTTGTACCAAGACGAATAAATACAGATGACTCTATAATATGTTGTATACATCAGCAACACATCAATGTTGCATTTCTGGAGAAAAACTTTATTCAAGATGACAAATCTCTGTCCAAGCAGTGGATTGATTATCACAATGTCATGACTCATGTGCATGAGCAGTGCCATGCTTTACATGTACATGTACATTTGTATGTGCCACCACTGGTACAGGGGGCCCAGCATTGCATGCCTGGGCCTGCAGGCCCAACAGGCCATTAGTCTGCTTCCTGACATGTCATCAATAATGCCGTCCACTTAGAGGTGGAGTCAGTCCCCACGGCCACCCCTTCTTAAAAATTGTTTTTAAAATACCTGTAATATATATAAAAAATGCAGCAATGGCCAACATGAGTTTAAAATTATCTGTTTTATTGTTCAAGCATAGAACAAATCCATTGCAACTACCCTTTAAAGACCACATAATACTTTTGTTTAACCTAAATTCTGAATGATCAAATTATATTCATTGGAAAAAATATACCTTGAAACAGTTCCTTCATAGTATTAACTACGAAAATTACTTGTCCAAAGGTGTTCATAATTGAGGAAATGACAATAATGACGTAAATATTCAAATTTTTGCTATTAAACATTGTTAAGTGATCTTATTTGGCCGTCAAGCCATTAGACTGCCTTGGCTCCATATATACATGCTCTTCTGTCCCTGTTCATAATACAGAGATGTGTGCAGTGTACAAGGGTCAGAGGTTGTTAGACTACTGTAGGTGCCCAGAAAGTACAATCTTGAAAGACAAACCATTATAATTTTCATAATTTTCTCTAAATTGTTACCACAGGGCAGTGAAATACAATTACAATGTATAAGGTTAGTATCAGCTTAATAGGTTTCCAAAAACAATGAATGAAAAGGGGCTTTAAATTCACTGAATAATTCAACATTATAACAAATTTTTGAAACTTCCACCAGAGTTCATTCCAGTGTATTTTGGGCAAACGGCAATCTTTTTCATTTCAAATAGAGTTACACCTCAATTTTTTTTGTTTGGGAAATATGAGAATCTACTAAGGATTGAATTTCTACATGTAAATCTCACTCGGATGACTTGCCTGGTTCATCTTCTACATAGTTCTTGAAGCTGACATTCTGTGGAGTCACACTTAGGGTAATCTCCTCCTGAGATGTCTGGAAACCACTCACTACATCAATCAATGCCCTAAATGACAAAGATGAAACCTCCCATGAAATTAGATCAACACTATATTTACAAAAAAGTCCACATCATTGTGTAAACAACAAGCAGCTCTCAAAATTACTATTGTTGAGCTTGAGCAATGCTAGTGAAAAATAACCCAATGCAAGTTATACATGTCACTTAATAGGCCTTTTCACACTAGAGCGCCGAACCCCGGGGCGAACTCGCGCGTTTTCACCCCCGAGTTCAACCCTGTGTCGTTTCGCGCAAACCTACCTCAGCCAACCCCGGGGCGAGCTCGCCCCGGGGTTGGGCATGAGCATTTCACACTAGTTTGTATTTCATCGACCCCCAGCTGGCCAGTTAAATTCCTAACTTCCTCCTTGCTGAAAATAATTCCTGAGATTCCGGGAACACAATGACTAACACAAAAGAGGGGGGGGGGGGGGTGTGTCCCTCTGCCACATATTGTGCTTCAGAATAATGGCGCTGCGCTTTCGGCCAAGCTGTATCAATTAACAATAGCGTGCCCTTTGACAGGACCTTTGGAATTATTTTGTCGAGACCACCTGTTTCTCAACCCGGGTTGTACGAAACCCCACACGCGGGGCGACGTTTCACACTAGCCATTTCGCCCCGGGGCCACCCCTGAGATCGGTCTCGCCCTGGGTTGAAAAATCTCACCCCTGGCCTGGAGCAGGGGTGAGTTCGCCCCGGGGCAAGACCAATCTTGGGGGTGGCCCCGGGGTGAAAATGGCTAGTGTGAAACGTCGCACATTCTCACCTCCGCGTCACCCCGGGGCCGCCCCCGAGATTTTGTCTGGTGTGATAATTAAGTCCTAATCAGTGCTTGCATTTAAGGCAAGTGAAAAATTAGCCACATGCAACTTATCTTGAAATCAGGTTTGCATTTTGTGCAAACAAAAAGCACCAGTGTGTCAGCTCCAGTTTGTCTAATTAATGCCAAATATTTAACAATGATTGTCTGAATGTATATAATCCAATTAATTATCAGATTTGAACAAAGGGTTTTTTACAAATGTACAGCATGTTCATACTGTCCGAGCATATGGGAAAAAATTATGCGACACAGGCTTACTCGGGTGGGACTTGAGCCCAAGACCTCCCACTGACTAGTACAGATATCTTAACCAGCGTTGTAGGTCTTGAGACGTGGTGACTGTCTCGAAAACTTTTTTTGAGGTCTCGGTCTTGGTCTCGGATTCCAAGGTAGCGGGTTTTACCCTCGAGACCCGTCGAGAACACAAGAAAATACAATGCGCCATGTGAATCTAGTCTTCATTCCAAACATAAACAACAAGTTGTACATGTAAGTGCAGGTTTAATTTTCCTGCTGAAGAATTATATTAGATTGAAGCTGGAATGAAGACCAGTCAATGCAGCTTGTTTTTTTCCGGAATACTGGTGGTACGCACGGATGTGGGTCGCCCATGTATTTCACTAGTGCACATGGGCACACGTGTGCAAACAGATATACATGTGTTCGACATTCTTGCTCCATGCTTACACAATGCATGCTTTTAGTATTGGCCTAGTTTTTTTTGTTACTAATGATCGAGAACAACTGCACCTACATGTAGTACCTTAAAAAAATCAACTTATCAAATTGACACAGATTAACATGTGCGGGAAGTTATCTTTGTGAACATTTTGATCTAAATCAGGGCACAACACTCAATCAGGGTTCCCACCATTTCATAAAAACGAAATTCCCTGATTTTTCCCTGAGTTTTCCCTGATGAATTTTCAAAATTCCAGGATAATTATTTCGACCTACATGTACATGTATATCAAGTTTGACACGTCTTCAATGTTGTTAAAAGAGAGATAAAGAGGGATTTCCACACTAAAAAGCCACCATAGCCAATCATCCAGTGGATACGCTGTTTGGCCATGAGGCAAAATATAACAGACTGACCACTTTTGGGCCAATCAGATTTCCTGACTTTTCCCAGATTTGAGGCATTTTTCTCAAGTTCCCTGACTGGAAAGAGCAAAACTCATTTTCCAGGTTTTCCCTGATTTCCAGGATGCGGTGGGAACCCTGTCAATAAGGGAAATTAGCTTCAACACCATGCATTTTTGTAATTCATGTTGGTCTCGGTCTCGGAAGTTGTGGCTTCAGTCTCGGTCTCAGTCTCGGACATGAAAGTCTCAACTATAACACTGGTCTTAACCCCCTTGTGTCCTGCTGTTATTGATGAGGTGCTGGTATGCCAAGTAGGGGGGTGTGCAGCCCAGCACAAATGCAAACAATGATACCACACTGAATATGCATAGTGCTATTATGCAAACATATGCAGATCTCCTGTGATTGTAAGGATGAGCCCAACTCTTCTCCAACCAAATGAACAATGGGCTTCTGTACTCTATCTAATAAGCAGAAGTGACAAGCAGAAGTACCAGCCCAGATGTGGGAACAGTACCCCATAAGAGGTTTTATAGTTGTCTTGTAAAAGCAAAGGATAGCATCAGGGGTAAATATTTCCAAGCTCAATAAAGACAAACAACTCGCATGGAAGCACTCTTTGTAATACCTGAGATATACTTCTCTCAGCTAAGGCTAGGGGAGATGACAAGTCCAAGAAGATGTATATGTACAATGTAGGTCCAAGAAGACCTCAGGCAAAGTCAAGTGACCCATATGAACTGAAGGAAATGAGTCGTCTCTAGATATACAATGTAGACAAAGAAAACAATTTAATTTTCTTTGCATTGAAAGCTACCAGCCAGTCAACCTCCACGTCAACACACTCTGCAGATCATTGTTGATTGAAGCACCACTACATTGGAAGAAGTGTAGAAGAATTGTGAGAAACACAGTAGAGTGTAGAGTCATCATGGCTAGCTAGACAGAACATTACCAAACAAATCAGTGATAAAAACCAGAAAGAGAGTGAGAGCCCTGTGTGGTACACCAGAATTGACAAAACAAGTAGAAGATTATTGCCCTTCATCAAGGACCACCTTTAACTTGCGGTTGGAAGGGAAAGTGGAGATTCTACCAGACACTAGAGTTGTATTCGAGTCCCTGCAAGTCTTGTCACAAGTCCCTGCAAGTCCCTGCAAGTCCATCACAAGCCCTCCAGTCCTAACCCCAATCACAAGCTATTCAAATGAGCTGTGACAAAGGCATTCCTTTGTCATTGTTCATCCAGTTACTTGTGATGACCGGCTTTATGAAAGGACTTCTGACTGGGCTTGCGAAAGGACTTGTGAAAGGACTTGCAGGGACTCGAATACAGCTCTGCCAGACACACCCCATATGACAGAAGCTTGCACAGAAGGCCCTTATGATGGATATGTCCAGAGCTACTACACAGTACAAGCCGTCAACAATGTTTACGTGCCACTTTATCAAATTCAACTAAGCCATCAAAAAGTGAGTTCCACAAGTGCCTCTGTTTGTATTTAGACATCTTAAATCGTTCTTACAAGCAATATTACAGAATTTGCATGCATACATTTGTGTACATGTACTTACTTGGAATTTGCAACAATGTGGTTGGGACATAGGTCTTTAGAGAAGACAGCTTGAAGGGTCTCTGTTTCCTGGTATGTCAGATTATACGTCTTTACAATGCCTGAGAAGTAAGCAACCAAAGACACAGATGTTACGGCATTTATACAATAAGAACATAAACCAGACAGGTTATTAATCTTGTTTGAACTACATGTAGTGTTGGGCGGTTCCAACGGTTCCCCGGTTCTACCCGGTTCCAATATTGGAATTGGAACCGCGAGTCCAATCTTTTTAAGAACCAGGTACCTGCTATGCTCGGTTCCGGCTCCAAAAGAATCGGTTCCAAAGTAACTTACCCATTCTCTGTGCACAAAGCCCAGAGCCGAGAATCGGATCCGTAACTACATGTACTGGGAATTCAATCGCCGGGTAGTACATTCACTCTGGCTATTCAAAACAATGGCGGGGAAATCACACAGACTCACACCATTTGCGGTCACGAGGCTATAATAGAGCATAATAGCATTGAACCCGATACTAGCCCTGTACCATGTATAATATTATAAACGTGGCTGACACAATTACTCTTAAAAAAGTATGCGCAATCAATTTTATTGTGGAAATTTCCAAGCCGCACCCACGAAAACTGCCAGCAACTGCCTAATTAAACGCAAGCCAATGAGAAAAATGTAGACGTGTCGTATTATTGGTGCTTCGTAACTGCAAAGGCTTGGGAGTCGTGGGCGGAGAATGAAAAATCGCGCAGTCGCGCACTACGTGGCTAGAGATAATGCTCATGTTTATGCATGCAACGTAAGCTCGTTTGGAAACTTTGGAGCCGGGTATTTTGTACCGTACGTACCCGGCCGGCCGAGTCCATCAGAGCCGATTCCCAGCAGTACTCAGAACCGGTTCCAAGTAGTGCGAGGGCTGAGCAAGCTTGACTCCAATGACGCTCAATCACCGCTGTACTTATGGTGCAAGCTTCAGGCTCATCAGCCTGCATGGGCCGGCGCTGTGTGTTGTGTGTGTATATGTACATGTACGAGTGCAGTGAATCATTCTATTCTACACGGTCAGCGATCATCGCGGTAAATAAGATCATAGGTAAGGAACACAAATTAAAGTAATAAACGCTAAGTTTGCTTCAATAACACAATCTCCATAAGTTTCACAGGAAACAGACACATTTGAAACCAGATATAAAGAAGTGGAATAACATGTAGGCTTATTGGACGTCGAAATCCACGAAGCACGGGCCTCACAAGGTGACACCATTCACTTTACATGTAATTTCAAGGGCTTATGTTTTTCATTGAATTTTCTAGGAGCCGGTTCCGACTCGGAACCGGTTCTTTTTAGGGAACCGGAACCGGCTCCAGAAATTCTGGAATCGCCCAACACTAGTTTGAACATTGTTTTCAACTGCCATCCTAAAACAATTGACTTTGTATCTAGAGTATCTGGTTGACTTAAAAACAACTGGATCCCAACTAACCTACTTAAAGACCTAGTACAACGCTTTGAAAAAATGTGAAATTGTTGTCTCAGTCTATGGATATGTCAATAAAGAGAGTAATAAAAAAAAAAATGTTGTACTGTCCTTTTTTATTGGAAAAAAAACCCGCGAATTGGCTTACTTTTGAAAACCCTATCGTCCAAAAAAGTGTACGTCACGTCTCTTATTTGCATGTCATGCATTATGCATCTATTGTGCGTGACGTCATGGCGTGTAGTCCGACTGTGTGTACAGGTTCTGTATATACCTCCGAGGACAAGAGGAGAAAGGAAACCTTTCAGTCCTCGCAAATCAAGTCTGTTGTTGAAATTGGTCCTCACAAGTAGAAGTACGTGCTTAGTCTATGGGGTTGGGTTATATTAAAGGAACAATAGGAAACACAAAGCATTGTCCTCGGAAGTATTAGGAAAGTACGACTGTGTGTACATGTATGTGTACGAAGAGATATACATGTACCGTACACTGGAGACATGAAAACAATAGAGACAAAGTGTGCCAACGGCCGTCTGTCTGCCTCTTCCATTCGAAAAATAGGGGTGCTTGAAATTGCGAAAATAAGCTTTTCTTCTATAAGATCTATACATTGGTCAGTTATGTAAAGAAAATCAACGAAAACAATCTGTAATTGCTCTGTTTTGTCATGCAATGAAGCATGCTGCGACCACGTATGTTAATACAATGTTAGTGGTTTCAATATGACCCCTATAATTTGCGCTAAAAAATGGTTTAGTTTCAAAAGTTTACGCTTTTTTAACATTTCATTTTTTCTCTCTAAATTTAATGCTTAAGGTCTTTTGATTAAACTGTAACCATTTAAAGGAAATCCGTTGGTTCAACATGATCGTTTTTGGGGCGATTTTTGCATGGAAAAAGAATGCCATGTCCCAACAAAATTTCTGTCAACGACGCTGAAGTTGCATAGTCGGATACCGGTTTCAAAGAATCAGCGATATTGTTGTTTGAACCTCGGAACTACATGTAGACCAGGGCAGCTTTGACACAGTTTGACAGCAGCCTGCAGGCCCCCGAGTACCGAGCTTTGTGTACAAGCTCTGTGTGTACGGATAGTGTTGTGTACAATACGCATGTACGTTGGGTTTGCGTGCCTGCGATGTGTGTGCGCCGCAGTCCACGAAGGGAATGAGATATGACCCAACGTTGGTGGTGCCCACCCTGTCCGCCCCCCTGTCCTACATGTAACTAAATGATCATACAATAGCTCATTCAATTTAACCCTAACGCCCCAGGCATTCACATTTGGTCAAAGTACTGTACAATATACTACGAAGTACATGTACTACATAATTTCTAATATGCCAGTGTAGTAACAGTACAACATACATGTACATGTACATGTACATGTACTACAGTTTATTTACTACTAGTAGTATTTTGTAGCTTTAGGCGAGGTTGGGGTATGATGATGGGAATAAATCTACATGTGTACCAACCAGTAAGGTCATTTGTCCTGCCATGGCACCACTTTGAAGTAAATTGGTCTTTTCCGTCAAAAACTGTTTTTGGAGGTTTGGGTAAAATTGGCAAAAAATACTGCTGGATCATAGATCAATACATGTATCTGCAATGCAAGTTCTGTGACGATCGGTGCAATTTTGTAGAGTTGTGTCTGGTTTAAGCCCCAAATTATCAGGTTTCCCCATATCAACACAAGGCAATAAAGTCCCAGAACTTGAATGTGTGGTTTCAAAAGTACCTACCATGCTTACAATGTAGAAGGAAGACTAGTCTGCATTCCTTCAGATCAATGTGCATCTGACATTTATCCACGGTTTTCTCCAAAGTGTAGAGGGATTTGAAGACAGACAGGCAAGACTAAAAACATTGAACGAGGTGAAAATTAAGAACATACATTGTGTAGTTAGACAGATGATTATAAACAAAGGTTATCTGTTAAGAACAGCTACATTTGTGACCCGCTCCAGAAAAAGGTGATATAAGTCGCGCTATGCATTACGTGTAATGGCCCTTTCCAGTTGATGAGAGGGTGAAATTTTTCGTCAAAATTCATTTTGTTTTTTTAGTCTTGAATGACATCTTAAACATCTAAAGTTTCAGGTTTGGTGCACAACAATGTTGATTTCAGTGAATAAAGTGAACAAATAACCTTTTTAGAGTGCATTGTTCCATTGCATTGTATTAGAACTACATGTATGTAGCTATTTCAAAGCCTATTTTCTCTGCAATTTGACTACATACATGTACATGTAGAACTAATTAATATGCAAAAACGTAATATCTCAAGAACGGAAATGGCTTTGGAGCTCTATCATGTACCAAATGAAAGCTTACATTGCCGACTTTCCAAACATACACAAAACTCATTTTTCATATTTCGTGTCATAATATACCTTTTTCTAGAGCGGGTCACATTTCTGTAGTGCACATATATAGTGCAGCTGTAGTGTACTGAACTTCAGCCAAGCAGCGGTTGACATACAAGACATACATGTATACACTGTACATGTACGTGCAGTTGGGGTCTAAAAAATTACATACATTAGCTTGGAAACGAAACTATTCCTTCAATTGTTCCTGTAGCTGTTGTTTTTTGCAATTTTCCTATTATCATGATTATAAACTCTCAGTATCAATAAAGTTGTTTCAAAAGTCCCTTCCGATGTACGCATAATCATTTGGATTTGATTCACAGCTTTGAGATGAATTGCGGATATGTTTGAAGGAATGCAGTGTGTGCAAACTTTTGACTGCAACTTTGTATTGTAGCAAGTGGCTTTGAGTGGTTTTTGAGTCATTTGAGCTACATTTGCTGCACAGCAATCATGGTTGCAAATTTGATTCATAGAAAGTTTTGAAGGGCTGTATGAAAAATGTGTATTGTAGGTGTGTAGTTCTATTACTTTCGTTTATCAAACAAATGTTTCGTGCAAACAAAAAATTGACAAGGGTGGGACCTTGAACATACATGTACACATACATGTACACATACATGTACACATACATGTACACATACATGTACACATACATGTACACATACATGTACACATACATGTACACATACATGTACATGTACAACCTCAGGCATAACTGCCCTACATTTATGTAGGCAGTCTCTCAAGCAGTCAGAAGTCTTAAACCCATAATACTGTATGGCCACCCATAAGCCCGTTTCACACGAGCGCTGGAAACACACATCTGCGATGATTGGCGCCGGGTGTCTGATGCCCAAGGATGCCTGCGATTTTATCGCAGGCTTTCACACGATACAACACAGTCCGGTAGCGAACATCCCCTGTTTTGCAGTGTTTGCATGCGTGGGTCAGAGGCTACGTGTGTATCGCTGGTACTACGATATTCTATGAATGATGAAATTTATAGGGCACCAGTGATTTACCTGCACTTAAAACAATTCCGTAAAATAAGGTTTATTCCCCTTTTAAAAACAAACGATCACCGTAAAATTATTGTAGTGTGATCTACATGTACGTGTCCCTACCGGTAGTTTTCGTGTTTTAACGTCAATTTATACAAAGAAGATGTAAATTTACATGCACTTTGTAAAAATAACATTTGCTGTAAATACAATGTATACAGCAACACCAATGAAATGCTGTTTATTTACAGATAAACTACTGTTCTACACAAATTTCATTACGCAGCAAGCAACTGACCAATGCAAACTGAATTTGTGTTTACAAAAGCCACGTTAAATTGAACGGTAGTGTTTCCTACCTCCATGTGTACAGCAACAGAGTGGAAGTGCTGTGGCCTAGTGGTTTGGCACATTGAATTCAAGGTCTGTGGGTAATTCTGCAGGTTGAGGCATTATTAACGTGTTGCAGTTACTAGTGGACTAGTTACCCATCCTGACCCTATTCATACTGTGAAGAGATTATTAGCTTGTCTTGTTTCAGTGTGAGGCGCTGGTTCTTCCATATATTCCTCTGTAGCCCACACCTCGAGTGCCCTAGGGTTTGTGATGGGCGAATTGCATTAAAAAAAAAAATGCAAACTGCACATGCGCAAAGGTGATTTCACTGCACAATATCCCTGCGAAAACCGCATTGATACATTCACGCGACCAATCTCGGTGATCACTGCACGGATGTCGCATCAATGCGAAATTTTTGAGGTCTTGATCCCTGTCACGAACCGCATGGGCCCCATGCGATTTGGTGACAGGAATACACTTTCAAACGGCACGGAATCCGTGCATTCGTGACATTGATGCGATTTCATCGTGTTTCCAAAGCTCGTGTTGAGCACACATACATGTACTTGTATCACACCCAAACTTAATCATGTTTTGAAGTTTAGCTTGCAACCCCTGGCTAACAAAGCATACATCTTTCGACATGTACAAAGTAACATTTATTTTGTCTCAAACATTCTTGTTCCACATTTACTGAACTGTCTGTAAAGTTGTGTTTTTTTTATTTTGGGGCAAACTTGCTAAAAAAATTGAAAATTCTCGATTTTCTTGCCAGTTTCCTCTTTGGCTGGTGCACAAACTTGAGCTGTACGAGGTGCGATCAAAAAGTTCCGAGACTGCGCCTATAACAAGCAAAAACCGTACGTGATTTAAATCTGGCCGCCATACCCTTCAAAGTAGTCCCCTTGTGCAGTGATACACCACTCCCAGCGCTCCTGCCACGCTTGGAACGTTCCCTGGAAATCCCGTTCCGTAAGCACGTCAAGCACCATCTGCGATTCTCGCTGGATCTCCTCCAGTGTCAAAACGGCAACCCTTCGGCTTCAACTTAAATTTGGGGAACAGAAAGAAGTCGCAGGGAGCCAAATCCGGCGAGTAGGGAGGTAGGGAGCGATGATTGTGTTGTTGCGGGCGAGAAACTCGCGCATTTTCAACTCGCTGTGAGCAGGCACGTTGTCATGTTGGAGCACCCGATTGCCAGTGTGCCACAGTTCAGGCCGTTTGCACCGAATGTTCTCTCTCGGACGCCTCAGAACAGTGTAGTAGAACTCAGTATTGACAGTCTGATCCTGTGGGAGGAATTCACGGTTCACAACCCCGCGAATGTCAAAGAAAACGATGAGCATGCTCTTGGTTGCGCTCCTGATGACCTGACGCGCCTTCTTCGGTCTTGGAGACTGTGGGCTCTTCCACTGCAAAGACTGCTGTTTGGTCTCTGGGTCGTAGCTCCAGACCCAACTCTCATCACCGTTGATGATACTCCACATGAAGTTCGGGTTATCCCCGGCCTGTTGACGGAGATCCTCGCAGACTTCGACACGGTGCTGCTTCTGCTCAAGTTTCAGTTTCATGGTGAAATCGCAAATGCGCACGTACCAGCGGTCACAAAAATGCGTGTAACACAGGTGCTGATGTTGATCAAGTGATGTAACTTGGAATACTTACCCAAGAAAGATATTACTTACACCTGCTATATGCACACTACTGTGCTGCGCTCCGTTCGTTCGCAACAGGAACAGTCTCGGAACTTTTTGATCACACCTCGTACATGTACCCAAAAGTAGCCAGTGATTAGCTGTAAAGAAACAGTAAAATCTCTAATTTTGATTTGGCTTCTTGGTCTAGTCCTAGTCAGTAATATTCGTGAGTTACATGCAGGTGTTACCTTCATTGTTATCCTGCATCTAAAGCTGTCGTCGTCCTCCTGTTGACTCAGTGACCCATTGACATATGACAGGAAGAAACTCGGTGCAAACAGAAAGCAGGCATAAGCTGACCTGGAAGAATTAACTGTCCTGAGAGCCAGCTAATGGCATACAAAAAGATACATAGTAAATGCCCATTATTAAAATGCTTATTCTGCATTAAGCCTGTTTCATACAAGCCCATATTCATGGTGAACATTATTAATCAGAGGTGACGTACATTTTTGTAACTTTAAAATGTGTACTTTTGGATCGATTACATTGTACTTTCAAACAAGTACAATTACATGTAAGTAAATAAAGACTTCAGGCATAAAAGCTGCTAAACACCACTTCCATGAAAAAAGGAGATAACGATATCAAGTGAAAGCTCTAACTGCCTAGTATACAATGTACGATCATCAAATACTTTTTGCTGGTGTTTAGCGGCTTTTGCACCTAGAGTCTGGGCCAAAATGTTAGTGACAATCCCCGACATAAGACCTGGGGCAGCCCGGGGGGGGGGGGGGGGGGGGGGGGGGGGGGGGGGGGGGGGGGGGTAAGTAAGGGTAAACAATTGATAGGCGCATTATATTCTCGTGCACGGACACAATCTACATGGTCTAAAAGTTGCAAGGAATGTATTACGTGGCCGTAGTTGATGTAAGTTTTATGTGGTCATATTTCACTTCCAACTGAGTGCCCTTGCGGTTTCTGAACCAGCCTGACTGGTGACGATATATGAATCTTTTGTTTAAAAGAAAAACATACTTGGCAACAGACAACTGCTGCGTTGAGTTTCTATTTTCCTCCGTTTGCAGGATGCCAAGACAAAGCGGTTCGAAAGAGTTCATCAAGCAGCATTTCCAGAATGCACGATACGAGGGCAGTTATAAGGAGGTCATTTCAAAGTCCGCATTCTGCGATCTCAAACGTTCATCTGGACACAGGACATTTGTCACAGTGGACACGTGGTGAACTTTTCTCGCCCTCAAATCTGAACTGTGTAGATAAAAGTATTCTGAGCTGCGACTACACAAGAAGACACAATCTTTGGAAGAACAGTTCACTTATTAGGCAAGCGGCTCAATAACATGGATGTGAACCTGCTTTATAAACACCGGTATTATCAGGTTTCGGGCAGGGGCCGAAATCTGTGTTATCGGTGGAACTTACGTTCATCAAGCGCCTGGGACAATTAGTGCGTCTAACGACAACTGGATTTCGATGGAAAATTGCTGACAAATTTTCAAGCAACTTTATTTGACTTTGTTGTCAGTGAGCAAGGATTCGGGCAGGGGCCGAATTCTGTGTTGTCGGTAGATTTTAGTCATCAAGCGCCTTGGACAATTTGTGCGGCTAACAACAACTGTAATTCGATGGAAACGTGCGGACAAATATCCGGGCATCTTATTTTACTTTGTTGTCAGTGAGCCATAATGTTAGTTTACTGCTCATTTGTTCTCAACCGATGGAGTTATTCTACTGGTGCAATCTTCATCTTGTTTACATTTGAGTTTGTGGCAAAACAGTCATTATGTACTGCCCAGTCTCCTTTACTTAGAAATGTATCATATTTAACGTGCAACGCGCAGTGCACTGGTTTTTGTTCAGAGGCGTGACTCAAAACTGTTTCTTTTCTGACCTGCTTTGGTCGGTGTGTTATTTCTGTATTCCTGTATTATTACGTATACAAGTATGCATATCCGTATTGGGTTAATCAATGGGTCTGTGAATCAATGAATGAAGCTATTATCTAGCCGATAACACTTTGCAATTAAGGAAAACTTTTCAGCACGCCGTGATTACACGCGCCTCTGGTAATTTGAGATTTGACTTCAATCATTGGGTGCTACAAAGTTGCAAGAATGCCCCGTTTTGATTGTATATTTTTCGTTTTTTACTACATGTGTTTTTCTGAGTGTTTTGTTAACAAATCATATATTTCTATTTGACATCCATTGCTTACCTATAATGCACTTGTATTTGTTATCACCAGAGCAAAGAACAAATGCCAAGGCCCATCTACATTTGTACTTCACGCCCCTTCTCACATTGAGGACGGAGTTTAAATGCTTCTAAAGTTTCATGAAAACTTGGTCGCCTTAACTAGGGGCCGGAAAGGAATTTTCCCATTTTTCCCCAACCAATCTGGGGGGTTTTTTTTGGTGGGTTTTTCGCCTTTCCTGGGAGCATTTACAAATTATGGGGTAGACGTCAGTGTTGTAGTCGAGACCCCGAAGTCCGAGACCGAGACCAAGACCGAGACCTGATGGTCCGAGACCGAGACCTAATGGCCCGAGACCGAGACCGAGACCTCGAGACCTTGTATGTCATTTACATAATAAAAGAATGCAAAAAGATCACAAATTTCCATATATGCATTAGCCTATGTGCAAAGGAGTATACATGTACATGTACAAGTAAACCGTATTTATTGACATCAAGAATAAGGCTGCGGTTACACGGTTAACTGACCATTTATCCGGTTACATGTTTACATTACATGTATATCGACATCTTGACTCGAAAACACAATGTCCAGCTGTACTAGAAACGACCGCGATGGCTTTAAGCGGTATAGAGTTTGGGCACGCGTACACGGCAAATAAACGAGGTTGTCATCATGTCATGTACTGCACGTTTATAAATCTTGTCGAGTAGAGCGTACTGTAATCGATTCTGTAAACAAGAAGTTGTCATATACTGCACAATTATACATCTCGAGTCGAGTTGAGTCGAGCGTGCTGTAATCGATTCTGCACATGTGCTGTTTGTATACAATATTGGTGGTCTCGATACCGAGACCAGCAAAATACCGAGACCACGGGGTACCGAGACCGAGACCGAGACCGAGACCACAGGGTACCGAGACCGAGACCGAGACCAGGAAAAACTGGTCTCGAGACCGGTCTCGAGACCGAGACCGGTCTCGAGACCTACAACACTGGTAGACGTTCCTGTTTGGAAAGTAAAATGTTCACCTATTTCGGCTCTCCGGTTTTTGGATAACGATGTGCTCCTAAAATACACTATGGGGTTTTCGATTCTTGTGGGCCTCTGGCATTTGTTCTCGATTTCAATGAGAAATAAAGATTAACGTAAAAAAGAAAAGAAATTCAGGCAGAACTATTTGACATCCCTACCATGTAAAACTCTGTAGGGCCAAGCCCAGCTTCGAGAAGGGGCAGCGACCTATTGATTGTGCTTTATTTGAACTTGGTCAGTTGCCACTTGTCAATCTAGACGGTGCTGAATATTGTTTAATGTTAGGGTTTAATTTACATTACATGTATTTATTAATACAGTCGGTGGAAGTCAGATGATACCAATGGCACAGAAATTCATTGGTTCTTGCCTCATATGAAATAATGTTTTTATCATGAACTTGGCCCAAGGTACTAAGACAACAAATGGTTAAGAATGTTTGAGTAATAGCGCATAACCATCCTGCATTCTATTCAAATTTCACTTTCTTAAAGTTCATACACTCCATAAACCATTTTCAAATCATGGACATTTTCTCTATTCAAATTAAATGTTTCATTATTCAGGCTGAAACTGGGGTCCAGATTTTCGACTGACGTGATTCCCTTTTCAGAGTCAGAGAATATTAAGCACAATGAAGCAAGGTCATCTGGTCCTTGGTTTCACTCTTTGTAAATTCAAGGGGACAAAAAGATATTTCATTTAAGTGCAGTGTTCTCCACGAGGGGTTTTAGCAGGGCGGATCGCCCTGCCAAAATTGTATGCCGCCCCGCTAAAGTGTTACCGCCCTGCTATTTTTTTTCCATTGGATTTTCCCCCATTCTCCACCGTCTTCACAGTTTATCTAAGTACGAAGAAGTTTACCGCACTCTGTGGAACGAACATGAAGAGTTTGCCAGCATTAACATTCAGCAGTATTGCAGTAGCGTTTATGGAGGTATTAAAAGTATATGTAGTAATCGAACAGATCTGGACGCAACGTATGCAACATATTATGCATTCACATCATAAAACTATACACGTAATATTATTCTGGACTGGTTCCAATCTCCCTGGTAATATCATTTTCACTTTGTCGCGTCGAGAACCAGTTTACCTAAGTTACAATGTTCCGTAACACTTGAGGGCGTCTTTTTTTCTCGGAAAAATACCTTATACACGCGCGCTGTGCCCACGTGCATGTTTAGCAATTGACGCGCGATCCTCTCACGCACATAAATATAGAACGTAAAGTTATTGTTTAAACGTTCTATATGTGCGTGAAAGGATCGCGCGTCAATTTTATGTCGCGGCGACCATTGCCGACCGACTATAAACCAGCCTTAAGTAATAATTCAATTCTGTCGGTCTTTTTACAGTCAAACTGATCATTGGTTTATTCAGGCCCGTAACCCCCGAACCCCCCGCTCGGTGACGAGTTCCACTCAGATAAAAAAAATTGCCCCCGAAAAAAATCAACTTTTGATGACCAAACCCCCTCCCCCTAAAAATCTTGCCTTCATTTCAAGTTGTAAACACGAGCAAATTTGATTCAAAGAGTCAGAAGAAAGTGGCCAGGAAATGCCTCAGATTGCACCACAGAGCATCTAGAATCCAAAATTTCCCGGGGCCCTTAAGCGGGCCACGGACCCCATGCCGTAAGGGATTCGCGCTCCGCGCTCGCATTGTATCTGCCGCCCTGCTAAAATTTAAGGCCGTGGAGAACACTGTAAGTGGTGTGCAAATAAGATGGAATGTAGTAAAGTGTGATTTGGGTCAAAAACATGTTTTTTCTTTTGCTAAAATCATGGATTTGGGTAGTCATTTTGTTGTAGTTCATTAATTCAGTTTTTATGCCATGTTAAAAACCACGAGGAAGATATAACGTGAGTGACCTCATTTGAGTGGAGGTACCTCCCTGTACTCTTATGTCCCTTGCATCTAAAATACACACTGATTTGATTCAAAATGGGTTTTATACCTTTGGGTTGACTGAAGGGTAAAACAATGTTACTTCTGTGTTGCAGAGTACAGTTTGAAGAGACTTTAACATCAAAAGTGCAGGCAAATTTTCCTCTTATTTTTTACGTGAGTGATAACCATCAAAACACATGTGTTCAAAAGGTGAATGAATGGGTTGAATTTTTCTTCAAATTTTTGAGTACCCCTTACCCCAAGGTTGTACATGTATCGCTGGTTGGATTCAGCTTGATCAAATACTTTGAAAGCAGTGAGACTGGTCAAAGTAGCCTCCTGGGGCCTATTTCACTAAACTCGACTTAGTGAAACAGGACTTAGTGCCCTTCAGACGCGACTTACACTAAGACACGTCTTAACCAAGTCTTGTTTACATTTCTGTCTCACTAAACCGTTCTTTACTAAGACGTGTTTAAGTCGCGTAGAGAATTATTTTTATATACGTGAACGAGCCTGGTTCAACTATTGACCTTTGTGAAAGTTTTCAACTTTCTTGGCGGCACAAACAAACTTGTCGTACGGAAGATATCATATCGCCAATCACCAACATTACATCATCGGGAAAGAAAATGTCAAAGGTATAGTACCAAAGTATTTTATATAGATAAATTTAAGATAAGAATTAGACAATGATGATGAGTTTTATGAGCAACAAACCTGTCTCCCTTCGGGCTACCTGTGGCTAGGCGGTAAATCACTAGGCTCGTAAGTAGTACTCTAGTACTGCATGTACTGACAGTGACATGACTGAGTACTGTATGTACGTACATACATGTACCATGTACTAACGTTTATAGGTCTATATAGTAGGTACAATGCAGGTTGGTATTGCCCAATTGATGATATGAAGGCCTAGACCCTAGTGTCTAGGAACTTCCTGTCTTTTGTGTTGTATAAGTCTTGCTTTTAAAACAATCGACGGTAGTTTGGGTTATTCCTGTGCGATACCTGTGAAAATAGACATGCTCGCCGTTCAGTCGAAGTATTATTTATCGCGGTTGGCAGGAAGTGGTTTTTACAATGATCTCAACTTTTGTATTCACAGTTAATGTTTTACTAAAACATCCCCTGAATAAAGTCGGATATATTCCCTGTAAAGTTTAGGTTGATTAAAGACGATTAGGCCTTCAGGATGATTTAACACCCCGTCCCCCCTGGAAAGGGACAAAATTCACTGAGACAAGTCTACTGATTGACGATTGGGGGCGCCATTCACTTTATACACGCACGGTGCAGTGCGTCATTTTATTTTGTTAACTCACTTTTTAACGCACTGTCCTTATTTTCATCCTGTAAAGATTTTTACGATTTCGCGGTGGAAATATCGTCTTTCTGCGTCATTTTGTGTTTGCAGCTGTAGAATGAGAACCAGACAATGGAATCTTCATGGACAGAGCACCATTAAAGATTTATGTTAAAATATAGATGGTAGGCCTACCTTTTACTTTTAGCAGACACGTTTGGGCAAAATTTACAAGTTTTTGGAAACGTAAATATTTATTAAAAATAATTAAAAGTCCTGATACAACATTTTGAATTGCCATTTTTATACAACTCAGCAGAAAGCAGTGGTGCACCCAAGGGGGGAGGGGGGATCAGGGGGCTTGATCACCCCCCCCCCCCCCCCCCCCCGATTTGTTTGGTTTTTCCTTCCTAGGAATTGACCGTGGTGAAATGTATGGCCACATTATTTCCGAGTAGTACATAGTACAATGGGGGTGTAAATGGCGGCACCAACGTCAAAAGAGTCCATCTGTAATACTAGAAATACACTAAGATCAGTCCCTAAGTCTCGTCCAGACGAGACGTAGACCCGTTACGCTACTTAGTAGAGAGTGGACTAAGTTCTGTACGCGACTTAGTGATCTTTGTGAAACCCGCACTAAGTCCTGTCCACTAAGACGCATCTTAAGACCACAAAGACGCGTCTTAGTGCTTTGTGAAACAGGCCCCTGGCATATATGTAATGTGAGTGACGATGGAATTGCCCATAGGCAAACATTACCATTCTTTAGTGTTTCTGATAGATTCACTAAACAAAGTTATAAAACACTGTACTAGATGTATATCATTCCGCAACGAATCTGAGTCTGTTTACATGTAAATAACAGCGAACTACAAGAGTTAGCTATCGATGTGAAGGTCGAATTTAAAAATCATTAGTCATGTTTTGTTCATGATTTGACTTCATAATTATGGCTTGTGTATGCATATCGTGCTGTGGGATCATACATTTTGCCATTGAGAATAATTTGTTTTCTATTGAACCATTCGGGTTCCTGTTATACTATGGTATGCTTTCCTATTGCTTTTGCTCTTAGGTTTTCGTGGGTTTTTTTTCCGGAGCGTTTTTGTGGGGAGCCGTTCTACGCAGATGCAGCTTGGCAACCCGATCTGCTTGGACGACTTGTGGCGTGTTTCCCCACACAAACACTGGCTCTTTTTATCCATCTATGCAATTATCTCAGTTTATTCCGGGAAATGTTCCATGATAATATCAAACAGTTTTATATTGTGTTCTGAATTGTTAACAAGGTTATATTTAAAGGTGTAATAGTTAAATTTTGATTTGTCTGGTAATTCAGAGGATGATTTTGATTGGTTGGATAACAAAAGGCAATTTATATAACTGTTTTCAGTTAAAGCCCAAATAGCTTGACAGTGATTGGGAAGTAGTAAAGTAATGTAAGCTTTTATGTTTACGGTGGAAAAAATGTCATATTGCCATGGAAACAAACTCAATCTTTTAAAAGAACATGTTATGGCAATGTATGTATTAATCTGTATTTAACTGCAAATATTAAACTAATTTACATAATTATATAAATTATAAATACATTATTTTAAATTGTAAATAAATAAAGAAATAAGGACTCCTGAACCCAAAAAGAGAGATTGGATGTTTTGGTTTTTTGTGTTCGAATAAAGCAAATCCATAAATGTACATGTACATTGTATGCATGTACACATTTTAGAAATTAAAATCTCATACACGTAGCAAAAACAAATTCTTATTGTGCCATTTTATGACAAGGTGACATTCTTATTTATGAAATCTTACCAATAATGCAGTTCATTACAATACTCTCACAACAATGTTAGAGCGGCCATAAAACTGCCACCAAACAGACTTTGTTGCCAATTATACCAATGGTGAAACAATTTATGTGTCATGTGCCTCTTACCCCATGATCTAAAGGTTCGATGTACAAGTCTTCTCCAATCTTGGACAAACAGTGGATACTTCTCCCAAATACTGAGTATAAAAAGAAGAAAATGATTTAAATATTAAATTAACTCTGTAAGCCGGGGTCATGCCCATTCTTCAATACAATGTACATGTACATCTTAAGAACTTGTACCACACAAAACCCAGTAGTGTGCAGTAATAGACCATCAGCCTGGGGAGTTGGTCGGTATCAAATGAGGGGAATAATGCTCATGGTGATTTTTGGCAAGGTACATGTATGTATGCACCCCTTTACATGTAGTTGGAAAATATATGATAACATTGCAGCGGTGGCAGCTTTTTGGGTGCTATCACCCTTTTAAAAAAAATGGCCGCCAACATGCTTGTTACCACATATAATTAATCCGGTAACAAGCATATTTGCGGCCATTTTGAAAAAAGAATTGAAAAAAGTGATAGCACCCAAAAAGCTGCCACCGCTCACGCTGCAATGCTATCACACATTTTCCAACTCTACAATCCCGGCCAAAATGCTTGGGCCACGTGATGATAAACATACCGTCCCCCGCGCCCCGCGCTCAATGTTGTAATATCAAGCCGGAGCGCATTCCGCGCAATGAGAGCCAACATTGACCGGGGGCAAGGGGGTCGGGGGCCCAACGAGATTTGGCCGGGATTGTCTGAAATTTTCCTTTAAAAAAAAGAAAAAAACATTAAAGAAGACCTAAGTGAGAAGCAATGGATGGTCACAGAGTTAGAGTCGAGTCCCTGCAAGTACTTTCACAAGTACATGTACTTTCGCAAGCCCAGTCAGAAGTCCTTTCATGAAGCCGGTCACAAGTAACTGGATGAACAATGACAAAGGAATGCCTTTGTCAAAGCTCATTTGAATAGTGATTGGGATTAGGACTGGAGGGCTTGTGATGGATTTGTAGGGACTTGCAGGGACTTGCAGGGACTTGTAGGGACTTGTGATGGACTCGAATACATCTCTGGATGGTCATTGCTTTCCGAGTGAGGAGTAATTAAAAGAAAAGGAAGAAAAAAAAGAGTGATTTTTTCGGGTTGGATTCGAACCCACAACTCTTGCATTTGAATGTACATGTCGAAACCACTAGACCATGAGAGGCTTAATTGACCGTTCAATTTCCGGACACAGATCATCCCAATTGTTTTCTAGTGCGCATATCGTACACGATGTACAATGACGAATAACCATGCCATTTTGTCAAATAACTTTACAAAAGAAATTTTTGTTTAACACGAAAAGCACATTACGCTACACAAACCACCTACAAGCCTCTTCCAATTTTTCAGCCGTCTCATTGTGTGATTTGTCGGAAAATAGTAAAGGAGAGTCAGTCATTTCTTGATTTTTTTAGTGGCGAGGGTTAACCGTTGAATTTTCCGACAATTCACGAAATGAGGTAGTTGAAAAAAATGGAAGAGGCTTGTATGTTTGTGTAGCGTAATGCGCTTTTCGCGTTTAACAAAAATTGTGTTTAGTTTGTGAAGTTATTCGACAAAATGTCATGGCTAATCGTCATGGTACATTGTGTACGATGCGCACTGCAAAACAAGAGCTGGCGCAAGCGCATTACAGCCAGGAATCGTCATTCTGTTAACCCTATCCGGACCGGGCTTAGTTTGGTACGTACGGAGACCGGAGAAGGGCACCTCCTGCCCCCCCCCCCCCATATTTTCCCAAGTTCAAAAGCGATTTTCAGGAAACAGGCCAAAAATGTTTAGTTCAGGAAAGTCGCAATGATGACGTCCACAACTTTTAGCAAGTGCCAACTGTAGGGCGTTGGGGGCTATTTTTCAACTTGGTGTGAAAACAATCGTATTTCTCTCGTAATTAACGTCATGGTTGTCCGAACGGTCAAACAAAAATTATGACAACCTAATTAGTTGGAAATAATCACTAAAATAGCGTTCGATGTTTAGACGGGGATCACCGTTGGGGGCGCTATAATCCGGTAATTCATACTATTTGGGTTGAAAAGTTGATTTTGCGTGTTTTCAACTCTTTATAGATAAACTAGGCGAACTTTCAGACAATCCCGGCCAAAATGCTTGGGCCACATGATGATAAACATACACCGTCCCCCGCGCTCAATGTTGTAATATCAAGCCGGAGCGCATTCCGCGCAATGAGAGCCAACATTGACCGGGGGCAAGGGGGTCGGGGCCCAATGAGATTTGGCCAGGATTGTAGGTGTGCATACCTTGCCAAAAATCGCTATGAGTATTGCTCCTTTCGATCATTTGATACCGGTGGCCCATTTTTTGGACCGAGGCTGATGGTCTATAACTGCAAATACCTGTGTTTGTATAATGCCAATGGGTGCACCACACTAAATAGGCCAAAATGGCTGCGCCAAACTGATAAATTTTTGGGGGTCATGCAATTGATAGAATGTGTAATACATGTGTATGATCAGCTACATGTATCAGGGTGCACTACACTAATTCATGTCCGAATTTATGCGGCAGCTCATCAACATAAAATGTTTTGAAAAAGGAGTTTGTGCCTCCAAAAATTGTGGGATTGTGTAAACATAGCCCAGCATCAACTCCCTGGTTTCTGGGCTTCCATCTGTGTGCAGAATTACTGTTGAAAAATGGGTCCTATTTGCCCGAGAAAGTGGAGGGATGCCATGTTAAAAATGGCTGTTGATCGGCTTGGGAAATAGGACTTTTTTGGAGGTGGGTTTGTTTTGTGTCAATAATTAAAAATGTAATTGGTTAACCCCCTAAAAATAGAAAAGAAATGGACAGACAAAAGATCAGACAATAAGTGGCATTTGTTTGTGTACAGGTTATTGGGCCCTGAACTTTGTTGATTTTACACTGTTGTCAATGGAGCTGGAATTGGTGTGGTGCACCCTATATATAAAAATGGCGGCTTCCATGTGCACATGTGGAGGGGATTTTAAAATGGCTTCTTTTGTTTACATGCAGTCGTAGCAGTGCTGTCGGGATAAAAACAAACTTCAGAGACAGTTTTCTTCATTACAATGACCCATTTAGAGACATTTAATTGGCAACATCAGGTAAACTCAATAATTAATAAGCATATGCAGTTGTTTTTTAAAATCATGCACACGATTTTGCAGCGGTGTTGTTTACTTTATGCGGAGCTGCCAAAAAGTGGGGGGATGGAGGGGGGGGCATGGGTGGGGAGGGGGGGGCATGGGTGGGGAGGGGGGGCATGGGTGGGAAGGGGAAAATCCCCCCCTCCCCCCCGTTCCGCCGACAGTAGTGGCATGTCCATGATGTGTGTGAATCGCTTGGCCTGGAATGCCCTTTCCACACGCCCCACCCACGCCCCGCAAACCCCATCCCCCCTTTCTAGAGGTGAAATTATATTTAGAAGTATAGTATAATGTAGTAAAATGGCCTATGTATTTTCTACTCCCAATAAAGCAGCACAAAACTTAATATGAATGCATGGTTAGAAATGTTGAGGGGAAAGCAAAACCCACGTACCCCGCCCCCCCCCCCCCCCCCCCCCCCCTTTCTCTTGTCACAGCTTCCCCATAGTAATTGTCCCACTCTTGTTAAATAAATGATTTGTAAAGCTGTGAGAATTCTTATCAAAAGTGAGACATCAAAATAGCTTTTTGAGGGAGAATTCGGATATAACTTCTAACTTGTCCACAGGGTGTACACATGATGCCATGCAGGTTTCTTTTCTCTAATTGTTTAAAGTAGCATGAAAATGCTCACCCTTGTTTGACCTTGTTATAGACAAATGCAATAGAAATTTTCAATTGTTTTTTTCAGATATCAGATCAGTGACTGATTCTCTACATTTAAAGCATCATTTATTAACCAGAAAGAGAAATTGACTGCCCTTATAGGGTGCACTGCACTAATTCATGTCCGAATTTATGCGCCAGCTCTCAACATAAAATGTATACCCACAACTCTTTTTGAAAAAGGAGAGTTTGTGCCTCCAAAAATTGTGGGATTGTGTAAACATAGCCCAGCATCAACTCCCTGGTTTCTGGGCTTCCATCTGTGTGCAGACTTGATAAAATTACTGTTGAAAAATGGGTCCTATTTGCCCGAGAAAGTGGAGGGATGGCATGTTAACAATGGCTGTTGATCGGCTTGGGAAATAGGACTTTTTTGGAGGTGGGTTTGTTTTGTGTCAATAATTAAAAATGTAATTGGTTAACCCCCTAAAAATGGAAAAGAAATGGACAGACAAAAGATCAGACAATAAGTGGCATTTGTTTGTGTAGACCCCAGTGATGCTGGGGTACAGGTTATTGGGCCCTGAACTTTGTTGATTTTACACTGTTGTCAATGGAGCTGGAATTGGTGTGGTGCACCCATCATAACCTGGGGGTTCTGTGCTTCAACTTAGCAGCTATAGCCGGTTTGGGAAAAACCACATTTTGGGGACAATTAGCAAAAAATATAAATGGCTACCCTGCCAAAATTGAAAAGAATTTGACAGATTAAGATTCAAACTATAATTTTCAGTAGTGTCACAAAAACTGAGAGACTCCTGGATCAGGATTTTTTCACTGTGAAGTTAATGGATTTTACACTAAGGTCAATAGGAGTTTATTTAGTGCACACTACACAAAATGGCGGTGCCCAGCAGCCATTTTGGTTAGTGTCTGCTTTGTTTACAATTATCCGTAGGCTTAAGATAAGATAATTCTTTATTCATCCTCAAGAGAAATTGTACACTCGCACATAAAACTATACATATAAAAATTACATCAATACATACAAAACAATAGTGTACATTCAAAATAATCCTAATACATAAATTATTATAACCACAAATCCTACATAAATGAAACGAGGACAAAAATAAGTTGTTGGGGACATTTTTCATCAGATAGTGCTGCTATCTGATTAACTCAAAGTTTGAAGAGTGGGTACAAGTTGGCATATACATGTAAGCCTTTTTTTTATATGCATTAGGCATGTGTTCAAGTAACCAAAACAGTTGCTGCAATAAATAAGAAATTGCGAGAAAAACTGTCTACAGGATGCTCTATTTGGCAGGGGCAGGGCTATGTGAAGAGGAAGGGGGAGAGGGGTGGTAGTCATCAGGGGCATTGGATTGCGGAAGACTTTTGAAAGTGGGTGGGGGGGGGGGGGCCCAATACAGCACCGGTGCCGGATTGCCCCAAGTTGAAAAAGTGGGGGGGGGGAGGGGGTTGGGCAATTCCCCTTCCCCTTCCCCCCCCCCCCCCCCACCCATTCCGCCCCCAGTAGTGGTGGTTATGGCATATTAAATGTCGTTTCCAGACAGCGATTCACGCACAATGATGCGTGTGATCGGTTGGCTTACAGTGTCTGGAATGCCCTTTGCAACAAGCCCCACCCACACCCCCGCCAACCCACCCACACCCCGCCCACCCCCATCCCCCTTTCCCGAGGTGAAATATTTGGAAGGGCTGAAAATGGCCTATGTATTTTCTAATCTCAATAAAGCATAGCACAAAACTTAATATGAATGCATGGTTAGAAATGTTGAGGGGAAAGCAAAACCCACCCACCCCCCCCCCCCCCCCCCCATTCCCCTTCCCTTTTCACAGCTTCCCCATACTAATTTCATCCCTCTTGTTAAATAAATGATTTGTAAAGCTGTGAGAATTCTTATCAAAAGTAAGACATCAAAATAACTCTTTAGCCGTGTCCGCACTGGACTTTGTTTTTGGAAGGTTTTACCGAGACGATGGTAAAATGAAAAATGGTCAAATGTGACCACTGTGGTCCGCACTTGGACTTTCGACACGGGAAAATTTTACCGAGACCGTGGGAGAAGTAACCGAGCTGTCAATATAACGACTCATGAGGGCGCTTTGCGTGACCTTTCTACATTGACGCGATTGACCCAAATCACGCCTGCCTTTTAATTTTTCCGGCTGATGTGTACACGCAGGCCTACGTCTTTTAGCACCAATCAAACTTCCGACTTTATCAATAAAAAAATCTACCATGATTGCGACCAAAAGAGAAACAACGCACTGGAATTTGGAAACTTACCACGTGCACCGCACCGCGGTAAAACAATGCAAAGCGCATGCGTGGTTTCCCTGTGAAGCATGACCTTGCGCTCGGGCCGGATGTACGCTTTCCTGAGCCGCTTTTACCGCAACGCACTTGGGCAGCAGTTGGCCGGTAGAAGTAACCGCTGGACTCAGGAAAAGTAACTGAGAGGAAAACGTCCTAGGCTGTCCGCACTGGACTTAAAATGGGAAAAGTTCCCATCGTCTCGGTAAGTTTTACCAAAATAAGTCCAGTGTGGACAGGGCTTTTGAGGGAGAATTTGGATAAATAACTTCTGACTTGTCCACAGGGTGTACACAATGTCATGCAGGATTTTTTCTCAAATTGTTTAAAGTAGCATGAAAATGCTCACGCATGTTTGACCTTGTAGACAAACGCAACAGAATTTTTTTTCAGATATCAGATCAGTGACTGATTCTCTACATTTCAAGCATAATTTATTAACCAGAAAGAGAAATTGACTGCCCTTATAGGATGCACCACACTAAATAGGCCAAAATGGCTGCCCCAAACTGATTAAACCCACAACCTTTCTTAAAGGGGCTGTGTCGTCATGATCATAGCAGGCTTGCGGCTGTACACTGAATCCCGAACTGAGATAAACGCAGATGCCACGACCGTTGCGCGCACTGACCTACAGGGCGCGCCGCGCCAGATCAGATTACAATTGCAATGACTGCTGCATGCATGATCCTGTAGTTATGATACATACTGCATGTACAAGTATTCTGTATGTGTTTGTGCCACCAAAAATATATGATAGGCCTACAGTCGAACATAGTCCGTGCCACCCACCCGCCGGGCAAACGCCAAATGTACCGTGACAGTAAATAAGTAAATAAGTAAATCTGTATTTATAATTGTAAAATAAATAATGTACCAGCCCCCTTCCTATACAAAAATAAAGTTGTAGGCAGCGGCGTAGCCAGGGTTGTCTCCATAGGGGGGCGATTGGGGGGCTGGATGTTACAGTGGGGGGAGGGGGGGGCGCTCACAGTGATTGTTCTTTATAATGCTATTATTTTATGCGTTTGCGGAATTTTCAGTGGGGGGTGCGACTGGGGGGGGCGACGATTTTTTATGGGGGGGGGGGGGCGTGTTATTCAAACCTGACTGTTATTAACTTTAAATCGCTTATACTCACTCTAAAGGGATGTATAAGGCCAGTTTCCTGAAACAGTGTACTACTTTTATCTTGTGTACAATGCATGATTCTGAAGTACATTGTGTGTGTAATGTACTACCTGCATGTACATGTATGATACAGTATTCCTCTCGTAGGTTTAAATAACTCATGCATGTTGTAATGCGCCTATCAATTGATACCCCCCGACCTGACCTGACTGACCTGACCCCTCCCGACCCCCCCCACCCCCCACCCCCCCCCCCCCCCCCCCCCCCCCACCCCCCCCCCCCCCCCCCCCCCCCCCCCCCCCCCCCCCCCCCCCCCCCCCCCCCCCCCCCCCACCCCCCACTCCCACCCCCACCAACGTGTCATCGCGCATCGCATTCTGCGCATGTCACGAACGCCGTGTAAAATTTGGTATGGCGCTTACGATCCGGACACTCATCATAATACTGCTACCACGAATTTCGCTAACTTTTAGTGCCGTTTTTCCAAAGTTTACCGCTTTTCGTCAGATTAGAGCAGGCTAATCGAAACGTTAAGAACAACCCGAGAAGGTCCCCATGGTTCTCCCTGAACCATATTAACCCGTGAAGTCCCATGGTTCTCCCCTGAATCATATTTCTCACTTATCGACAGTAGAGAAAACGAGTTGCACGAAAATTGGTTCTCCCTTGAACCCTTCTCACTTAACGAAGGTTGAGATACAAGTTGTGCGATAAGGTTCTTTCAGAACCCATACCTCTCGTTAGTTGAGATAAACACATGGTGTTACCGCAAACCGAAACGATATCTTTATCCTTCTATATCTCCTCCCTAGCCAGGCATCTGGGTAGGTAGTTCTGTGTGTGGTTGAACCATCTCTGACACTTTTCATGTGTGATCTCATCAACATTCTGTTGAGCTGCTTCCAATAGCAGACGTGCTCTCCATGCCTGCATGTTCAGGCCCTCTCTTGCAGCAGCCTGGTGGTCGCCTACTCTAGCTTGCTACTCTGGGAGTCCCAACAGTCGCTTGATACCAGCTTTGAAGCAGGAATGTGCCATTTCCACAGGATTGAGGAATGGAGAGTACGGGGCAGCCGCTTCAGTTCAATGTTGTCGTTCCCAGGGGGAAGTTCAGCACGGACATGAGGTCTGGCATTGTCGAACACAAAGTACAGATGTTCTTCGGGTGGGAACATTAACTGACAGGCTTCAGCTTTTCCCTGTAAGAAGTTCTCTCAAGTTTCACGGGTAGTGGTTTGGAGGTTGATGGAGTGGTGTACAAGTCCAACTTCACGAGAGGTGGCGAAAGTAACGTTGCAGTTGTTCCCCCGCTGGTTGTTGACTACTCTCCGAATGGGTTGTCCTTTAGCTGCTCTTCCATATGATCTCCTTGTCTAAATGTTGTAGCCGCATTCATCTATGAAGATGCACTGACCGACAATTCCATGTCTCAGAAACCAACGTGCATATTTCCTGTCGTTGTTGCAGGACCCTATCCTGATTGCGAGCTTGTGGCACGTCTTGGGCGAGCTTCAAGGTGATGAGCATTCCGTCTTTATTGCGGGCGAGTGTAGTTGGGGAGATATACGGCTTGTTGGGTAGTTGCTCTCTTAGTCTGGAATTCAGCTGGTTCAAAGTCAACAGTGGGTTGGCTTTCAAGTTGTCACGAATGCAGTCTCTCATCTCCTGGTCTGTTTTGGGTCGTCTTCTCCCTCCCCTTGGTATGGCATCTCGTCTGTTCTCCCGGAGATAAGTCTGGACAATGCTGCGGGCTGTTTGGTGCTTCACCCGAGTGTGTCTGCTACAGCAAGTAGTCCAGGCGATGAGCTTCAAAGGCATCTATGATGCGATTTCTGTCTGCATTGGATGTTGTACTGTATCTGCCTCTCTGATTTCCGGCATTGGCAGCCATGTTTTCCCAAGTTTCAAACCCGAATGACAAGAAAAAGCTGAAACGCAGCACTTTATTTATAGGATTGCCTCGCATTCCTTGAATTTCATGCGATCTTACCAAATTTGCATGATAAAATCATTTCATTGAATGCTTATTACAAAAATGACAAGAAGATGACCGGTAACTTGTCTTTCATAAACTCTTCAATCATGCCACTGACGAAATTGAATGACTAAATCGGTAAAATGAATGACAAAAAACGAATTTGATTTTCCAATTCAACGCCATTCCCGGAGTGAGACGAAAATTACGATAAATAGGACAAATAAGAATTTTTTTTTTCGTGAATTACAATGCTCTGATGAAAGTGAAATCTAGTGGTGTTATTTCAAAATTGGAATCAACATTTGGGGCGAGTGACCCCTCTTTGACGAAATGAAACTTTCTTTTAAGCAATTTTAAATGACAAGTGCAAAATTTACCGGGAAAACCTATAATAAATAAATAAATAAAATGCTAATAAATAAAAAAATACGCTGTTTCCATTTAGAAAATCATCAAAAGCGCATACAAAACAACAACATGCCATAAATAAACAGATAGGGCCTATAAATACAAACAGGACATTAATGACAAATCACACCGATTTTTTTTCTTCATTAAATAAGAGCAGATGAGGTTGCCAAGCCAGCTCCCAAACCTCAATATGGAGCTACGGCTATCTTACTATAAAATATAAAATATGTCTCGCCTTAAAATTTGATGAGATCATCAGCATATTTATTGCAATTTACTTTAATTTTTGTTTAAAATTTTCCTTTTAAATTCACTTTTCTATTAATATTAAAAGTAAGTATTAATTAAATTAAAAGAACAAAATGTTGTTACAAATTTTGTTTTAAATTTTTTTTTAAATACAATTACCCTACACTCATTTTTAGATGGCAGTGCCTGTGATTCCAGACTTGTCAACAGAACTCTTAAATGATTAGAAGGAAAACCATGCTATAAAACAAGCCGGAAAGATATACCTGAAGCACATTATGCCAACTGAAGAAAACTGGGAAAAAATCTACGACTGTCACAAAGGAAGTCCTACTATGGATGGAGAAACTCATTCCAGATTTTCCTGGGCAATATCACACCACAGAATCTTTCAGCAATTGGGGAAGTTATTAAAAAGACAGCGGCATCTAATAAATGCTGCTGCAGCAGTGGGAACATCATGTTCAATTTTGAAAAGTGCCAATGAAAAAAGAACAATCCCTCTTGTTGGCAAAAGGATCAAACACACATTCGTCAGTCAGAGGAGGAGACGGACAGCAAGGAGGTATTTAAACATGTTAAAGGTCATCTCGCAAGTCCCGGACAATGATGAGGCCGTCTACAGGAAACCTGGAAATAATAATTGAGAATTAGTCATCCATCACATTTGTCTCCGTTTGCCTGAGTCGTAGCTCATGTAATTTTTGTAAAATAAAGAAATCATTCCAAAATATTTCAATATTTAGATATTTAGTCCCTGTTTCCATGACAACAAAACCTGCATTTAACAGCTATCAGAAAGAGGAAAAAAGCGATTTTTAATTGTTTGATTCTTATATCCAAAAGTACTGAAGAAATGAACCTGATGCGTCCCTTTAATTAAGGAGATATTTAAAGTTAATTTTCCAAAGTGAACAAAGAAACTGGCAAGAGCGGGATTCGAACCTGCGACCTCCGGGTTACCGTACTGGCGCTCTACCAACTGAGCTATCTTGCCCTATGTTGGCGGTCTCCCAAATTGTACGCACGAATGTATGTAAACAATTGTGGTACTTAAAGTAAACTTAAACTTAAGTAAACATACCTTGGAAAATACTGCCTGCATCAATGTTTGGTTGTCAACAGTTATTGCTGACAATATGTTTGACCTCTTCATCGTACAAAAAGTTTTATTTTACAGCTGAAAAGGGATTGGTTTAACGTTTTATCAGTTTTGTTGTTTATTCTTGTTGCCGTAATAACCTCTGGTTCAAACCACAAACAAGTCGTGTCAAATTCCCCTTGTTCGACAATGTACATGTACATTCCTCAGGATCATGCATCTGTATTTTCAGACTATCCGATTCACTAATTACAAAGTTACTCAAATTTGAAATTGTTTACTCTATTGTTTATTTAAAAAAAGTCTGTAAACAAAGCCAGGAGATTCTACCATTTTACCAAGCTTGGCCATAGACCAGCGGTCCAAAAACAGTCCTCCGCATAAATCATAAAAAAAAAATATCTCGGTTATTTCTTGTCCGATTTAAAAAATTCAAACTGCTACATGTATGTGTAAAGAATTACGTGAGCCTCAAAGATGTACAAAATATAGCTCTCCTAGATGCGCTTTGACATTCAGTCCGGGAAACCTACAAATTTGACAACGTTGTCAAATAGGACAACCGTTGTCAACTTTGACAACTTCCAGAATGCTATATGCAGCACTCATAATAAACTGTATATATACCGGTTTAAAAAAGTTTGTACACAGTTGGAACAGATTATTTGCAACAAAATTTTTTTGTAATTGCAATCATTTTTATTGAAAAACCATCTATCTTGCTCATTTGTCAAGAAGTCCACATGTTCTTGCATAAATTAACAGCAGCAATTATAAATAGGCCTACTTAATATAATCTCTCCACATCATATCAAACTATCTTTGTAAATTTTGCTTTTACTTTTTGTTAAATACCTTTTACAAAAAAATTGGCAGGATGTAATTGTACTTCTACATTTGTAGAAACTATTAGAAATGTGTTATGTATCGATCTTCCCCGATTGCTTATTATTAAAATTATGTATAAATTATTTCAATTACAGTATTTCAAAAGCAATATGTTGCGGATTACCATACTGCCGGCCACTATGTTGTAATTTCTAAGATTTCTTGTCTGACAATTCAGCAACATTCAACTGTATGCATGTAGAAATAAAACCTGGCATTATATGCAAATTTATATTGACAATCTTGATGATGAGTGGTGTTTTTTTTGTGTAGCCTACATTATAGCTTTGAAAAGTAGAGTTTTGCTCGTGGTCTAGAGATTAATAAATAAAATGAGAAGAGAAAACAAGTTCCCCCTTTGCTATTTCAATAAAAGTTGTTCCGAGTTACCCTCCCTACTGCATCTTTCAAAGCTAAGAATCACTTTACAAGAATCACACAAAAAAACAGAAATTGAATCGTTTGTGAAACCATACATTTTCAGTAAACATGAAACAAACTTTCAAAACTGCTGACACTACTGAATGGGTGTGCACTTTTGTGTATTACATGTATGTGCGCCAGGCCTAGGAAGGGGGTTTGTCTTGATCGATCAATAGTTCATCCAGATCATGCCCTGGTCCTCCACAAACATGCTGACGCACCACTTCAAGATGATTTAACCCTAACCCTCCAGGGTATTTTGGCTAGAAACCCTGCCAGACGCATCAGATTGCATACTTTGTCACATTGACTTGTGTGCAGAGTGCAGCAAGGTCAAGCTGTCACCACAGATGCACTGTGCTGCGTCTGGCAGGGTTAGGGATATGGCACATACATGTAGCTTGGGGCGGAAATACCGGAAATAACGGAAAACAACAGCGAAACACAGGAAAACACACTACATTGTACATACCGGAAAACACACTAAACATCAGAAAACACAACCAAAAAACCAGAAAACAAAAAAACAACACTAAATACAGGAAAACACACACACAAAAAAAAACCACTAAAAACCGAAAACACCCAAAAACTCACTATAAATACGCCTACCAGAAAACACCCCAAAAAACACACTTGACACCGAAAAACTCACGCACACTCGTACATGTACCTTCCATATGTACTGTGGACATTACTTTGTCTTTGTGTAGTTAATAACAATTACGTTGAGTAAATACTAATTTTTGTCGCTTCCAGAAATGTCTTTGAACCCCAAATTTTGATCCTGGGCCTGTTGTTTATTTCATTTTTATAAACAAATTTGGGGGGGGGGGTGTTTCCAGGATTTTTCAGTGTTTAATTGTTTAACTTTTTTTCGGTGAAAACTGTGTGTTTTTACTTGATGTTTGTGTGTATTCAAAGTGTGTGTTGTTTTTCGGTGTGAATACATGGGGTGTTAGACGGTGTGTGTTTATTTCCGAGTTTTTCGGTGTAAAGTGCATTTTTGGGGGGTGTTAAGACCGGTTCATACTTCATGCGAATGCAAAGCGAATTTTGACGTCAGCGCCAAATATTCAAAAAGTTCACGCTGCGAATTCGCAAAGTTCACTTTCAACTTGGTGCAAATCTTTGCTGTAAAATGCGAATGTTTCAAATTCACTTCACATTCGCGTGAAGTATGAACCGGGCTTCATGTGTGTGTGTATTTCCGAGTTTTTCTTTATGAAGTGTATTTTTTGGGGTGTTTTCCGGTACAAATGTATGCGTGTATTTGCAAGTTTTTCGGTGTGAGGTGTGGGTTTTGGGAGTGTTTTACGGTATGTGTGTACGAGTGTTGCATACTCTATGTGGACCTGTGAACAAAAGAGTTTGGTGTGAACAATAGATGAGAGACCTTATGTGGACAAAGAGGTCTAGAGGTAAATATTGGGTAGGGTGACACGTAAAGGGTGACACTTGAGGGGACCACAGTCACGAATTTGGGTTGAAAATATTTTCTGGTTGTGATGAGAATAATTAGTATTTTGCCCGACAATTCTTAACTACACGAATACAAAGGAATATCCGCATAAGGTATGTAATCTAGAGCTGGGTTTATTTTAGTCTTGGTTCCAAGACGTCGTTAGCGGTGCGGAGTATAGCGCGGCCGACAGAGGGCGCTGTTACACACACACGCCAAGGCCAAATCGCTAACACCGTCTTGGGAATTTCGCAAGTTCTGCTCGCGAAATCGCGAGCAGAACTGTGTGGCATTTGCATGCGCATGTGACGTAGCTGCATTTTCGCATGTAAATAGCCAACACTCACTAGTCTAGTTTCTGTACTCACGTTGGGTTTACGTGTACATGTACGTGCAGCGCAGTAGCCATTCGTTGTTTGTTGGGAAAAATGTCTGACCGCGTGGACCAAGCGATCGATTTTACAGCAAACAAACTGGGCTTTGGAAAGCTAAAAAGTCATCAGATCAGTGCCATTCATCAATTTGTACGTGGCCATGATTTGTTTGTTAATTTACCAACGGGATTTGGCAAGAGAGTAATTTTTCAAGCTGCTCCATTGGTCTTAGATTTCTTGAACGAAGCATGGAGGTGTTTCCTACCTCCATGAACGAAGTAACCGAATGCAAACAGGAGAAAGCGCTGATTATTGTCGTCGTGCCATTGAAAGCTCTGGCCGTTGATCGGTTACATCGTGCTGAACATCTGGGACTGAAATTGGCATAGATAACGTCTGATATTCCAGATCACATTTTGGGAACAATCCGAAAATTTCTCAATCCTGTTTGCCAGTGCAGAATCACTCTGCTCAGAACGTTACCTGACTCGTAAGTGATTACTTAAACATGAGTTTCCTCCAGTGCGCAAGCGCGATTATTCGTTTGACCCGCCTGTTAAATTATGCATAAGCAGGTCGCGCGCGCTCCCTTGCGAAATTCCCAAGACGTTCTTAGCGATTTGGCCTTGGCGTGTGTATGTGTGTAGCTAGAGGGCACTGCCGTGCGCGCTGTACATCGCACCGCGCTAAGGACGTCTTGGAACCAAGACTAGGTTTATTTCCAAGTTTTGGGGTGTGAAGTGTTTTTTGTGAGTTTGTATATATGCCGGCAATCGTGGACCTAGGACAAAAGAATTCGAGCGTAGACAAAGGGTCCACGTTTGACCTAACGTCCACGATTGAAAATCGTGTACAAAACCAATGGGAGGCCTTCCGAAAAAGTTAGAGTATAAGCAAAGGAGGAACAATGGGAGGTCCACGATTGCACCCGTTTACATGACTGTGTGTGTGTGTGTGTGTGTTTTCCAGTATTTAGTGAGTTTCCGGTGTTTTCCATTATTTTCATGCCGCGGTAAATTAACTTATTGGACCAGGATTCAAAGTCACATGACACGAAATCTAAAATGGCGTCGTTACAGTCACGAACGGTTCGACCGAGTGGTCGGTGAAAAGTGAAGGAGAATCACAACAAAATGCACAGGCGAATTTTGAATTTACGCAGATAGAAAGGTAATTAAGGTAATGTTTAACAATATTATATGGACTAAATAGAGTGCGTAACTGTGCCAATTTTGCATCTTTTGCGCTTAAATATGAAGTTGTCAAATTTGACAACTTTCAGTTGTCAAATTTGACAACTGTTGTTGTCTTTAACAATGTTGTCAAATTTGTAGATTTCCCGGACTGCATTGTGGGGATCACTCAATGAGGATACAACTTTTTAACTTATAATTCATCAAACAATCCAAAAGGGAACCTGCGACCTCCGGGTTACCGTACCGGCCGCTCTACCAACTGAGCTATCTTGCCCTATGTTGGCAGTCTTCCAAATTGTCAGTATCTTTGTCAGATAGCTCAGTTGGTAGAGCGCCGGTACGGTAACCCGCACTGTCCTTATTTTGATCCCGTAAAAGTTTTTACGATTTTGCAGTGGAAATATCGTCATTTTGCATTTGCAGCTGTAGAATGGGAACCAGACAATGGAACTTCCATGGACAGACCACCATAAAAGATTTATGTTAAAATATAGATGGTACTGAGATGGCAAGGCAAAATTTACAAAAAGTTTGGAAAATGTGAATATTTATTAAAAATCATTAAAAGTCCTGACACAACATTTTATAATCGTCATTTTTATACAACTCAGCAGGAAGTCCTTAATGCCCGATGAACTGGATGAAAAATCGCCACACGAAGGAGTTTTGGCAACGGAAAAAAAATTTCCGATGCCGCGAAATAGAGTAATTGCCGCGATAATACTTAATACATGTAGAATACTGAATCCAACTTTAGGGGTAAGTTTGAGCCCTAACAAATGTTAATCGAGCAGCAGAAGCAGAAGCCTAGGCCTAACAACCCTAATTTGTTTCGTCATTATGGTTACCCTTACCTTTTATGTTACTTCCAGGTATCATGCACTTCATTTCGAATTTTCTTCAGCTGTTCAGCTCAGATCACGAAACTGTTATCATGTCTAACGTTAGTGTTGTTCCTTCCTGATCCTCCATATGGTCTTGTTGTCGAGTCTTGTCATTGCCAATGCCATTATCAGAAATATCCGAAGAAAAATGCGGTTTAGATCAGAAGAGGGCGCCTTGCGAGTGTGGATTAGACTTGATCAAGCCATTCGGTTGTCGATCACTTCGCCCAAAAACCACATCGCCCTCATATAACACTTCGCCCTCAACCACTTCGCCCAAACGCCACTTCGCCCAAATCCCACTTCGCCCAATCACCCCTTCGCCCAAACGCCACTTCGCCCGAAAACCACTTCGCCCAATTACTACTTCGCCCAAAAACCACTTCGCCCAAAAACCACTTCGCCCAAAAACCACTTCGCCCAATTTTTATGCACCCAAGATTTTGTTCCCAATGTGTTCGTTTTCGTTTTCTATTTCGTTTTGATAGTGCATTCAAAACTTTATTTGCGTTGTGACATCTTTTTTGTGACCATGCTTTTCTTTTCTTATTAGTTTAGAGGCAATTGACCTGTCGCCGTTTACGAGTTAACCACGCCCCTTAGACAACCCTATGGGATTTTTGTGTGGTAATTTTTGTTTGTCTCAGATTTTGCGCGTTCCACGTGGAATTTTAATTGATGTGATTGGACAATAATTCATAAGCTGCGTTGACGCGATTCCACCGCGATAGGTCAATTTTTTTTATCAAGTGGTCATTCAAATTATTACGATTTTATGACCTCTGACTAGCGCCCACCCAAACAAAGATACTGACAATTTGGGAGACCGCCAACATAGGGCATGCAACTACCTCCATGGTACTACCAACTTGGTAGTATCATGGAGAAATAAGACATGGTAGTATCATAGAGCAAGGAACGGTATTCCGGAGGTTTTTATAAAAAAATCGTAAAATTTATAACGTAATTTTTTACAAACATTTATATTTTAACATCTTAACTGATATGAGGGATGATGTACAATTTATGTAACAAACTAATGAAATGAAAAAAAGGCATACGGATCGGGCATGGGCGAAGTGGTTTTTGGGCGAAGTGGTTTTTGGGCGAAGTGGTTTTTGGGCGAAGTGGTTTTTGGGCGAAGTGGTTTTTGGGCGAAGTGGTTTTTGGGCGAAGTGGTTTTTGGGCGAAGTGGTTTTTGGGCGAAGTGGTTTTTGGGCGAAGTGGTTTTTGGGCGAAGTGGTTTTTGGGCGAAGTGGTTTTTGGGCGAAGTGGTTTTTGGGCGAAGTGGTTTTTGGGCGAAGTGACTGTAAAGCAGTCATTCAATAGCCATTGGTTGATAATGCAGCTTCGTTTTAAGTGGGCGGTGGGGGGGGGGGGTGTGTTTAGTACGAAAGCGTATTTAGGACTCGCGCGATACGGCATGCAGTTGACTTCGGCCTTTTCTGAATCGAGTCAAAGTGGCTCAGAAGGAAAAGGCTCAAAAACATTTTTTTTGTTTTTTCAGAATCATGAAACTTGTTACATTAGTTTTGGGGGAGGCATAAACTATCAGATAAGTCCAAAAAGTCAAAACAAAATTTGGCGTTTTAGTTGGTCTTTAAGTGTTAGCTAATCGAACGCAACCATATAGGCTAGTGCATGAAATTTGCGTTAGCGTGAACTAAATGCGAGTCAGCGGAACAGGGCCTCGCGGAGTGTAGACCAACCTAGTGATGGCCAGCAAATCGTTCGTCACGTTGGGCGAGTTAGAACTCTTTCTAAGGGATAGCCAAGCCCGGGGAAAAGGGGAGGTTGCTGGGTCTTTGGGGTCCGAATCTCTCATGTGGGAAGATGTGGGAGGTAATAAAGCGGAAATAGTTGGCCTGAGCGGTCCGTTAAGTCACATATCATGCATTGTCTGCACCAACACAGTACATGCCGGGCCCCAGGCGGGGAACCGCCCTACGTGCTGTACGCGGCGGCGTGGCAGACGCTCCATTCCACTCGGAAAGTTGTTGAGTTGCGCCTGTCGATGCGGCAGGGGCCGGGCTTCGTTCTGGAACGCCCCACGAATGTTGTACCAGTACACCTAGTGCCAAAGCCCCGTGGGGATCGCCCCGCGCTGTAGGCGGCGGCTCCGTTCCATTCGGAACACTGCCGAGTTGCGCCTGGTGATGCAGCGGGGGCGGGGCTTTGTCCGGAGACACCTAATGTTTTCTACACCAACCCAAGCCAGAGCGCACTCAAGCCAGTGTAGCAAGTCCCAGTTACCAGTCCCAGATAGCACGCAAACTTAGAAACAACGTTACATTAACGTTTGCCGCATTGTTACTTTAACGTTAAACGTCAACGTTGTAGTTTGGTTAGTTTGCTCATTGATATTATGTTGCATCAACGTTGACAAGGTAATGGTAGAATAACGTTATAACAACGGAATTGTAACATTTCAGTATAACGTTTTTTAAACGTTTACATAGTCGGAAAATATCCAGCACGGGAATATTAGAACAAAGTTACATTAGCGATTACCAAATTATTACTAACATGTTAAATAATGCGTCAAACAATCCACAAGGGATTGTGTTTAATAATGGATATTTTAGCCCAGGAATGTTGAAACAAAGTTACATTAGGCCTAGCTATTAGTTAATTATTGCTAACAATCAATATTTTAGTTTGGTTACTTTGCTCCTTGATATCGTAATGGATCAACGTTGGCATGGTTATGCTGAAAACGTATGCGTTGGAAGAAAGTTGAATTCATGTTCACCGAACGTTACCATTTATCTTAATGGTTTAGTTTGGTTTGGTTTGGTTAGTTTACTCATATACGTTTACACATTTTGTCGCCTATAACATTGTAGCGTGTCGATTGGGCTTTGATCGGAACACAATCATTGACAACTCAGGCAATTATATTTCTGCTCGAACCTCGCTTTATTCACAATTTACGGTACAGAACAAAACACACTTCTTTGCATAGCAAGCTCCAAACATGTGACCGACTGACGCTATCTAGCAACAACAACAAGATGGCTGCCGAGCCGGGTTGACCAGTCTGTTTTCCAGGGTTCTTAGTTCGCACCGTGAAAGGTGTAGAGCAACCTCTGTTGTTAGCAGGTCCACTTCACAGGTGCTCCAGTCCGCACCGTGGAAGGTGTAGAGCGCCCTCCGTTGCTAGCCGGTCCAAACGCTACACCATCATAGTTCACCAATCAACTTTTAGGAATACAATCAACGTTTCAGTTTGGATAGTTTGCTCATTGATATTCTGTTGGATCAATGTTGGCATGGTTACACATCAACGCTAACCAAATAGCATACAAACGTATAAACAATGTTACATTAACGTTCGCCGAATTATTACATTAACGTTAAATATCAACGTTTGGTTTGGTTAGTTTGCTCATTGGTGGTATATATGCACTGGTATGCTGAATCAACATTGGCACGGTTATTCAAAGACGTCTTGTAACATTTCAATGTAACATCTTGTAAACGTTAACATTGTTGATAAATAACCAGGACAGAAATGTTCGAACATAATTTCGTTACAATTACGGTCACCAAATTATTGCTTTGAGGGTAAATAACGTGCATGTTTTGTTTTAGTTTAGTTGCTTTGTTCATTGATTTTATGTGCAATAAATTTGACACATACAGCAACCAGTTTTTGCCATTTTTCAATGTAACGATTTTAAACGTTTATTTAGTCGGCAAATAGTCAGAAACGTAACGTTGGAACAAAGATACTTTATAGGTGACCTGATTATTGCGTTAATGTTAAGTAATATACTTTTTCATTGATATTAACTCGAAGCAATGTTGGTTATGCTAAAAACGTTACAACCACCTCATTGCAGTATTTTGCATCTGACGTTTTAAAATTAACGTGGATGGAACCATCGAACAACTGTAACCGTTTACAGGATTAATGGAGAAACTTCGAATTAGTTATTTTGCTAATTGTTGAATAAACGCAGGCATGGTTGACGCTAAACTTTATAAAACGCCGAACATGGATACGTTAAAAGAAATATGATGTTTACCATGTAATACAAATGAAGTTTGGTTTTGCAAATGATTTGTATTATGTTGAATAAAGGTTCGAGCATGAGTACACGTATGTTTCCTCCGCCAACTTAGTTTTGCTCATTGTGCAGATCTACAGTTTACCCTTTGTGCTGTACAAGTGACGTCAGATCAGTTCCTTTTTTAAGCAAAATGAGGTGCTTATTTGCGTTTGAATAGGCATAATGGTGTTGCGTTATTGAATTGCATATTAGCCTTTTACAAGCAGTGCTATTCGTTGATTTCCTCTGTTGCTGTCATACTTTTCATGAGATTCTTTGGAAGCGGGGTTTTTACAAGAACGCGAATCCCATGGAAGTGAAGCTAACGACCAACCTGAAACCTTCCTGGTGATTATTAGTGTGCAATATTTTTTTGGGGGTCAGATTCACGAGTTTAAAACCAATGTAGGTTGTGCTTCGATTCTGTAGCAGCAATTGATTAACTGAACCAGCGATCCCGGTGATTTTCGAATGGTGCATAATTTAATAGCTTTTAATCATATCGGTACCAATCAATATAGAAATATGCCAAGAATCAATACTATCATCTTCCGATTTTACCTGACATAGTTACAAAGAAATCAAGAAATATTACTTTAAAAAACTTTGCACGCCTGATTATATGATGTGTGTCTTGGGAAACTTTTTGTGCATATATATTTCTGGGGTACATCTGACAGAAAACCCCGGAAGAGATCATTTGAATGGCTCGTATTGTCATAGCGTTTGTACAGTATTTTGGCAACACGTCTAGTAGCAGCCCGATGTAAGACTATCTCATAGACATTATTATCAATGGCTACGGCTCTTCACCGTAGCCTGTCAATGGCCAAATTCGAAGCCGTAGCCACAACAGATCCGATCCAGGCAACGGCTTATACTGTGCGACTGCAGCATACCACCAGCCTGTAAATAAACTAAACTGATACACCCGCAATACACGTCAACATACGTGGATTTACTATAACGTTAAAACATTGCTATGTTAGCTATGTTGGCTAATAGCAGTTCAGTGGATAACGTTAAAACAGCGTTAGCAGAAGGTTGGTGAGGTTGTACAGGTTCTGTATATGCTTCCGAGGACAAGAGGAACAAGAAAATACAAAGAAAACTTTCAGTCCTCGCAAGTCAAGTCTTTTGTTGAAATCGGTCCTCGCAAGTAGAAATACGTGCTTAGTCTACGGGGTTGGGTTATATTAAAAATGTAAAATCTCAGAATGCGTCGTTTTAATTAATGTCAAATTATTATTTATATTAAGGGGACAATATTGCATAGAGTTCCTGTAAAAAAAAAATTTTTGCAAGGTTATTCTTGTATAGATACCAGAAAATAGATGGGTTTGTAAATAAATGTGTTTTCAAGTTATAGTGGTTATTAAATGGTAGTTAAAACGTAGTTATGTTAAAAATTCAAACGCCACTTTCAGTCAAGTTTGAGGCTTTCTATTTGCGCAAAATAACCCTGTTTACGAGTTATAATTATCGGTTTCTTTCCATTAGCGCGAGTTTGTGCAGTCATTCTTGAGTTTGACAGAAATAATCTTTAAATTTCTACATAAAGCCTGGCCAGCAATCGTAACATCTAGTAGAAGTTTTGGATTATGACTATCGTATTTATGTGACTTTCCGCAAAAAAATTAATAATAATAATATTTATCACATCTTAAAGGTTGTTTGAAGAGTGAGTTTATTAATGTTTAAAGAAAAATAATTATTGTATTCACTATTAAATTTCTGGAATCGACAGCGTCGATTCTTTGAAGGGGGGGGGGGGGGGGGTGGTATAATAATGGAACTATTTGTTATGTTGCGTATATGGAACTACTTATGTCGTGTAGCGATATTTTGCATACTAAGTAGGGTAACCAGAGTATATAGTCTTGGGCGCTGCCTTTGAACGGCAGCAGCTGTCGGCCTGACCTGGGTGCAAGTGCCGCCGCCCCATCTCTGTAATTGTGGGTATGTGAATTATTTTGTGTGTTAATAAATTGTAGTGTGGATTCAGTTGTGTTCCTTTAGTCATTTATTTGAGCTGAGTGTTCCTGGTTTGGCTTAGTTGGGCCATAATATATGGTGGAGGATCCGGGCATGTAAAATAATAGTGTTAACAAAATTTCTCAGGGCTGGCATCTCCGGTGTGTGAACTCTGTGTTAAATTTGATTGCACAGTCTCAAACTGTGGCTTTCGACTCGAGTTCAAAAAGAAATTGAGCAATATTGGCACAAAGATGTTTTAGTAATTAAAAAATTACGAAAAAAATACTTCCGCTGCAGTGCCGTAGTTGCTCCGAGGGGGAATCAACAATGAAATGCGCAGGTTTAACTGCATGAAGGAAGCCATTAGGACGCAAACAAAAGCAAGGGAAGAATCAGAACGAAATCAAAAACAAATGGACAATGAGGTAGAAAAACAAGTGGTTGAACGAATAGAAAAAGAGAAAAATTCACAAAAACTTACCAATTCACAATATTTGAGGAATATGTTAATAAACCTTTACCACCGAATTATTACGTGTGTATACAGCCTGACAGTCCACCTAGCGCGCCGCATTTAAAAAAGTACACAGATCTGTGAGACATTTTTGAGATATAAAGACAGATAATCTGCGATAGAGAAAGAAAATCAGGGAGATTTGGAGGCAATCTGCCTCACCAAATCTTTTCTATACTACTACCCAACTGTGATCGTTTTCTTTATTGAACTTCATAAATATTCATGTTATACAAAGGCTCTTCCGAGAGAGGCATGCACACAGTTAATCTCGTACGACCAGTACGTGACATTGTTCAACTGCAAGCGCGTAGCTATACAGCAATGTGTATCACAGGTTAGGAATTGAGTGCGTGAAGGAATGCATTTGGTCGTGTTGCGTGGCTGTGAACACCAACCTAAATATCATTAACGCCCACTTTTCTATGATCATACCAAATCTCATTTAAATGTAAACACCGAAAACACCGTGCTGGTGATATTCAGGTGTGGTGTTCTCATTCAAATGACATTTGGTTTGGTCATCATAAACCACCTTGCTGTGTCTCTGGTCATCTTGTCAGACACCGACCGGACACCCGAACCTTTGCTATGCCTGATCCTCCTCCCTCTCTCCCCACCCCACAGATATACATACGGCATATTACATATTACATTTTTGCATCTGCTCTTAAATTTAAAAAGCTGCTGTCAAAAACGAAACAAACGTAAAGACATAAAAAGCACCGAAGCCACCGTGAGCATAGTTCCATTTATTTATTACATTAGTTTTGTAGTTGAGGCAGTTGTTTTTCAGTCCTTGTTTCTATTCTTTTCCTTTCATTTTGTTTTCCTTTTGCCCTTGTTTTGCTTTTGTTTTAAAAGGCATATTTTTTGGTTGACAATCTTATTCACAATCAAGGAAAAAAAATCGAACGGACGGATCAAACTTGCACTCAAATGTGAAACCTTATGACCGCTCTAAACGCCGTGCTACTGCCGTGCCGAACTCAAATAAATTGATTTTTTTAAATTCGGCACGGCAGTAGCACGACGTTTAGAACCATTCGGCTCGGCAAATTAAATCCGGCACGGCAACGCCCTCTGGCTCGACAAGGTCTGCCGCGCTATCGCCGTTCTGAATGGCAAGGCGCGGCACTGCTCTAAACGACGTGCTATAGAGTACCGAAGTAATGACGTCAATGCAATATTTGGAACCAGAATACTTTTGTTATTTTGTGTCAATGTGTTTGCATGACTGTTAACAAAGGTTAACAAAGGAACAATCGAAATCTCCCTTTGTTTGGAGCCAGTTGTCGCGCCAACTGACGTCGGACTTCGGTACTTTTAGACTTGATTTCAAGTCCAAGATCGCGGTTGTCTGCATCAGCCACGCTAAACGTCATTACCCATTGCTTATCACAGACTAACTCGCGATCTCGGACCTGACCCTTACGTGATATGGATATTCATGTATTCATAACTAAATTTACATAATAAAACGGAGGCCATTGAGGACACACAAACCGTGTAGGTTACAATACAGTGTTCTGTTACACTGTTCAGTCTCAAATTTGTATGATACTTGGCACAATGGTACGCAATGGTATTTAAAACGTATAGTTATAGAAGGCTTTTGGCGTTTCCGACCAATCAGCTTGTTTCGTCCACTTTTGGACTAATTCGCCATAGGGTGTGTCCAAACCGATGAACGAGATTCCCAAGTCTGTGATCTATCGTGATCCAAGGGGAACTCACAAGAGGACGCAAGAGGGCGATATTTCCGGCACTGCTGTATTGGCTATCAGGCCGACAAAAACCACGACCACAGACTTGGAACCACGCCTACGGTACTTTATACTGCCGTGCCGAATGTAAATGCATTCGAAGTTGGTACGCACTGTTGCACCATTCACGAATGCGCACGATCAAATATCTTTAAGAAAAGAACTGCAAACAAACATACGTCAATATACACGTACGTTCAAGGCTGCGTCCGAATCGCTTATCTAAGGAATAATCAGTTTATCTTATTTTGTTAATCATCTCAGGAAATAGCCGCAGTGAGTCAAAATTCGTTTAGTGGGTAGGGAGGGTGGGGGTTGTTGAAAACATTAACAAAATCTATCTTTCCATTCTATTTTGTATTTGTAGGAAAGGTTGGAGGAAGAAAGATTCTGTTGAGCAAAGTCTCATTATCGGATTTTACGTAAGTGACTGGTCTTGCAGAAATTGTTTTTGCATATTTACGAATAGGTTGGTGGGTACGCCAGCCGTGTGGATGTGTGACTGACCCACCCAAAGCGTAATTTCTTTCTTTTTTAAAAGTGGAATACGCTTCGAGGGAGTCAGTTTTAGCCACTATTTCTGTAAGATGACAGTCCCGTAATGTGCTGGCTACGTTAGAAGAATAATAAGTGGATTCTTTGATGGATCATTCCAAGAAGTAGCCGCAGCGAGTCCGAGCTTATCTGGGGGAGGGGGGAGAGGATTTGTAAAGTCATCATCAACAAAGCCGATCCTCATTCTTCCTTCTTTTTTTTAAACAACCACCATAAAACATTGGTGAAGTTGGAGGATGAACGACTCTGTTGGTGGTGCTCTCCTATTTAATAATTTTATATTGGTGACTGGTCTGCAGAAAACTGTTTTTGTGTATCTATATGATTCCGCTGGTTGGTATGCCGGCCGTGATGTGGCTGTACAACCGACTCACACAGAGCGTGGTTATTGATGCTTTATTATCTGTGGAGCACGCTTTTCGGGAGTCGGTTTATGGCCACTGTTTCTGCAGGGTGTCAGTCAGCGGGTTAGTTTTGTGGCACTGTCAATACACCAAACGTTCGGGGCCAATTATTTATGTCTTTCCCAGAGAGCGGGAGTTTCAAGAATTCGTCTCTGGTCTTGGCCACGCTAGGACATGTTTGTGCGTCACAACATGTGGCTTCTTCAATCCACAAGGGAAACTGACTATAGGCAAATTTGAATACATTTTCAAAGTGAACAAAGAAACTGGCAGAAGCGGGATTCGCACCTGCGCCCACCCGAACAAAGATACTGACAATTTGGGAGACCGCCAACATAGGGCAAGATAACTCAGTTGGTAGAGAGCAGGTTCGAATCCCGCTCCTGCCAGTTTCTTTGTTCACTTTGAAAATGTATTCAAATTTGCCTAGTCAGTTTCCCTTGTGGATTGTTTGACGAATTATAAGTTAAAAAGTCGTATCCTCATTGAGTGATCCCCACAATGTCGCTTCCCAGGTTGTATCGTAAAATTGGGTGGGATCCCTGGCTATACGGCATTCTGGGTTTATGACTTCTGACTAGCAAAACAACGGAGGATGGAGTAAGCCTATATTTATTTTCAACTGATGCGAAATATCTGAGAATTTGGACGTCGAAAGTGAAGGTGACAAGAGCGAAGTGGTCCAGCCCCAGCAGCTTTTCAGCGTTATGTATATGTTGCGACTGGTATTTTCAAATCATGGGATGACCATTAAAAATATGCTCAAGTCCACTGCCATCCTAACAAAGTTCCCAGATGTGCGTGAGGTATAGGCGAAAGCAGTTAAACGGCCCATTCCCCGACGAGCCTTCGCTAAAAGAGAAAAAAATCAGGGTAAGTTCGATGTTAGTTGTTGCAACTTACGAAATTGCACGTGTAGACCTAGTGTGTATACGATGTACATGCGTCATTTACGGGTCCAGACTATAGAGTCGATCCATGAATTTCGGTGCCTCGGCTACGTCACGAACAGCGCCCTCAATTTCAGTCTCAACAAATCCAAAAAAAGGGGGGGGTAAATTTTTGGGTGGCAAATGATCACACTAAAACTTTACTTGAACCAGTTTGGCTTTTAACTCACATTTAATACATATAAATGAATTTATTTATGAAATAAAATGTGATCCGGCCAGTTTGAGAAGCATGTTTCCTTTAAAAAGTCGTATCCTCATTGAGTGATCCCCACAATGTCGCTTCCCAGGTTGTATCGTAAAATTGGGTGTTATCCCTAGCTATACGGCATTCTGGGTTCATGACTTCTAACTAACGCCCACCCTAACTTGTGGATTGTTTGACGAATTGTTTTTAATTGTGTTATTAAAGAAGTTTCGTTTCTGTGCATTAGCCTTTTCTTTAGTTGTAACGTTATAGGCCTACATGTACATTAATATCAACGTTATAGACGCACCGTTCAATAATATACAAATAATGAATGTTGATGAGTGCGATGGTAAGAATAATTTCATGAGGTAACAGATTGAATGTTCCATTCCACGAGGCGAAGCCGAGTGGAATGGGACATTCCATCTGTCACCGAATGAAATTATTCTTACCATTGCACGAATGTGAATCATTCATTATTTGTTTTATAGGCCTACAACGCCTGAATAAATCCTCGACAGATTGTATGCATGGATTTCTTTGTGTACAAACGTGCCGTTTACTTTCTCAGTCCCGCATAAAACTGCGACAAAAACAAAAGTGGTCCAGTTCCGAATTAGTTAAAGCTTTAATTGTTGTTCCTGCGTGTCTTGCAAATTCCACTAATCGTTTGACTGCATATTCCATTTGTCTCTTTGTGTTAGCAGTGTTAGCATCGCCTACGAGTTTCACTATTTCGTCGTCTGTCAGGAGAACAAACCGCGGTTCGGAAACACCGTCCGCCATTTTCTGTGAATGACAGCCTAGACTGGTTCCCGGTCCCGATATGTATATAATATACATTTGATGTCGAAAGACAATGGAGGGATCGGAAACCAGTCTGTTGTAGTGGTACTAACAGTGACCGTGAAATTAGGGAAGTTACATCGCACGCCCTTACCGTACGATGTAACTTCGCGCCGTGCAATGGGACGAATAATTCAATGCACGTAATCGACGATCCACCAATCGGATAGCGGTGATTTATTCAGGCGTTGTATAATAATCATCAGCTTACTTGTGAAAGGATATTCCATTTTCCCGACTCAAGTTTCCATCCTTCTCCGGGCAGTTTACTGCCGCGCACACATTAACCATTGTTCTTGTCTATTTTGACCTATCCGTTTGAAAGCACACACAACGCAGTCGCGTCACGTTCGTTCTTTACCCTCGTTTAAAACGCGCACTCATGACGGCGTTTAGACGCGGTGTCCTATCCAGTCTGTATAATGGAGATCAATGGTTTCTGCACATGCGCTAAATTTAAATATATTTCCATACTACTTAGCTACAGCAGCAATGTATTTAAATGTAATAATTTTGCATTTGGACATTTTTAAAAATTGCTTATAATTACAATTTGGAGTTGTTTGGCTTTGAAACATATCAGTTTCCGGTTCTGGAGTACTTCATGGAACTGGCTGTGAAACTGCTTTGTTACTCGAAATTGTTTGTTTCTTGGCTAGTTTGGTATGAATATTAGGTTAAAATCTCCGAGATAAAATGTCAGCACCACCTTGTACCCCGTGTCAGATAGAGCCGTGGTTACAAAGCAGGGCGTGCATTTTCACGGCGTGCTCTTGCAGATTAGCTCTGGTGCTCAGTCATCATTTACGGAGCAAAATAATAAAGTTTAGAGATTTAAACAACTTAATAAAAAAAAGTGAAAAACAAATCAAGTATAGTTTAGGTTTTCGTCTGTTGTCTACGATATCTCTTCAGTTTGGTAAAACTCTGGGAGTTGAGAAATTTCAATTCTAAACGGAGCATTCTCCCCCCTGGGAAATTCTTACTTTTACACTCTCTAGGAACATGTTCCTAGTATGAATTTACAGATCATTTGAGTTCATTCCAAATTTCACTCTTTGTGTTTTAAAGATATATTTATAATCAGTACCTGTATAATATCACGGACGTCCATTAATTCAAAATGGCGTATTTGTCAAACTTCGTAGCCACTGTTTACATCGTAATTTTTATGTTGTCAAAGACCCTCATTACGTATGCAAGCAGTCATAACCCCACATTGCCAGGAATTAAATTACTGCATGGTATAATACAATACGGATGGAACGTACGTAGTAGAACTTTGCATTGGGTGCATAATGAGGTCCTACGTCGCGCTATACGTTCAAAACGACGAAACCTAATTCGCTCGAAACCCCAAATCACAGAAAGTTGGGTAACGAACGCAGCATTTGATTGGCCCGTCTTTGGAGCCCTCTTAATCCGAATAAACGACAATTTGTGGGTTATCTAAAACGAAAGAACACCAATAAGACGTAAATGCCAAACCCGTAACATTAGTGGATAAATGGGTACATTAATCGTGTCATTCTGGAGTCAAATGAGTAATACAATTTTTAGTGAGTGTTTGTGCATATTACTCGTTCACACTGAAACATCATGGGGGTTAAATTTACCCAATTGTTGGTGAAAACTGCAACTACCCAAAATTTGGGTAAACAAACTTCCAAAACAACACATGAGTTTACTATCGTGGCCCTGAAGGCACATTGAAACATCGCGCATTTCTGCGCAGATACTTGCGATGTCGCAGATTTCTGCGCAGATTTCTGCGCAGATTTCTGCGATGTCCCACATTTTATCGCACATTTCATCGCAGATTTCGGCCGTGGATTCAGTCGCAGACTTAGACTCAGAATCTCAAACGCATCAAGTAAAACGTGGTCAACAGAGTGTGTTTTTTGGGGTTTCCATCAACAAAATGTTTAAGGTTTTAGCAAAATTACACGTTTTAAGCATAGTCTAAATAACGAATATATTCTACATGTTCAAAATTAAATGTGCGACATCGCAGAAATCTGCGCAGAAATCTGCAATGTTTAATGTCCCTTTAGGGCCACGATAGTTTTTCCCGTCCAAAACTGAAGCCTGGACTCAAGTATTATCTACAGAAATTCCTGCAGCGCAACATGGCTGTAATTCCGTGTAGTGTCACTATTTATATCCACATTCCGTTTTAGGTGATCGTATACGTCACCGGAATCAGTTGTGTTAGGCGTCGACTCTGTGGCCCCAGGCACGTTGTCCATTTTGTAAATCCCGACTTCCCTTGGTGTTAATTCGTCGTCCTTTCTTTTTGAGGATGTAGTCACAGAATTGTCTCTTTTCCCCACATTGGAAGAAACACTTTCGTACATGACAACTCCCGAGTATGGCTCCAGTTTGAAGTAGTAGTTACCCTCGGTCTTTGCCTGAAAGGTGCTTGTTTGCTGATGTTTGATAGTCGGTTCAGTATATCCAGCACTGGAAGCAGGAGCCGAGGACGGTGTGTCAGGAACGGCATATTGGACTATGTGACAATATTGATGCTCTGAGCGTTGCCTTGCTAATGCAGGATTTCGCTGTCCACAGTTCTTTTCTTGGGTTTCCACATTATTTCCATTCCTACCAAATGTAAACATGTAAAATATGATGCAGATTAAAAGAGACACTGTAATTTTTATGGGGCTTAAATACTTTGTACGAACATCCCGAGAAATGCGAGATTTTGGGATCAATTGTTAGTTTTAGACGGTTAAAAATGCTGAAAGCCGCAAACTACTAACTGACTGGATTGACCTGAAATATAGCTGGCCTAACGTTTCGAACGTGTCGGTAGTTCCGTGATGACGTTGAGTAGTATGGACCCTTTAAAACACTGCGCGATGACGCAATTGAATGACGTACTCCTCCCACCCCCCTACTCCTCCTCCCCCCTACTCCTCCTCCCCCCTACTCCTCCTCCCCCCCTACTCCTCCTCCCCCCCTACTCCTCCTCCCCCCCTACTCCTCCTCCCCCCTACTCCTCCTCCTCCCCCCTACTCCTGGGAGTGCACCCAACACGCGCGCCCGCGCGGGCGGCGCAGACATGCATACGCATAGGGGATTTACAGACAGACGTATCTGGCAGTATGACGTAAGGGCAGAAACGGGGACCGGGAAAGTCGTGGTTATGCAAGTCATTTTTTTATCTGATTGGTTGACGTTGTTTTGGCCCTGACTTCGCGCGCGCGTAGTGCGCGCGGGCGGGGCGGCCATATGCGTACGCGAAGGTCCAGGCAAGTCAATTCAATTACATTTTCAATTTTATTAAATTGGCAATTATCGTGACCCGAAGGTTAAATCACAAAGCCATTTCAACAGTTAAAACAGAAATTAAAAATATCCAGATATGTCTGGATTTGTCTGACGGTAAGGGCAGAAGCGGGGAAAGTCGTGGTTACGAAGCTCATTCTTTATTTTGATTGATCGATGTTTTAATATTGACTTCCGCTCAAGGCCTATGAAAGGGCTTTTTTAAAGGCTTGATTTTAAATTATAAGGACAATTTGTCTCTTGACATTCTAAGCTGTCGCGTTAATTGGCAGAAGTAGTAAACTTTACGTATGTCACGGAGAACTGTTTTGCCGCTGCATCCTCAGATCTGGGCCTAATTTCATAGGGTTACTTAGCACACGATTTTATGCTAACGGAACCTCCTTCCATTATCATAGAGACTGTAAGCTTTAAGCACAAGAAATAAATCGCAGAATTTGCTTAAGATAGTAATGTAACAACATAAATCTCCATGCGTGCGCAGGCGTTAACACGACTTTGAAATAGAGCTTAATTTTCAGAAATGGGCGGATTTAGGGGTCAGTATTTTATAGGAAATATCGTTTCACTGACCTGTTCAAAGTTTTGTGTTGTTGGATGGCGAAAAAAAAAACTAGAGAAAAACGACGTTCGTTTTAAACCGTCGCGCAAATGATAGCCTTTTAGTCAAGGCGCGCGTGGCTATGCACGCGTGACGCGCCCTGGAAATGCCAGCATGTCCGAGGCGCGCCATTCGTCTGGGTAGCCACGCGCGCCTCGACTAAAGGCTACATTTGTTATAGCGGGCAATTCTATGAAATTGGGCCCAGGAAGCGGCGTGGATGGCGGGCGGGATAGGATGGACGTGGAATGGCGCCAATGGCCATTTGTAAACCCGGATCCATCTGTAAACCGACAAAGTGACGAGATAGGATTATTCTATTACATTTGACTTTGTGTTGAATATAAGTGAATTTTTAAAAAGGAAAACATTTGGGAAAAATTAATTTTAAAAAGCTTTTTAAGATCTGATGATGTTTCTATTTTATTTAGCTTTATATTGTAAAATTGATATTGGCAGTGGACGGGTATAATACTTGTAATTGTTAACTCCCTGCTCAATTTACTCTGGCAGCTCTTTCGCGATTGTCCACTACCCCCGTCCCCAAGGGGGCCTACAGGATGTTCATCTATACAAACTGTCCTGTCCAGTCATTATCTTTCAAATCTGCAACATCGATTTAAATTCGAAAATTCTAGCATCGAGTGTATAAACTCGAAAATTCATCCTACGCTAACCATGAGAATGGGATTTTCTGCTCCATTTAGTTTGGATTTTTTTGCCAAGGATAAGCAGAGGCACAAAATTGGGCCCAGGTACTAGGGATTTTAGTCCAAAACGTGACCTTATTGTTTCAATCATAACTCATAAAAATAAACGAGGATCCATGTTCATATTTGGTGGTCTGGTAGAGCATACCTCAATTGATCCACAATTTTTGTTCATTAAGTCATGGTCTGTAAATTAAAAATACCAAAAAAAGCGTGAATATTAAAACAAAAGGAATTTCTTCTGGACGGTTCATGGGCTCACAATGAATTCTTGTACAAACATGTACCTTGTCCAAAGATGTGGTAAAATGAATTGTGACGTCATCATGACGTAACCACATATTAAATTACAAACGATTTAAGGTCAAAACCTGGAAGAATATACTTTCAACTTTATCTCTTTAACTAAATTGATTAACAGGCTTGTGAAATGATAGATGCTTTCTCGGGCAACATTTTGTGATTCCCAGGCACAAAGCCGGGGTTACCGGAAATTAATGTCACTTGAAAACTAATACTTAATACTAATTGAGAAAATTGCCAAATGAAATGGTTAGATAAAAACATATAATGACGTTATCCTCTGAAAGTACGCCCTCTAGCGGCAGGTCCAAGAATTGTTTTTTTTATCTATAAAGCCCGGCTCATACTTCATGCGAATGCGAATGCGAAGCGAATTTGACGTCATGAAACATTCGCAGCGAAGATTCGCACAAGTTGAAATGTGTTTAACTTTTGCGAATTCGCAGTGCGAATATTTGACGTTGACGTCACAAATTCGCTTCGCATTCGCATTCGCATGAAGTATGAACCGGGCTTTACAATATATAAATAAACAATCACTTCACGCAGTTTTGAAAAGCGATGACGTAATCGGACCAGTAGTTATGCAGCGAGGCTTTGTAAATAATCATTTTTGCGGGCAATTCAACATTAAAATCTACCGATCGGTACCTTTGCAGAGCATTGTTGCTTTCATTAGTGACGATTGGCAACCTTTGAAAAACTTTTCTTGGTGTAATTATGGGCTCCGTGCACAACTACCCCCTCAGCGGAAAGAAAAGGCGAGTTGGGGGGTCAATATCGAGGCCATCTTACCTGACTTCAATTTAAGTGTCTGGTTCCCGCTATGATATTCTTATTGGAAAAGAAATTATCGAGAGTCGGCAAACAGACAAAGCAACCCCACTGGTATACGATATCAAATGAACGAGGAGCGCAGTGCGTAATACCAGCGACGTACTCCCCGCGGAAGTGCGGTTGCTATGTGGACAGCGCCCTCATTTGTTGGCGCACGGAGCCCATAGTGCACATACGTGTGTGTGATGTCGTAATATCAGTTGTTGACGTCATCAAACAGGAAGTAACGTGTAAATAAAATGATATTTGAAATCTATAAACACATTTGCTGTAATTAATAAATACTTAAAAGCGGCAGAAGTTGTTTAAACTCGAAGTTAGATTTATCGAGTTTAAACTCGAAGTTAGAATTCTTGAGTGTAAACTCGAAGTTTAAATTTTCGAGTGTAAACTTGAATTTTAAATTTTGAAAAATAATAACTGGACATCAGGAAAGTTTGTATAGATAAACATCCGTAGGCTCTTTGTTTTTCTCGGAAACTCGAAACTCGAAAACAGTAATACTCGAAAAAGGTAATACTCTAACTTAAGTAGGCCTATATCATGATATGGATCTGGAGAAGATCGAGTCTGACATTTGAAGTCCCTGGATTTGCATGACCAAAAAAAATAACTCAGCAGAGTTCCCTACGCATTATTATATTCTGTTTTAAAGGGTTGGCATGTTCCACGAACCCAACCTTTTTCTTTATATGAGCACAAGTTCTAATAGTTTTGCAAGCTCAAGCCTTGTAGTATGTGCGGGCACTGTGTGGGGTCAACTAAGTACACGTGAAATAACTCTGTAATGCCGGTGTCATATGATTATCCGACTCCCATGAAAATCCTTTTCCCTATTACTGGTTAAACCCTCTCACGTGAGTGGCCACTCTCCTAATTATCTTTACTCAGGCATGCGCAATACTACAAATGAGCCCGAATTTCATAGTGACTGAAATTCACGCTACACCGGCTCAATTGGTATTGATGACCATGGTACCATTCGTGATTTACAAGCTTAATTTTAATGTACAATTACTGTAAATAGGGGCTTAATATAGTTAAGAAAGTTTGGGAGAATACAACCTTCTCATAATAGCAAAGTACCTTTCTTTTGTTATGTGTAATGATTTCTGATTTATTTTTTGCAAAGCGCGCATCCGCACCTTTTAAAGTGCCAATGCATTATGCACAGAACGAAATATTGTTTCCCTTTTAACTCAGTCTTTATTATTTTTGTCTCGCCAAACACCGATGTAGCGCGGTACCGTTGTTGATTATGAAAGTTTTTCGACACGAAAATTGCAAAAATACAAATAGAATTAGAGACATTCTACCAAAATCGTCTTTTTACACATTTCCAATGCAGCGCTCAGGCTTTTTGTTCCACTGCGCGCTGATGTGCATGCGCGCATCAATTTGAATTTATTAGCGGATTAATCCATGAGCCAGTTCGGTAATTCAACCGCGCATGTTTACAGTGGCATTGCTACTCGACGCAAAACACGACGCGAAGCACGACGCGAAAAAGGACGTGATGCACGATTGTGCGATGCAATGCACGACGATGAAACACGACGCGACGCACGACGCGAAATACGACGCGACGTACGACAGTGCGACGCGATGGGCGACAGAAAAAGCGACGTTAAGGGGATGACACGACGCAACGTACGACGCGACACCAGAATGTGTACAAAAGTAATGACAAAAAAAGTGACGGCACGATGCGTTGCGCCGTATAGTCACGTCGCGTATGCAAGGGGCGACGCGGTGTGTCGTCTTTAGAACACCATACAATAATGTCCGTCATACTCATGTGGAAAACGCACTTGCGCGTTGCAATTAGAGTACAGTATTCGAAGTTCACTCCATCTAATTTCATTTTGCATGTTCTACTAACACGCACATAAATTCAAAATGTCTGCGTTAGCGACCTAGTAATTTAATATAGCTCTATGTTTCTAGTAAGTTTTTGGTTTTGTGAAGCCCAAAAAATGTGTAACTTGTTTATGTTTTTGTGGGGTAATAAAAATTCATGTTTGGTATATAGTGCAGTACAGAATTCGTAGAATACCGGTAATCAGTTTAAAAGGTTTGGATTGGAAAGATACCACCCCGAACGCATAATCAATTCGTCATCCAAATAAACACATTGTAAGGATAACAAATCCAGACTTTCTGATCCCCATGAGTGGTTTGAGACACAGAAAAATGGATTCTATGATCCAGAATCCCCATATTTGGACACAAAAATCATACAGAAATTGGAGTCTTCCTGGGGTTGTTATAGGTGCCACTCCAAATTTCGGTGGCCATCTTGGATTTTGGAGGCCATTTTGGGATTTCGGAACTGGTTTGTGGCCATTTGAAGTGCGCACTATAATTTCTTAACCAAAACAAAGCTATTATATTAAAGCTCTGTGTTTTTGCCCGTTTTTAACTGTTAACTTGTCTGTGTAGAGATTGTAGGGGGCAATTTCTGAAATATTTGGATCATTAATTTAGACTTTATGATCGAACGAGTTACTTGAGAAAAAGAGAAATGAATTTCCTGACAGAAAATCTTAGACATTTAAAGTATACACTGCAAAAACTGTGGTGTTAAATTAACATCATGTGTGGTATATTAAAGTAATCGTCCAATATAGTCACCACATGGTGTTAATTTAACACCGCAGTGTATAAAATGCTGTGTTATAGCCACCACTATATTTTGGTGGCCATCTTGCAAGCCATTTTGGGATGTTGGCACTGGTTTTTTAGCTGTTATGTTGGATTTTCACACAAACAGACCTAACGTAGAGATAGTTAATCTAAACTTTCTAGTGAAGGCCGGTGTGGTTTACTGTTAATTTGTCTGATTATAGGTCGGCTATTTTTGATTAATTGGGCACCAATTTTTTTGACTATCTGATCAAATGAGTAATTTGGGACATAGGAATGTGGCTTTTCTGACCAAAAAATCTTACATTTAGACTCTAAAAACATAACTTAGATTTCATCCCAGTTATTTATAGCCATTACGTTATACATGTATTTTAGGGGCCATCTAGGATTTCAGCGGCCAGTTTTATTATTTATTTTTTTTTAGGGGGGGGGGGGGGGGGGGCGCTTACACTAAATATAAATGTTTATTTTTTTTGTGAAAATTTATTTCTCAACATCTACCAATAACTAAATAGATAAAAATTATGTTTCAGTTTGCCCAAATGTAACCATAAAGGATGGCCATATTGGATTTTGGCACGTAGCCAAAAATGCTAACATTTTGGAAAGGGACATGCACCCTGCTCATTTTATTCAGCACCCTTAAACTGTATGGAGACCACCTTCAAACCTTTGTCCCCGCATTCTTGTCGCGGGACCCACACGTTGATAGTCTACTATAAGTTAAATATTAATAAAGTTGGAAACAAGTTGGAAATGTCATTCACAACTATTTTACAATCAGAACAACATTTTGGTGGCCGCCATATTTGGATTTGCCCCAAGTATATTATACAAAGCAAATGGAAATAAAGCTAACAAATCAGTTAACAATAGACTTAAAGTTAACTGAACAGAACTAAAGGAAATATAGAATGATCTGCGATAAGTTTGTCGGTAATAAAAAAAAAATACGAATAAAGTCATACTCGAGGTCTCACTTTTCGAACTCCCAGATTTAATAGACACTTGTAAATAAAGAAATTCAAGTAAGTCAAGAAATATGGAAACAAAGAAAATGATGATTAACTGAAAGACGAAGACGAAATGTTAACGGTCTGTTTAGCAAAGGCAATGACGAAGCCGGCGAAAATTACACTTGTCACATATTTTGATATACAGTTTTAAACATTGTGTAGGTTTTGTGGTGGGGCAAAAACGATTTCCTGAACCCCAAAGTAAAACAAAAGGAACCTGAAAAAGGCCATTCAACCTCAATTGCAGTTGTATACTTCCGTGTTGTGTCGACCAGAGATGCAAAATACTCCATTTGCCTGCTAATGAAAATGTTCCCACTTGGGTCACGTAATATGAAATCGTAAATATGTCACATGGCCATTGCCATGGTGTTTTAGCTAATAATTAAATTTTTCAAAGTGAACAAAGAAAACTGGCAGGGGCGGGATTCGAACCTGTGACCTTCTGCCACTTTTTTGTTCACATTTTAAAACTTTTACGACTCAGTGGCATCCATTCAGCGGAGCTGCTTTCCCATATCGAGCAATTTCCTTTTATCCTGTCAATATCACTTTTTCTACAGTGCTTGAAATAGGTTAACTTCTCCCCCGCCACCCCAGCCGTTTTTCATGGGAAATTAAACGTGATGGGTTTGCAAACATCCGTTTAGTCCTTACCGTGATGTTGTAATACAGACAAGTTTGCCTGTTCGGCACATGCAGAAGATACCGAGTACGATGCCCAGGACGAGACACGCCGCACATGCTATAACCACCTTGATTGTCTGATTTAATCCTGGCACTGAAGACTCACTGGATTTGTCATCCACCTTATCCACCTTATCCACCTTACAGCTGGATGGAAGAAAGAAAAACAGACCGTAGAGAGTTATGTAAGTACAAGAATTATATTGTGCACGGTTACAGTCAGGCAGCCCTATAGTCCAGCCCCGCCCAGCACAGTTTAGTCTAGCCTAGCCCATCCAGCCCAATGTCATACTCTTAACGTAAATTATACAATGTGAATAATATAATAATTGTTATCAACTTTCGTCTCTTTTCGGATAGCAGTAAGGTCAAAGATCAAGTTTAAGGACCGCTCTAAACGCCGTGCTACTGCCGTGTCCAACTCAAATAAATTTAATTTTTAAAATTCAGCACGGCAGTAGCACGACGTTTAGAACCATTCGGCTCGGCAAATTGAATTCGGCACGGCAACGGCCTATGGCTCGACAGGGTCTGCCGCGCTGTCGCCGTTCTGAATGGCATGGCACGGCACTGCTCTAAACGCCGTGCTATACTGCCGTGCCCCTCCCCTCGGGAAGGCACTGTTTCAGAACCACCAAAACGACATCGTCATGTATTACTGAAAGCGCACTGGGCCTTACTGAATAGGCACAAGGCTTTATTGAATAGGCACAAGGCGTGACGATGTCATTTTGGTTGGTCTTTTTAAGTGCTTACCCTCCCCTCGCCTCCCTCGTGCCGAATGTAAATGCATTCGAAGTTGGTAATAGCACTGTCGCACCATTCACGAATGCGCATGGTCAAACATCTCCGAGGAAAGAACTGCAAACAAACACACGCGCATAGAGCCTAAAAGTCAACCTCGTTACCATGGGTACGATCTTGCGGCGCCATGTTTTCCCACCATGCCTTGCTCGATCTTAACCCCTGGAATTGTGTAATTACCATATCCCACATAGTGGGATATGGTAATTAGGACTGCAGTCGATGTGTTTAACGCGCGACGCAGTGTTTTTAGTAGGAAGGTTTTATTTGTAGAATCAATCTTTTGGAAGGATGAGATTAGCTCCTAATAATTATTAATAATCATGCCTAATGTTTTCCCGCCAGACGTTAAATCTAACACTGCACTGAGTAGTAGTAACAGCCGGCCTGGTGGGATCGGGAGGAAGAAAAAGTATGACGACCGTCATGACCGTTTCCGCCCATTATCGCCGGATGTCAGTTGTGTAATTTTCCAAATGTTTTTCTCAGCTGTTTTCGCAAATTTGTCAAACCTTTCGATGCATCTTCTGCAGCGGCGGCAAACACTGTCATTGAGAATGAGCGGCTTTCTTGAACTAGATAAATGAGTAAATTTACTATCGATTGGAACAATTTTGATTTCCGGCCTCGACTCGAATATGTGTGCCTTTTCTATCTCTGTTTAAACATAAAATACATGTATTTCCTGACCAGAAAAAATCCATATCGTTTATCGTAGCCACCAAGACTAGTGGCCTTGTCTTGATGATAATGGAAAAAAGTGCTCGGAGTCGTTTTGCTGAAGTGACGTGACGAACAGGATGTTAACGCGGGCGCGAGCGCACACAGGGCGTTTAACATTCGGATTACGCGCGCGGTTCACTTTCAGACATAAATATTCATTTCGAATAGCCAGTCAGCGTCGTTAACGTATTCCAAACGGCCAGGGGTTAGTGAAGGAACGCACACGCGCCCATGGAGTCGAGGATGCCTAAAAGTATAAAAGGTCGCGCGGCGGGCTTCCGGAGACCTCGCGCGGCCTGCCTGTGGACATATTACAATGTATTGCGCTTTTACCTGCTGTAATTTTTTGTAGAATGCTTTCTAACATTAACCACCTCAATAAATATATAGGGTGGAATTTAATGGCATTATTTTTCAAATAAAATTGCGAAAAAAACACTCGTATACAGGGGAAAGGGAAATATTATTTTTGACCTTTACATCCGTACTTAGCATATCAAGGTGAAACAATTAAAATTAAAATAAGAGCGAGAATAAAAATAAGAATAAAAATTTAATTAAGAATTAAAATTAAAATATTAAATATTAAATAGTTCAACCAGAACTGCATCGAGTTGCAGGTTGCAGCACACAGGCAGTGTGCAGTGTTGACTGACTGCCGACTTACGACTGTGATTGTACATGTACATGCACAATAGAAAACACAAAGCATTGTCCTCGGAAGTATTCGGAAAGTACGACTGCGTTTGTTCTCCCAAACAAACGTGGACGTATAACAAAGGGAACAATATCGTCCGCCATTCCCAGCATACGTCCGCGATGGAGATCGTGTACAAAACCTGAGGGGGTCTTCCGAAAAAGTTAGTAGTACAAACAAATAGGACTTCCGCGTTTGGAGGTCGATACACGTTTGCGTGTATGTACATGTACATGTATGTCGAAAACCGCGTGAAACATATTACTACACCTCATAAATATTCATGAGCAAATTGGAGCGCGTCATTGGCCGATTCCGCCGCGCGTCCGGGAAGTAAAAATGATACGCTGCTAGGTGACGTCATCCCGGTGAGTATCCAGCTTGCTGCCGTGCGGTTTTTTTGTTCTGGTAGCACAAAAAATTCCCTCTGGAACCTGCCGCATAAACATGTAGTTTATGGCATGTAATCTTTACGGAACCACTCTGTTGTTTGTAGTCCTTGTAAATACTGCAGTAAAGGCATATTAAAGAGTGTTGGCACCAGACTATTTCACCCCTGTTGCATGCATATGACACACTGAACTACTCTGAGCTCAGAAACAACAATGGCGTCTACGAGTAACGTGAGATTTCCGTCATTGATTTCCGTCATTTCCGTCATATTTATGAGGTGTAGTAAAACAAATACAGCATGGTTTATTTATGAAAAATAGTGGGAATTACTGGTCACTCGGTGTAGGTCAGCTCGACTACCTCCCTCCGCTTCGCGTCGGGAGGTAGTCGAGCTGACCTACACCTCGGGACCAGTAATTCCCACTACTTCCCTCAAACCATGCTGTATTTGTATATTACTGCATGCGTTCTTGAGATTTTCGGAAGTTAGATGTCATTTTTAGCACGATATTTCTCTCTCTTTCGATTAGGCTGATTTTAAAGTTTTCACAAACTGATGTGGGAGAAACAGTTTCGTGAAGGCCATTTCATTGGGTGAATTTCTTTATTTAACACTTAATGAATAAAACGAAATTGAAAATATTAGCAATTTTACACGTTTATTTTCCTATTCGAAGTCTCCGGATGCGCGCCACCAGAGGTGAACTTTCAGGTTGCAGACCTAAATCGGCCGAAAATTGCCTACACCGGCCAAATCACGATTTGCGAGGACTCAAATTCTCTGCTTTTAGAGAATTTTGATGGGCCATGAACTTGAGGGTTTGTAAAAGAGAAGGCTAGAAGGACTGCCAGCTTGCATTATGTGAAATTCGGATGAAAAGTGCTGTATTTTGCAATGGGGCGTATAGGCATCATCTGTCAAACTGGGAATGGCATACAGCCCTATACATGACTACTTTTAGGGGGAACATCTTTGCATGGAAATTTCTCCCAAAAGTCATCGGTTAATCCCCACAGAATTGAACAAATACTGAAAAATAATGAAATAAACTTTAATTTGTAGAGTTGTATCTTTCCTGAATTTCGAAAGTTTGCGTATTTATCATTGGGGTTTATGGAAGTTTATTTACTGGTGTGCAACCTTCAGGCTCTATACACAACAGAAATGGCGGCGAACAGAAATGACACGCTTCCGTGTACTGTGGTCGGCCATCTTGAGTTTGTTGCACTTGACTGTCGCAACAATAAGTTCGACGTTTACAGCAACTGTCGTGCTATTGCCGTGCTCTTGCCGCACTCATTTCAATAAAGTTCGGCACGGCAGTAGCACGGCGTTTTAGACTAGGCCTAATAAGACTCTTACTTTCAAATTGAAAAAACAAATGATAAACAAACAAAAACATTTTTCCCTTACTTTGCTGATTTGCCGCTGCATGTTTCACAGTTCTTCCCCGTCCAACCCTCTCTGCACTCACAATGTACCATCCTTTCGTCGTAGTACAGGCATACCTTCGTGGGTTTTAAGCAGACCAATGCATCGTCGAACTCGCACAATGTTTGGCTCCCATATTCACAACCTGTCAGAAAAGGGTTGAAATGTTATCGTCATTTTTTATCCTCGGCCATAATCATCATTATTATATCATAGCCAATGTCACCATTCCCATTAATGTCTCGCCGAGCTTTCTCCCTCTCCTCTCCCCCTCCACATTCCCTTTTCCTCGTCCGCCCCCCTCCCCCTCTCCCCCACCCTCTATCCGCCTCTCTCTAACCCGCTTCATTAAACTGTACATGTACGTTGCAGTAATGACGTAACAATTGTGACGTGCCAGGAGGCTGGGTCACCACCTCTTCTGAATGCAGAAGACCGTAGCAGTGATGCCCAGCCTAGCGCGACGTGATGGGACCGTAAAGGTAGAGTTGTAATCAAGTCAATCACAAGCAGGGGCGTCAATCCATTACAAATGTGGGGAGGGGGGGGGGGGGGGACATTACTGAAGTCAAGAATTATTATGCACTGTGAAACGCAGACGGCGAGCGTCTTGGCGCGATCGAAGCCCTAATAACGGGTAGGGTCCAGGAGCTTGCCTTATAGGGTCTCTGGTACGGTGTGGCCAGGGTCAAAGCCCCGGCGGGGTCCACGGAGAGGATCCCCAGGAAGCTCCAGAGTTTTAAGCATGTTAAGGTGTCAGGAGCGCGCTCCTGGCATATATTTTTGTGGACCATATTACAGTACGAGCTTTCCAAATTCAAACTGTTGATATTAAATGCCTATTATAATTAAACTTCACATAATTACTTGTTTTTATGATGATGTCTTGTGTGTATTGTGGTTATCTTTATTACAACCTGTACTCGTAGGGGGAGTCCTATAAGCAGCAATACGCAGCTACTATCGCACTGCTTGGCATATAGTAAGCAACGAACAGAAAATTTAGCCTTGCACAATTCCTTTAGCAATGTTTACACAAATAAGTTCTAACCTATGTCTAAAAGGAGAGTTTACTTTCCCAATTTTGAAAATTCTTTAGGAACGGGGGAATTGACACAATATACGATCAACACTTCACAATTTGGGCGACAGACAGGGCTATACACATCACAGGTACGTATTTATGTAGTGGTACTTTATCACATTATCATATTTTAATAAAATTAAAAAACATAAAATGGAAAGGCTTTCAGATGAAGCATAAACCCTACTTATATACTTCTGTACAAATGAAGGTTAGAATAAAAATTTAACATGCTGACAATTTCTCCCCCCCCCCCCAAAAAAAAAAAAAAAAAAAAAAAAAAAAAAAAAAAAAAAAAAAGGGATGAAGGGATAGCCAGAAACGAGTTAAGATATTGAAGACGATGTACAAAGTGCTGGATGGTGCGGAGAGTCCCTTAATGGAGGAGCCCAGACAAAAATTTGATGGGTGAGTCCGGGCGATCAGGGATGTTGTGAAGGTGTCCGTGGTCAGACCGAAGTCCGATATCAGAGAAGATTGTGCGAAAGGCAGAGATGAGAAAACGGCGAAGACGAAGAAGTTGAGGTTGAATGGCACGATGAGAAGGAGGGCGAGGTGCAAGTGTGAAGGTCCAGGGAAGATCTTCGGCGTCGAGCCAGCGAACGGTGTCCACATGAAGTAGGTGGCGAATGAGCCCCACACCGCGCACCGAGAGCCGGGCGGCTAGGTCAGTATCGCTGCCAAGAAAAGGGTCTAGAAAGGGATTGATCAGGAAAATGTTCATGACATGGTTGACGGAAGACTGAGGTATTTCGATGCGAGCTCCGGATGCACTCCAAGCACGCAAAATCTCACCATAAATAGGAGGAAGGCGGGTAAAATATTTAGGGTCAATTCGACAGAACAATAAATGGTAGTCTAAATCAAATTTTGTGTATGAAGAAAATAGTCAAAAAGAACAAAGGAGGGATTTGGGTAAGATTGGGTAAGGTATCGCTGAATCAATTTGAGACGAAAGGTGAGAATGCGTGCTTTGAGGCATGCTAGGCCAAGACCTCCTCTGTCGGGTTTTGAAAAGGAGTTTTCCGTTTAAATAAGTGTCTCTTGTTCGACCAGATGAAATCGACAAGCAGGTTTTGGAGTTCAGACATCGTCTGGAGGAGTGACAACAGCAAGATGGTGGAAATTTTTAGAGGCGGTCAATTGATTAGTCACTATGATTTTTCCTTTGAGTGAGAGAGAATAATAATAAAAAAGTCTTTTTTAGTTCGCGAGAGTTTTAGGGACTTTTAGTTTACATTTTCCCAGTTTTGTTTAACATGCTGAGGACTATTTCCTTGGTGAACTCCAAGAAAACACAAACCCTCTTTGTTCCAACGGAAATTTAAAGGCTCGTCGCTTCGTCTGGTCCATGATCCAGCCCATAAATCCTAAGATTTGTGTGTATTTAGGCATGCATGAGCGGGTTAGGCTATACGAGAGAGGACGTGGGACAATGGGGGATTAGCGATAACAATGACACCGAGGACTTGGGCCGAGTCCTCGGGAGAATTTTGTGTACAAACCTTATGGGAGCTGTTCGGAAAAAGTTAGGAGTACAAACAAAGGGAACAAAAGAAGGGTTCCATTCATGGTCCTCATAAGTATATGAAAACGCACATATGAGTGCGCGACTGAAAAGATCGTAAGTGTCACGAATAACATCAAAACCAGAATCTTCAGTGAAAAAAATTGAAATATCGTCCCGCCGGGAAGACAAAAAGCTCTTTCCACTGAGGTTTTCTCTCAGCTTGTTCAGAAGAGGCCCATGGCAATTGAATATAAAAGGCCGGAGTGACAGCAATACCTAATCCCTTACGCTGTTAAAGAATGGTTCACTTTAACGAGGCTTTCAGTGCCTTCGTACAACAGGTGTATGTAGTTGAGAAAGTGGGGGCCAAAACCCATGGCTCTCATTGTGGAGAACAAAAAGTTGTGGTCAACATTGTCGAAAGCTTTCTTTTGATCAAGGTTGACCACAGCCAGAGGGAGATCGTTGGAATTACAATAAGCAAGTATGTCACAAATTCAATTTAAGTTGTCGTAGCTAGATCTACTGGGAATACAGTATCCTTGATCCTCACGAATAACGCTGCAAACACATTGCTTTAGTTTATTGGTAAGAAACTTGGCAAACATTTTGTAGTCAGTGTTGAGGAGAGAAACTGGGCGCCAATTACCAATGTCGACAAGATCACCCTTTTTGGGGAGAAGGGAAGATCTGGGTAGATGACCGGAGGCAAGGGATGAATTGAGAACAAAGAGAAAGTCGTTACGAAAAAGAGGCCAAAACAATTGATAACATTCGCAAGTTGAGCCGTCTCGGCCAAGTAATTTGTTTTTGCCAAGTTGCTTGACAGCAGTATCAAGTTCTTCAAAAGTCAGAGGACACTCTAAGTTTTCTGCATCGTCACAATCAAGTTTATTAAGTTTGAGGTCGCAGGTTCGAATCCCGCTCGTGCCAGTTTCTTTGTTCACTTTGAAAATGTATTCAAATTTACCTAGTCAGTTTCCCTTGTGGATTGTGTGACGAATTATAAGTTAAAAAGTCGTATCCTCATTGAGTGATCTCCACAATGTCGCTTCTTAGGTTGTATCGTAAAATTGGGTGTGATCCCTGGCTACACGGCATTCTGGGTTTATGACTTCTGACTAGCGCCCACTCGAACAAAGATACTGACAATTTGGGAGACCGCCAACATAGGGCAAGATAGCTCAGTTGGTAGAGCGCCGGTACGGTAACCCGGAGGTCGCAGGTTCGAATCCCGCTCGTGCCAGTTTCTTTGTTCACTTTGGAAAAGTTTATTTATAAGTGGGTCGAGGGCGTTCTCGTCAGTCGGCCGAAGTGAGTACAGAGAAGAATAGAAATCACAGCCGTGATTCCTAATTTCCACGGGGTCTTTGGTGATTGACCCCGAAGTGAGCCGTATTTGAGAAACTGATTTAGACAAAGAATTAGATTTTTTCAAATTAAGGAAATAGGAAGAGCTGATGGAGTCAACTTCGGTGGTGTGCTTAAAGCGGGATCTGACGAGTGCGCCCTGCGCCTCAATTTTCAAGAGAGTGTTTAAGTTATTTTTGTATTCCTTAAGAACCGGCGTCGACTGCAAGTCGTCAATAATTTGATTAATTTTTGCGAAATTGGAACGTTTTTCTTTAGCAACTTTGGTGCTGTACATTTGAGTAATTCTTTTGATATGGATCTTTCCAAGATCCAACCACGACCCAAGATCAGAAAAATCAGATATTTGTGACCCACCACCCCCAAACCAGGCGGAAATCTTTTTTTTATATGGGATATTTTTTTACACAATTGAATTGCTGGCATTTTTAAGTTTTTAAAACAAGATATATTGCATTTGCCGACTTCCGCCTGGTTTTGGGGTGGTGGGGCACATTTGTTCCTCCAGTCTTTTCAAAAGGACTGAATGATGTCAATGAAATTTTCGTCTTCTAAAAGAGCATTAATAAGGTGCCAATAGGCACTTTTCCTCTCGTTGAGAGGTTTGAAGGAAAGAAAAACAGGGAGTGGTCCAAGAGAGAACAGGGGACAATTTTACAAGAACACACAGATGGGAGAAGACTGGAGTCGGAATAAAAACGATCCAACCTGGCTTGGGAAATTCCACAAGGGCGGGAGGGATTGTTTCTAGACCAAGTAAACTTTTGGTCGGACGGGTGCAGTCTACGCCAGATGTCACAAAAAGACAGCGTATGGACAGCATTTTGTGGGAGCCATGGAGATTTGGCGCCTGTGTTTGTTAGGCGTACACAAACGATCAATAGAGGGACATTCAGTACAATTGAAATCGCTTCCAAGAACAATGACCCCGTCGAAACACTGGGAACAATGATCCGCGAGATCACTGATGGCTTGAAGGGCATCATTATCAGTTTGGGGAATGAGAACGTTATTATAGGTATGATTATAGTATTTTGAAATTCAAGTTTAGTGTAAAGGATGTGCCCGCGACAAATTACGCTGGAATCCAGAATATTGAAAGTACCATTTTTAATGAGAGTAGTGACACCCGATCCTTTAGACGAATCGGGGGCACACATGGGAGTATAAGGCCATATGTTCCAACAGGGACATTGTTCCGTGAGGCTATAACTTTCTTACAAAAATACAATGTCAGGATTATTTACATATATTATGAAGATAAACTTGAAAAGAGGGGCTCCGTGTTGAAGTGGAGCATCCCCCGGTATTTAAGGTAAGGAACGAAATAACCATTAAACAAAATAGAGGTCTATGTCTGTTTGATGAACAGAACATAGGGCTTTTCCGCGCATTATTATGTATGATGTCACTTCGACTTTTGCTTACTATTGACAAATCTAAGCACCAATTTTCATGGCGATTAGAAATATGTATGACCTAACAGACCCGTTACAAAAAGAATTCCGTTAATGAGATATTGGCTTAAATGTGCAAAAACTTAAAAGATTAATATAAAATCGGATGATGATGCTATCATGACGTCACGTCAATTTTTTATCTACAACACATGCTGGCCTACCTGCATAGCAACTTTGAAGTCAATCGGACCTACGGTTCTTCAGATATGGGCCTTCAAAAATGTTCCTTTAAGATGACGTCATGTGACCCATTATGACGTCATCACTAGAAGGCTTGTGAAAGCAAACATTCGCAATGTGGTCTTGTCCTGTGTCAAGGTTGGAGTCAATCTGATCAATGACAGTGTCAAATTTTGAGAGTAGAATGAAATTTAAAACAGTTAACGAATCATAGAAAATCAGTTGATGACGTCATCATGGCGTCACTTCGGATTTTGTATGCTAGTGACAATATCTACCTACCCACCAATTTTCGTAACGATCGGACCTACCCTTATACGTGTTTCAAAAAAGCACATTTTTTATAACGTTATCATGACGTCACGCATTTTGCAAATTTATATGTATCAATGACCTAACAAACCTTTTACAAAAAGAATTTTGAAATTAGCATGGCTGAAAGGTTCAAAAACATAAAAACATAGAACTCGTGTGACGACGCAATCATTACATCACATAAATGTTCAACTATAACACCACCCTGTTTTGTGCATATCAGCCCCATTGAACCTATGGTTTTGGAGATATAGGTCTATAAGACGTGCACCTTTAATGCTATGTAATGTGACATCTGATGACGTAATCATGACGTCACATAAATGTCTATCTATAGCAGGTTCCTTTTTTATGTGCATATTACATATCAGCCGCATTGAACTTATATTTGTGGAGCTTTAGAACTTTAAATTATGCACCTTTAATGTTAAGAACTTAAAACTCGATGACGTCATCATGATGTCACATAAATTTTCATCTATACGAAATCCCAATCTACACAGAAACCAAGAAAAACTCAAATTAAAAATACACTATGTGGATATTTACAGGCATTTAAAATAGTACATACAATTTAATGGCACAGTTTGCATTTTAGTTTAACATTAGACCTTCACAAATGCCCCGTTATTGTAAAACATGATACCTGATAACGTCATGATAACATTATTCCCAACACATAAACGCTTCGTGTATGTGCTCTTTCTTTGTACCAAATTTTCATGCTAAAAAGCGTGAAAAGTCCTGGCCAGAAAAAACATGTGTACGAAGCTAATTCCTGCTGCCCGGAGCATTGGTTTGTGTACATTGACGATAGTTTGTATAATCATAGTGCAAGGAAACGGTATAAGCTCCCTTGGTTAAAAGGACACCATTGACATGTTATGCAAAACGCTCAAAGTTTCGTATACAAAGCACAGTTCCGAGAATCACCGCTGGTATATAGCGCAACGCCACACATAGGTTTACGTCACATAACCATTTTTAAGTTTTGGGGACTTCTAAAGTCCCCGGGGTAGGATAGCCACGCTATACCCAGGTACGTGAGGCTTCGAGCCCCCCTACCCCTGACTACATTTGAACATAAAAAAAAAACACTAAACAAGCACATTACACGAAGACAGTGCAGCCTCGCTAACCATGCATTACCATGAGGGGGTACGACCCCCTCCCCCCTGTCTTCAACCAAAAACGGTGAACAAAATGGTACAAGTAACAAGCGATAGACAAGACGTATAATAACAAGCAAAACACAGGAGCAAATGAGCTCAGATAAAAAGAACAGGAGACAGAAGCTCCAAAGACAGACGTCAAGGGAATCAAAGGTGAAAGACCAATCGGTCGTCTCTAACAGTACAAACGGCTCCTCGCACACACCAAATGGTGCGAAACTTCGTCCGGTCCAGCCGGGCAAAGTCTGCTTGTAGCCGTGCCCTAATTGAACCCTTACACGGAGAAGTACCTGGTCGGCATCCTGTCGGGATCCATCATACGATGTCTCGCAACGCGAAAGCCAAACCAGCCACCTCACCGTGCAAATTAAAAACCAAATCAAAAGTGACTCCGGGCTAGTGTCCACACCAGACCCGTAGAGGACACAGGAACGTGTAAGAGAAAAACGTCGGGCTTGTGCTTTACATCCAAGATGCTCAACCCAAGCCCACAAATTGTAAACAAAGGAACAGTCCCCCAAAAAAATGACAAAGTGTCTCGGGAGCGGCACAGCCGACCCGAGAGCACTTGCCGTCCCCTATACCCCAACTAAAAAGACGTTGAGAAGTCTTAAGTGCCCCCCAAACGATCCTCCAATTTAAGTCCCGAAGTCGGTTGCTCAAATTGGAGGCATGACAAACTTTAAAAAGCTGACCGATGTCAGAAATGTTGCAAGCCGGACGCTGATTAGGACGTTGGCCCGCAAAAAGCTCGCAAAGACTGCGAACCGACGCCGGCCCCCAATCAATGTCCGGGGAAATCTCAACAGCCAGCAAGACCAGCTTACAAAACTGCTTATAATAGCCCGTGGGCGAAAAAGCGTGAGGAACATCGTTCCGCCACCAATTCGGGGGAAAGACCCGGCGGAGCGACAAGGCCACCCAGTATAGAGAAAAAAATCTCAAGGGTGGGCCCCCATCGCCCAACAAGGCCTTTACCCCAAGAACGAAAAAGGCGTCACATTTGTCGCGGGGGTTAGTAACACCCAACCCGCCCTTGGCTAGGGACTGGACAAGAACTGTCCTCCGGACGAGTTCAGTCTTGCCCGACCAAATGAAGGAAAAAATAGCTCGGTTTATAGTCCGCTCTACTGCAAGTGGAAGTGGATAAACCGGAGCCAGAAAAAACAAAGGTGATAGAATTAAGGTATTGACCAGCAATACCTTACCTATTAAGAGGGGAAACGTCCCCCTTTTCCAGCTGTCCAAAGAGGACTGCAGTTTGGGAAGCCGCGCTTTCCAATTAAAAGGGCCCATGTCCCCCTTGCCAACCCAGACACCGTTGATCTTGATCGGGTCGGTGGTCCACTGAATAGGGACCAGATCGGGAAGGCAATCAGGCCAGGAGCCAAAGACCAAGCCTTTCGACTTGGCGAGATTTAAGCGAGACCCGCTCGCACGCGAAAAAAAATCAATGATCCCAAAAAGCCGCCTGAGAGATTGGCAATCCCTTACAATGCAGGTCGTGTCGTCAGCGTACTGCAACACTTTCCATTGCAAACCATTGGCCCCGGGCATTGCCAAACCAGTCACGCGGCGATCATTGAGGACTGTCTGAGCAAAAGGCTCAATAAAAATGACATATAGAAGGGCGGAGAGAGGTCAACCTTGCCTTACACCACTCGTGACAAAAAGGGGTCGGAAACAACCCCATTCACCAAGACTGCACTGGATATATCTGTGTATAACAGTTTAATCCAGTGCCGGAAATTCGGCCCAAAACCAAATTGGTCTAGGACCTTAAAAAGGAAATCCCAATTGACCCTGTCGAAGGCCTTCTGCTGGTCGAGGGAAATAACGAGGCAGTCAAGGTTCCTTCCATCCACGTATGCTACCAGATCCCGAAGGAGTCTGGTATTATCATGGATGGACCTCCCATTGACGCCACAAGTCTGAAATTGACCGACTATGTCAGGTAAAACATTACCCAAACGGAGGCACAAGGCCTTCGACAGGATCTTATAATCAACATTAAGGAGAGAGATGGGGCGCATGTTTTTGGGATCAAGCGGATCCCCAACCTTCTTCAAAAATGTTATGATCCCCAAACATTGGGAATCACCTAAATGATTTAGTATAAAGGCACAATAGAAGACCCCAAGAAGGTCGGGGCCGACCATGTCCCAAAAATTCACGTAGAATTCCTTGGGCAGGCCGTCCCCTCCGGGAGTCCTACCGTTGGCCATGCTACGAAGGGCCGCATCGAGCTCAGACAATTCAAGTGGACTGTCCAAGTCAATGCGGCTCTCTTCATCTACAAGTGTAGACAAAGAGTCAAGAAAAGAGTCCTGTGAGTCAACCTCCACAGGCTCTTCAGAAAAAGGTCGAGAAAGAAATCTCGATAAACGGTAGAAATTTCTCCGGAGGATGTAACGATATCTCCCCGTGGGTTACGGACGGAGGAAATAATTTTCTTCTGAGCCTGGGAGGATTTTAGATGAAAAAAAATACTTGGACGGCTTCTCCCCTTCCTCGAGTTCCCGAACTCGCGAGCGGATTCGGGCACCCTTCGCTTCGAAGTTGTCCAATTCTTGAAGGGCCTCCTTGATTTCGTTATGCCGGGAAAAAGTGGCAGCGTCACACTTCCCGGCATCTAAATCAGAAGTAACGGAGCGCAGGGAAGACAAAAGTGACTCCCTACGCTTCCGCTTCTTTCTTGCCAAGCGACAAGAAAAGGAAATAATAAAACGCTTTATGCGGGATTTGACGTCCTCCCACCAGAGGAGCTCGTTGTCGTACCCCTCCTTGAGAGACCGCCAACCCGCATAAGCACAACGGAATTCCCGTTGAAAACCCGCGTCGGCAAGGACGGAAACATTACATTTCCAAAAACCTCCATCAACACGTGCTTTCTCCGGTAAAGGAAAATCCATAACTACACCATCATGGTCGCTAAAATAACATGGCTCATGCTGGCAAGACACCACATCAACCAGGTTCGACACGTAAAAACGGTCTAGCCGGCTGGATAGTGTGTTAGCCGCATTACGCCATGTATAACAAACTTCCGACGGGTGAAGAGACCGCCAGCAGTCTCGAAGGCAAAAATCAGAAAGCAGATGTTCGAGCTCCTTGGCCCCGATTCCACAACGTGTGTTATCGGAACCTCGGTGATCTAAAGCTACATCTGAAACACAATTAAAATCGCCCGTGGGGAGAATGGGAAAGTTACCCGTCAGGTATACGCCTAACCCCGCAAAGAAGTGACGGCGCGACCTGGCATTGTGGGGGCATAAATTGTGCAAAGTCGCACACCCGACCCGCTGCCAGGACCACGCAAAATACCAGAAACGATCCTCCCCTCAGTATCGAAGGAAGGATCAGAAAAAACGAAGGGGCTTTTAGCAGGCAGAAGGACGATGGTACCACAGGAGTTGGATGTGCCAAAACTGGCGAACATCCTGCCTTTCCATTCTGCCTGCCAAGCAGCTAAATCGGAGTTGGAGGAGGAGATATGACAACTCAAAAACTTGTCTCCTCTTTACGGGACCGCGCATGCCCTGTACATTGAGGGTAAGAATGGCGACCATATTGTGAGTTATGGATCAAAAATCTAAGGGGGCGATACCGCCCTAGAGGTTGGGCTAGGGGGAGATTCTGCCGAGGACAAAAATGCGTCCTCATCTCCACCCAGCTCGTCCATGTCCGACTCCCCGGACTCCGAGGAGCCGGACAGGCTAGGTGTATTAGGAGAAACAATCTCCACAGAAGGAAATAAAGGTGAGAGGGGAGGAAGAATCTCCTTCCCGGGTCTATCCTCTTCCGAGTCCGAAGAACGTTTCTGGGGAATGAACCCAGAGGATGGGAAGTCGGAATCGGAAGAGGGACGGGCCCTCTTCGCCTTCTTCCTCCTTCCTCTAGTAACAACAAAAGGGTTAACCTTATCGGTCGCGGCCTCCAGGCACGCGGGCTTGTCGCAGACCAAAGTTGGCTGCGAGTTAACGCCCGTGCACTCGGCGCAACCGACAAGGCTAAAAGGAGTGGTCCGAATGAGTGCACGCTCGCAGTGGAAACAATTCCACTCGGAGCGCGCCTCAAACGGACCTACAATCCCCGAACATCCAAGGCAGGACGCTCGAGGCAACTTAAACGAGGACGTATGGGGGCTGTCGTCCCCAGAAATAGTGTCTCCGTCCGAAGACGAAGACGAAACAGGCCTGGATCCTTCCGATTTGTCTGCCTCTGCAGCTGCAGATGCAGACGCAGCGGAAGGCTCTTGACTAGGGGGTGGTGCAGGAGGAGTTGGCTCCTGAACCACAACTACATCAGCCCACCGTTTGGTAGGCTTAACTTTAGTTGCGTAGGATTTGGGGCACCGCTGAAAGTTGTGCCCCGCCTCCCCGAAAAATGTACACTTCACCGAGTTTGGACACTCGGAGGAAGTGTGTCCCACCTCCAAACACTTGTAACACCTCACGGTGTTACATTTATTGGTCGTGTGGCCAGGGTCCCCGCATCGGGCACAGGTCCTGGTCTGTCCAAAGTGGGACACCCAGGCGTTGCGGTTCCCGATGCGGAGAACCGAAGGATGGACTTGACATCCGACATGAGGTACTGCCGGGAGCCAGTAAAAACGGAAGGCTCATCCGGGTAGGTTTGAAACCTACCCTTCTGAACCTTCCCAAAGCGTGAGAGGATGGACCGGACGACGTTGTCGTCCAAGTCCACCTCCACAAACTTGACAGTGACGAGCGTCACGGCGCCAAATGACGACACATGGCAACCAGGACGCCCTGCCAAAACTGGCCCAAAACGTTGGGCTAAGGCGGCAGACTTGAAAGTGACATCAAATCTGCCGCCAGGTAGAGGTTGTAAGGCCTCCAAGTGGTCTTTAGGGGTAACCCCGACCTCTCGGAGGACCTTAAATACATCACTAGGCGCCTCTTTGCCATCGACTTTCAGTTCGAAGGCTCGGAGGCGCCGGGGGAGAATGCTTGTGACGGCATTCCTAAGGGAAAAAGGGGAAACGCAAAGAAAAACTTACCCAACTGGGGTAGGCAACAAAAAGAACCGGCTAGCAGCTGCCTAGTCCGGTTGAACGAATGAATTTATCCTACTTGGATAATACAAATGGCACCAATAAACACTTGTATTGGTGCCGAAAGAAGATAAATACCTTGCTATCTCACTGCAGATAGCAAGGCGAACAGGCTAAGAATGGTGTATATATATTTACAGGCACTGTCTACTTTGACAGTGCTGAAAAAAACAAAGAAAGAATGGCAAATACCTTTGCCCGCCTATTCAAAAAAAAATAACACAGCCCACACAGTACTCCGGATGCTTACGTAACCGAAGACTGGGGGCTGTGCACTGAACACAAAAGCTTAACAAACGCTACGTAGGGCTGTGCACTGCCACAAGCCGTACGTGCAAACAAAAGAAACGCTGCTGTGTGTAGAACTTATACACCACAGCAGGAACCAAAAATACACCCAAAACCCTCTAAAAACTCAACGAATCCACCCAAAAAATTTCGAACAGAATGACTAGGGTGGTCTATGAGGTGAAAGTGACCAACCCTGCAAAAATTTGGCAAAATGCCACACTACAAAGGGTATAACCACTGCAGAAAAGACAGAGCTCGAACATGCACTGCTACCCTGACTTCGCTTGTACAGCACAAGTTTACGTTGGATTGTAGGATAAATTAAGAACGTCTAACATGACACCCACGGTTACACTGCGTTCCCAGAATTCCTTTGTTATCATATTGTTTTAGGGCTAAATAGTGAAATGGCTATATTTTGACGCTGGAGTGAGCTATGATCGTGGGAACTTGGAATTAGGTACACAAAAATACAGTGTATAAAACTTCCGAAGGTTTTTGTCATAAGAGATTGCTAAATATACAAAAATTGTACTTGAATTTAATGACCTCTAGATGACGTCATCATGACGTCACATCAATTTTTTTTCTGTAACAAATCCTGGCCTATCAGCATTAAGACTACACACAATAGGACCTACGGTTCTTTACATTTTAGGACTTTAAAGTGTGCAACTTGAAGATGACGTCACGTGACCCATGACGACGTCATCACAACGGTACTTGCCAAAGCCAACATTTGCAACGTGGTCTTGGCCTGGGTCGAGTTTGGAGTTAATCTGATCAATGACAGTGTCAAATTTAGATAGTACATTGAAATTTGAAACATTGAAAAATTCATAGAAAATCAGCCGATGACGTCATCACGTCGTCACTTTAGATTTTGCATGCTAGTGACATTGTCTACCTAGCCTACCCACCGATTTTCATGACGATCGGACCTACCCTTATACGTGTTTCAAAAAAAGCACATTTTTAATGACGTCATCATGACGTCACGCATTTTTCACATTTATATGTATGTATCTATGACCTAACAAACCTATTGCAAAAAGAATTTCGAAATTAGCATGTTCCGTTGATGAGATATGGCTTAAAAGGTCCAACAACTTAAACATTACTATAACATCGCATGGTAAAGTCATTATGACGTCACGTAAATTTTCATCTATAACCCCTGCCTGCCTGCCACATAGCAATTTTGAAGTCAATCGGACCTACGGTTCCCTAGATATGGGACCATAAAAAAATGCACCTTTAAGATGACGTCACGTGACCCCCCGATGACGTCATCATGACGTCATTGTTCTAGGACCATCTACGCTATGGGATTTTTATGGGAATACGACTTTGTTTTCTGTTAAAAGTATATCTAGGAAGGAACCATGTACAAAGTCTATGTGACCAGGCACCCAAACAGAAAAAGAAATAACAAAAAAAAAAAGGTTTTTTTTCGCAACTTTGCGGAAAAGCCAATAAGAAAAAGAAGACACTGAGATTCCATGGAGAATGAGATAAATTAAATATCAAATGATCTGATCAGTTTCTGCACCCTCTGTTGCACGCTCTTTTCAGGAGTGGATGATTTCGCAGGGGTTTTAGTTGTTTCACAAGTCAGAGGTGAATTTCACAGCAATCTGGGTCTTTTTCTTTTTGCCTTTGACCTGGGCGAGAAATGTAATCATCAGTGAGTGCGAGAAAGGAACTTTTGTTTTGGAAAGAAACTCGGGGATGGAGTCGTCGTCGGTCTGTGTGTCTTCCCACAACATGGAGTAGGTTCCGGTGTTCGTTTCTGCAGCGGTCGAGGCGGGGGAGGAGGGAACGGGTGTTTGGGTGTCAAGGGCTTGGGAAAGGGAGGTATGGAATTCCATATCAAAACGTCGGGCGTCGCCCTTCAAAACGTCGGGCGTCGCCCTTCAAAACGTCGGGCGTCGCCCTTCAAAACGTCGGGTGTTTGACCTTTGCATTTTGGGAGAATGCGCATGCGAGCTTATGTTATGGGATAATTATGGAATTCCATACCTAATACTCATAGCCCTATACGTTTGTGCACGGGGCGGGCCTGTTTGTTTCACACAAATCCGGATTGCGATCAGTAATCCGTACGTTGGTTCACACACCAGATTCTGCCTAATGGATGGAGCGAACCAGCGGCTGGATCACTGATAGCGATCCGGGTTTATGTCTCGTCGCACCATAGAGTTATATATAAAAGACTAGAGGGCGTACTCGCTATGCCGCGTACAGAACCCAGCCGTGCTACCTTGGAAATCCGGCCGTGCCCCCCAAAAACATGGCTGCCGGTGTAGTATGAATTTCTGTCACCCTGAAAAGCCGACTTAGTGGATCTACTGCGCATGCCGAAGTGGAGATAATTAGGTCAGCGACCGGTCACGTGAGAGGGATAACCAATAATAGAGAAGAGAGGAAAAAATTAATGGGAGTCGGATATTCATATGACACCGGTCGTCCTTGTCGGTACGGGGTCACGTGGTATATACGCTCTCTAGTCTTATATATATAACTCTATGGGTACGGGTCGAACAGCAGGCAGCTATGTTTTTGGGGGGCACGGCCGGGTCTCCATGGTGGCACGGCCGGGTATAGCGTGTACGCACTCTAGTCTTTATATATAAATCTATGCGTCGCACTGACCAGTAATCCCAAAAGTGGGGCTTGCGCAAAGAACACGACTTCGCTTTGGTGTCATCATTAAGTATATCAGCAGCCCTAAGTGCTTCTGCTAAAGTCAGTGCTCAAAGTTAAATTTTGAAGTTGCACCTAATTATATTGTTCTTAATGAAATACCATTTCATAAGCATACTTATTTTTACTGTTTTAATCACACTTTTTTGTTTATTTTGTGATTTGATTCTTTAATGGCTAAATTTAACGTATTAATTAAGGTGCATTTATGTATATTGTTTTATTTATATACAAATTAACATTGTTATTTCAGTACCCGTTCTTTGTACTTCCCATTTTATATAATGGCATAATGTTCGGTTACGATCTCACTTTAAAATCCATTTTCTAAATTTTTGTCTGAATATTTTTAATTCTTTTAAATTGCTAGTTTAGTGTATTTGTTCTATTTTTGGTATTGTTAATTGCTAGTTTTTGTTTTATCTTCTTTGTGATTGTAGAATACAATCGACGTGAGATTTAAAGCAGAAAACGGACACTAGAAAAGCAAGTCAATAAATTAAAAAGATTAACAAAATTATAGACAATCAGTGTCACTTTCTGTTCGGTGCTGGAAAAAGGAAATAGGAAAACATCGAGCTTGCATATTTTGTATCATCTTTGAACATCAGTTTTGATTGATTAAACTTATGTTAAAATTTACACAGTTGCTCAGTAAGGCCAGATGCCAATTGATAGTGCAATGACAAGTTCAATCATGGGCAATTTAGCCAATGGGAGCGTGATATGCAAATATTAGCAAATATTTTCCTTTGCCATAAGCGACTATGCACACAGTGAAGAAAACATTGGTCAAAGGTCAAACTCACGGAAGGTCTTAGGGTGACGGTCGACAGTCGACGGGCAACGTTTTTTGGAGAGCGACGGGCGACGTTTTTTGGAGAGCGACGGGCTACGTTTTTGGAGGGCGACGGGCGAAATGGCAGATATGGAATACTATACAATCAGCGATAGGTGTAAGTATATTGTTGTATTCATTAGCAAGCTCAGAGGAACTGCAATCTAGTGAACCAAAAATTAAATGTATTGCCGAAGTGATCTTTTGCTGAAGATATCAATGTCGATACTTGTGAGTTTACGAGTAGACCGGGTAATTATTAAGGCATGTGGCCGAGCGAAAGAGGCTTAAAATGTATTGAGGCATGATTAGATGCTAACAACCAGTCCAACTTGAGATCACTAACACAAGGGTCACCTATCCCAGTTATAACCAAATCTAGCGTATGACCCCTACCATGCGTAGGACCTATCACGTGCCGAGTCAGTCCATAGAGTTCAGAAGACCGACAAACTTCGAGGTGTCACTATCAGCAAAGTTATCAACATTGATTTTAAAGTCACCTGCGATATGTAGCCTTCCTTGTGAGAAACGTAGACCGCGTTCCCACTCGAATTGGGGAAAGGTGGATCAAGATCCGGCATTTTGGTGTGACCGTTGTCTAACCGCAACGAAACCGCAAGTCGCGTTCCCACTTATGCTTGATCCACCTTTTCGAACGGAAGTGTCGAGTCCGAAAGGTCACTGAGTTCGGTATTACGCATGCGCTTGCTTGCTGGGCGCGCGCTCTGTGGCAGCGTTGCATGCTAGGACGGGTCAAATACATGTGCGATGTTTTGATGTTCGAAGTTTCATTGGACCGCAAACTTTTCGCGCCACTCGTGCACCAGCCGGATGTTGACAGGTCAAATTGCCGGATCAGATCCACCTTTTGCGTTCCCACTTGATCGTGATCCACCAATTGCAGGATCTGATCCACCAATTGGGGGATCTGTATCCTGGTCTTTAGGTGGATCAAGAAAGGTGGATCAGATCCTGATCCACCTTATAACGGTTAGCGTTCCCACTAACACAATTGCAGGATCTGATCCACCAATTGGGGGATCTGATCCGGCAATTTGGCAAAAGGTGGATCAGATCCCCCAATTGGTGGATCTAGTGGGAACGGGGTCGTATGGTGGATCAGATCCTGCAATTGTGTTAGTGGGAACGCTAACCGTTATAAGGTGGATCAGGATCTGATCCACCTTTCTTGATCCACCTAAAGACCAGGATACAGATCCCCCAATTGGTGGATCAGATCCTGCAATTGGTGGATCACGATCAAGTGGGAACGCAAAAGGTGGATCTGATCCGGCAATTTAACCTGTCAACATCCGGCTGGTGCACGAGTGGCGCGAAAAGTTTGCGGTCTGATGAACGAAGGAATGCGTTTAGGCGTGTAGCTCATGTGAAAATTTCCCACGTGCACGACATGCACAATAAACAACTACTGAACTACGGGCTGTATATGTGTATTCCTTTCGTTCCGTACTGGAAAGTCGTCCGCTTCTAAACCTTTTTCATTCGTGTAATTTTACTTATATTTCCATCCATAAATAATTCTGTGTTAGTGTATAGCCTGCAGTCATAGAACAACAACAACCGGAGCAAAGTTTGAAGAAAATACGTTTTACGATCCGATTCGAGCCAGTACTTATAATATTACGTTAAAAAAGTTTGTAGTTTGTACTGCTCCAAGACGAAGATGGCGACCACCAACAACAAGACGACCAGGATTTCTTTCTCCATGTTGAAACTTCGAACATCAAAACATCGCACATGTATTTGACCCGTCCCAGCATGCAACGCTGCCACAGAGCGCGCGCTCAGCAAGCAAGCGCATGCGTAATACAGAACTAAGTGACCTTTCGGACTAGACACTTCCGTTCGAAAAGGTGGATCAAGCATAAGTGGGAACGCGACTTGCGGTTTCGTTGCGGTTAGAAAACGGTCACACCAAAATGCCAGATCTTGATCCACCTTTCCCCAATTCGAGTGGGAACGCGGTCGTACAGTCTCAGGGAGACTGCCTAATTCATTAAGGAACTCCTGGAGGTTTCTCCTTGGTGGACGATAAATAACAATCAACCGCATCACAGATAAAGTGATGTGGATTTTTCTAGCTACATTCGAATGTCTTGTATACGCTGGTCTTGATGGGAGTAAATTTTAAGTTTGATTTGATAATCAAAGCAATACCTCCCCCACTCAGATTTCACCCAACTTCCTTAATTGTCTCCTGTGCAGTCATGCATGAAAACTAATCCAGTAAAAATATCACCAAAAGAAGCAGGAAGAGTTACGGTACTCTAAAAGTACATATGAAAATATCTTATCTATATTGCTACAGAATAAAACTCACACTGTAAATGTCACACATCCAGTGCGCGCGTGTGACTTAGCGGTTCATATACTGTGTGGATAAAAGATTTCGGCGTGAACAATAGATGAGAAAAATGTTTTCTGGATGTGAGAAAAATGAGGATTTTGGCCGAGAATTCTTAACTACACGAATACAAAGGAATGTCCACACTGCGTATGTGAAACAGAGCTGGTGTGTGTTCTTGCAGTGTGTATTCGAGGGGCGACATCCCTTATAATAAAATCTCGGGTACTCGATGTTTATTGTGGGGTTCACTGCTAACTATATCATGGTCACACACTCTTTCTGTAAATCCAAAATCAAATGACGCACTCTGTTAAGAACTAGGAGTAAGGGAAAATTGGAGTTTGAATAAACCAGTATTTTATTTGATTTGATTATTGGATTCGAGTCCTTCAATCAAAGTACCAAGTTCTCCTGGGCCGAGTCCGAGTACATAAACAGGCGAGTACAGGCCGAATACGAGTACAATAAACAAAAATACAAAGTTGTGTTCTGAACATTATTATAATTTACCTGCATCATCAAGAATCTAAACACCAACATTTCGGGAGACTGACTATTTCATTTTATTTCCATGTTTTTATATTTACTTTTTACACGAGATGATGAACCTACTTCAAAAATATGTACATTACACAGGTGAAACAGCCAAGAACTGTTATGTACGGTATGTGTACTTTCGAGTCACAAAGTGCAGTATCAAAAGATAAAAATAATCGATTGTATTCCCGAGTACAGGTATCGAGTAGTGCGTACAAAATGCCGAGTCCGGGTAGGAGTCCGAGTACAAAAAGCCGAGTACGTGCCGAATCCAATTTTTGTCGAGTACTGAAAATCAAGTTTGGGCCTAGTACTTAGTGGTACTCGAGTTGGATGGAAATATTTCCATCCCAACGGATGCGTTCCTAAACCGCACAGGGACGTTATACCTGGTGAATTTACCTTATTTTTTGTTTTAAATAAGTGTTTCACGGGAATTGTTTAATAATCTCCACCTCTGTTTATTAATTTCTTTTCTGCCGAACTTTTCCTAGTGGCCAGACCGGTAAATACTAGAATAAATCGGGGGTGTTCACTGACAAACAAACAAACAAACAAACAAACAAACAAACAAACAAACAAACAAACAAACAAACAAACAAACAAACGTGACAATATCCTATATGTGCATTCGTGACGTCATATCTTACTGCAATTCAGCTAATAACTTTGCAGACATCGAACAAATTATTAATTCTCTCTTGGTGATTATTTTTACCATAGTCAAAAGGAAGGACAAATGACCTCTTACCCTTTTCGGGGGTAAGCTCGCAGAAGCAGCCCCCTTCAGCTAGACATATTTGCCCGTAATTGCTGCATCCGCACAGTAAATGACAGACGTAGTTCCTGCCAAATTCACGGCACTGCTTCGGCCTTGGAGTGCAACTGTATAGAGTAAACGAACTAAACAGTAACAGCTATTATTCACCATTAAATAAAATGTAATGATGTTTTATCAAAGAGCAGTTAAAAGGTATAAGCATGAATGTGTCTTTGAATCTGTAAGTACTAACGATGTTAGTTATAAGATGTTCAATTGATCGGGGATGTACTGCATACCGGTACGTAATGTAATGAACAGTAAATTACATCTAATTTCAACTCGCCGTGTCTGCCCGACAGATAGACAGCCCGCCTGACAGCCCGACAGATAGACTTTTTTGCGGGGCGGGTGGGAGTCAATTTGTGAGTGGAATGATCGAACGGAAATCTAAAAAATTAACTAATCCAACATTTCCGCATTTCACTTCTCAATTCCGCAGTGGAAGATCCACACGAACACGCGTGAAACAAAGAACAAGAGTGAAACAATACCAGTCAATACGACTGTGTGTGTGTACTGAACAGTAATGTGTGCCTACAATATATCGGATATGATTGGGGCTTGTATTGCCCACGAAATAGAACAAATATACATGTATATATCTTAACATAATATTAAGATGTGTCTAAATCCTACCTTTCACACAACATGTTCTGCAGTTTGGTGAGCGTTTTCGTCGTAGTAAACGCATCTGGAAGTTGATTGGGCACAGCAGTTGCGGCTTCAGCAAACAGCCAAAACGAGCGTCGTTCTGTATACACCAGCGGCCACAAGCATAGCACACCCACAACCACTGTGACGAAACGGCTGAATTTATAACTAATATGTGCAGTTTTGTAGTGGCGTGGTAAATTCCACAAATCAGCAGGACAAAGGCCTACCATTTCTAGCCTTTCAACCTATTCAAAGAATTTGTCGAGCAACCTGTATACCACTTCAGCTGACTGTTGTAATGTAAGAAAACAAAACACCACCGAATGCGCTGCAATTTTCATTGGTGCTGATATAACGTCACTTTGAGATCAAAGCCATAAACTTTACTCGAATACACCCAGAGCGGATGGTGTCCCGTCCCAGCAAATATCCTGACTTCTGACTCACCAATGACGTCAATCAAGTTCGTTAAACTATGCAAGCTTCGAGTCTACAAGTTGGAGGGGGGGGGGGGGGGGGGGGGGGGGGGGGGGGGTATGATGATGAAATTCCCCTCCGTGGTCAATTGATCGGTGTAGGTGAAGAGGTTAGAGGCCTATCACATTAGAACACGGAAGGTTACAGAAACCAATTTCATATTATATAGACGATGTGCCCTCTGACGTCACGTGTTTACATTTGGAATGTGCCCGGAGGTATGCGCAGACATCGTGTTTTGCATAAAATGTGGTCAGATCGCCTTTTAATTATGTGACCTTTGACGTCACTCCTTAATGATTGGTCATTGTTGCAATTTTTAGAAATGGGCGGATTTAGGGGTTAAGTATTTTATATAGGAAATATCGTTCCACTAACCTGTTCAAAGTTTTGCGTTGTTGGATGGCGAAAAAAGCGAGAGAAAACGGCGCTCGTTTTCAACCGTCGGGCTAGTCTTGGTTCAAGACGTTGTTACGTATATACGCGATAACCGGCCGCCGCGAGAGGGCGTTATCACGACAAACTATTAAGCCACGAACCGCCAGTAACAACGTCTTGGGAATTTTGTAGAAGCCGTGTTGTGCGCACGCACCTGCTTAGCCCAATTATTGCAGCGCGCATTATGTAGTTTGCATAATACATAATAAATGCATTATGCATAGTCTAACCCCCTGACTACTACCGCCCGAGTGTTAGTATGAAGATCAAGGTACAGGTCCGTGCTATTTAGATTGTTTAGAAGGGCCAAGGGGAATGAACTAAAAAGTTCCGGAATGATGGAAATATAATAAACAGAAAATCTTAACGGGGCTGAATATGATATTATTATAATGGTGCTGAGGATACCTTGTTGGGTGATTTGATTTAGATATAAAATAAAAAAGGCCGTGATAATATCAAAACAAATAGCTACGGAGATTATCGTACTCTGGTGATTCGATTGTCACACAGTTCACAAAGATACTGAGACGCACTCTAGATCTCCTGCGGGTTTTCTCCACTGGTGAAACTCGACAAAAATTCAGGCTCATGTTTGCTTTGAGGCTGGACGCGAATCCCCGCCGAGAAACCCCAGCGATTCCCTACCTCCGAGTCGACTTCAATTCAACGGACGACTTGTCTCAACGGAAGACTTGTCTCCACGGACGACTTGTCTTCCCATTTGACGCAAAAAGACGGTCGAGTTGTCTCAACGGTCGAGTTGTCTCGAGTCGAGTCGGCCAACGGTCGAGTTGTCCGAGCCCCGACGGTTTAATAATGGAGAGATATTTCTTGCATGTAACAAGTAATTTCCCGCAGATCACACACCATCACCGAGGTTGCCTGCCTGGCCCCACCCGGCACCTTCCAATTCCCCTTCGTAAAATGGAAAGGTAAAATAATTTGTTCGTGTACTGTATAAGGGCACGCCCAGTGGTTCAAATACAGCAGTTCACTGACTCATAATTTGTTTAATGCTAATTAATCAATCACAATCAGGTGAATTTAGATCCCCGTTGAAATGCTCTGTTAATCCCAATGACAAGCAGAAATTATCCACTGTCCCTCAAAATATCCTCTTGATACAAATGAATCCTGGTACAATTCCGGTATCAAATCCTGAAAAATCCAAATCCTGGTATAAATCCTGAAAAATCCTAGTCCAATCTTGTAATAAATCTTGGAACAAATCCTCAAAAATCCCCTATTTATAAAAAATTAAATTCATTGATTTAGCCTCTTTCCACAATGAATTTACAGTATAAATAATGTGTAAACAGATATTGTTCATCCAAACCCTAGGGTATATAACTCACTCTAACCGGATTATCTATACTGGATGCTGCCCTTCCTCAGCTTGCGCTTCCGTGATGCTAGCGGACCCTAGCAACGGTGCAACCTATGTTAGTGCAAATCAACAACGTACTGTGTAAACAATGCATAGAAATTTCACTGGTGCGAGCCAAAACTCATGCACTTATCACAAAAAGCCAGCAAAATCTCTCGAAATGAAAGTGTCCAAACTCTCATACCTGCACTAACCTGCTCTACTAAACCAAGCGCGGACAGATCACTTCATGGTGACTCTGCAACGAAGAGACTCCTCAAAAGGAAACGCAAACTTTTATCTCAAAAAGTTGTCAACTTCCCGCCCGAGTAAGCCTGTGAATTTTTTCACACAGGCTCTCGGAAAGCACTGAGTATACAATGGTTCATATAAAAACGTTGGGACAGGGCAAAAGAGAAAACATCTCTGTTCGTTTTTGTGTATTTCCTCATAAAGGAAAGAAATTATGAAATAATTCAAGAATAAAGGTTGAAATCATGACTCTATAAAGGAAAGGTGAACATATATATCTTCATCATGTAAAAGTTGTTTCAGTGGGGCCACAATCTTGAATTACGTCGCCATTTCGTAATTAGTAAAATAATATGTTAGAGCTTTTTTCATCTCACGATCAAGAAATGATTTTTGTGTATTTTCTTAATAAAGCAAAGATATTACTTTTAAGAAATATTGCAAGATTGAATTGCAGTTTAAATTCTTGACTCTTCAAACCCATCATGGAAAGGTGAACATGTAGGTGCAGGTCTTTATGATGCATAAAAGTTGTTTCAGTTGGCTCCGCCATCTTGAATTTCTCTAGTTTCATAGTTTGTAAGCGCCATGTTTTTATGCATTTTCCCAATAAAGCGAAGAAATTATGAAATACTGCAAGATTAGTTGAAATCCTGACTATTCAAATCGAATGGATGGAAAGGTAAACATGCATGTACATGTAGGTCCCAATATCTTTATCATGTAAAAATTGCAGTGGGCGCCGCCATCTTGAATTGCGTCCCCATTTCGTAATTCATAATCGCCATGTTAATTTATAACTTTTTTTCAATGATGAACTCACAATCAAGAAATCGTTTTTGTGTATTTCTCAATAAAGCAAAAACAACAAGAAATAATGCAAGAAAGAATTGAGGGTTGAAATTTTGAAAAAGGATGGAAAGGTGAACATGTACAAAAGCCTACGTGTATCGGATGACGTCAGTTGGCACGACAACTGGCTCCAAACAAATGAAGATTTCGACTGTTCCTTTGTTAACAGCAGTAATGAAAACGTACACATGGACACAAATTGACAACAGTATTCTGGTGTCATACATTGCATTGACATCATCATTTCGGTAATCTTTAGGTCCACATGTCTTTATCATGTAAATAGTTGTATCATGGAGGAAGAATGTTTTCTTCCTCCATGGTTGTATTAATGGCGCCGCCTTCTTGAATTGCGCTTTCATGTCGTAATTCTTAAGCACGCCCTGCTAGATTTATTTTAAATGATCTCATAATCACGAAATCGTGCAACAAGACAGAGTCGCGCAATCGCCAAATTTGAACTGACATCGATATCTCTGTTTTTCCTAAAAAAAAAAACATTCTCTGAAAAAAGCGCTGTATACATGTATAAACGCTGATGATGGGTTATGTGTGAAAAATGAAGAGATCATTTATATTGCAAATTTATCAGAAAAGAATAACAAACTTCGAATCAATTAGTCTAAGCTGCCCTAAAGCCCGGTTCATACTTTATGCGAATGCGAAGCGAATTTCATGACGTCAACAATTGAAGCTTCATTGTGACGTTTTATTACCAAACGAATATGCTTCGCATACGCATTCGCATGAAGTATGAACCGGGCTTAAATTGCCTTGCGCGTAAAAGGTAAACTTCAATCACGCAGCGAAAACATTCTACTTGACGGCATGTATCCCCGATGCAAAAGAAATCCATATTTTTTTTTAAATGTATTGAACAATCTCTAAAATTGTTTTTCATTCGATTTAACGTACAATAATCATGGAGTGTTGTATTGAGTGATGACGAAGCACTGCAGTTTTTTGTGTACTTGAATATAAATGTACGTACATCTTTGTATACTTTCTTCAAAACGTACTTTTTTCTATCAGAAAAGATCGAAATTGCGGAAATAAATGATGCCGTCATGACCTGTTGTTTCAATGAAAATCACGGAAACTTGAAATAATTCAGAAATCCACATGTATATGTATAGGCCCAACATGTAGGCCCTACTTTACAAATCTAAGCCCCGCTAGAATTGTATCGTCATGACTTTAGAAAAGCCTTTGAATTGCTGTTTATGTACATGTATAGTCTGACAAAAGCCACCAGAAGATGAGTCATCAGTCCACCATTGTGGCCCAGGAGCCCTTTGTGGAGACTCTAGCCTTTTATGACACCTCTCCGTCTGGTATGGCCTGTGTTTTTTGTTATCGTTAATCCCAGATCAATAAAGAGCACAAACGGTTGGAAATTGCCTATGCTCACTGGAACGCATCGGCACGCATCGGCACGCATTGGCACGCATCAGCACGCATCGCCACGCAATGGCACGCAATGGCACGCAGGGGGCCCGTGCCTTTGCGTGCAATTGCGTGCGGACCCGTCCGCACGCGTGCGCACGCAAATTGGCATTAATCCATGGTCCCTAATACTGAATGAGGGCCTATATACATTCCGTGAGGGGAATTTCATAATAACACTGACAACATGAACTTGTGTTCCTAACAGAGTATTTTTAACTTCCATGCGCCAATCAAAACTACACGTATTCTGGGTGCCTCTTGACCTTGGTTCGATTGCGAAATTCTTAAACTTATGAGGCCGGCAGCGGGATCTTCCACATAAAATCGCAAAACGCTCAGGCTTACAAATTCATTGGGATTCTTACAAAAAGCTGCTGTAACTAATAAAATTTGTATTTAGAAGAGTGAATACTATACATCAGCCGTAAATAACGCTTTTTCACACTAGAGCGCCGAACCCCAGGGCGAACTCGCCCCCGCGGCCCCGGGGCTGCCCCGGCGTTTTCACCCCCGAGTTCAACCCTTCGTTGTTTTACACTCGTTTTGCGCAAACCTATGGGCTCCGTGCGCTGTCGAATGAGGGCGCTGTCCACATAGCAACCGCACTTCCATGGGGAGTACGTCGCTGGTATTACGCACTGCGCTCCTCGTTCAATTGATACTCGTATACCAGTGGGATTGCTTTGTCTGTTCGCTGACTCTCGATAATTGCCTTTTCAATAAGAATATCATAGCGGGAACCAGATGGCGTCGATATTGACCCCACAACTCGCCTTTTCTTTCCGCTGAGGGGGTAGTTGTGCACGGAGACCATACCCCAGCCAACCTCGGAACTCGCCCCATGGTTTCTCACTAGTTTGTATTTCATCGACCCCCCTCCCCCCCAGATAGCCAGTAAAACTTCCTCCTCGTTGAAAATAATTCCTGAGATTCCGGGAACACAATGACCAACACAAAAGAGGGGGGGCGTGCTCACGCGTGCGCACGGGTCCGCACGGGTCCGCACGCAATTGCACGCAAAGGCACGGGCCTCCTTCGTTCCATTGCGAGTCATTGCGTGCCAGTGCGTGCCGATGAGTGCTGATGCGTGCCGATGCGTGCCGATGCGTTCCAATGAGCACAGGCAATGCTCAACCGTATCTTTACTTGCGCTGTTTATCAATTTGGGATTAACGATAACAAAGGAACACAGGCCGGCTGGCCGGCCAAGACGGACAGATTACCAGACGGAGAGGGTGTCATAAAAGGACCAGGGTTTCAAAAAGGGCTAGTGTGTCACAATAGTGGACTGCTGACTCATCTTTTGGTGGCTTTGGTCAGAATACACTTAACTAAACTGGCGATTTAAAGGCTTTCCTTAAAGTCCCGTCAGACTGGACGGCGACCATCCGCGACCTTACGGCGACCAGAAAATGTACAAGGTCGCCGGCAAACGTGAACACAATGCGAGAAAAAGTTACACAAAATTAGGAACTTGAAATAAGCTGCGCTCTTACCGCGACCTGTGCGATCATACCGCGTTCTCACGACGCGCTCGCCACGACCTTTTCGCGCTTATTGCGTTTCTAGTGAGATCTATGGGCTTGGCAACGGCGATCACCGGCGATCCCGCGGCGCTCTCACCACGCTCATGGGGTTCTTACCACGCGTCTTCTACGTGTATCGCGACTGCACGGCGACCTCAGGGCGTTTCTACCACGTTCTCACGTCGACCAAGTTCTGGATATCTTCTGCCATAATGATTAACACGACATACAGCGATGAAGACAACAGACACACTGATGTATGAACTTTGAATTGCCAGTTTTTATAGCAGGTCGCAAATGAAAATCATGGTCGCCATAGGAGCGTAGTGCAAGCTTGGTAAACCACGCCATGGTCGTATTAAGAACTCCATAAACGCATTGGGAACCCCATAAGAACGCCATAGGCGCACTGGGAGCCCCATGAGGACGTGGTGCAATCACGCAACAGTTGTGAAATCATCGTAACATCGCCCTGACAACGCCACAAGGACTCCGAACGCGTGGTGGGGTCGTTGCAGACACGCGAGAGTCGTGGTGAGGACGCCACGAAGTTGCCGTTGCAAATGTTACCATTTTCGCAGCGCCTTTGCCACGCGTGTACTGCGCGTGTATGTACTACGTTCATGGAGATGTTACGACGCTTATCTCACGACCTTCGCGACCCCACCGCGTCTCACCGCGTTCCAGGTCAGATCGCAGAACCTTGGCGTTTGTTTTAAACATGCTTAAAACAAACGCCGTGACTCGGCCATCATTGGCGACCATGGCGACCACAGCACGATGTCTGGCGTTTCCGCCACGCTTATACCACGCTTATGGCGACCTTGACGCGCTCTGGGCCTATTTTTCGTCGCCGTAGCAGCGCAGTAAGGACGCCACCCCGGTCTGACGGGCTTATAACGTAATGATGATTCTAGCGGGACTAGTATTTATAGTCTATGTAGATTTCTTATTTATTTCAGGTTTCCGTGATTTTCATTAAAACACTGGACATGACATTACAAATGTGGAAATCTGGTGAAAGACGGCATCATTTATTTCCCCAAATTCGATCTTTTCTGAGAGAAAAATACGTTTTGAAGAAATTACGCGTAGATGTACACCATTATTCAAGTTTACCACGCAAAAAACAGCAGTGCTTCTTCATCACAGGATATATATCGATAAGTCGATATAAATCTTTGGAAATTAAAAACACAGCCCAGTAGGCCGAACGAAAAACAGTTTCAGATTTTTCAAGGCGCAGCTATAGGAATACATTCAGAAGATTGTTTGCGTCGGGGGATAGGCCTACATGTTATCATTCAATGGAATGTTTTCGCTGCGTGATTGGTGTAAACGTCGCACCCGAACTATACTTTTTACGGGCAAGGCAATATAGGGCAGCAAATTTAGGAGTCTAGACTTGATTGGAAGTTAATGTTTTTCTTTTCTGATAAATTTGCACATAACCCATCGTCCGCGATGTGTACAACGCTTTTTCAGACAATATTTTCTTGAGGAATAAATAGCATCGACGTCAGTTTAAATTTGGCGATTACGTGACTTAGTCTTGTTACAGGATTTCTTTATTGTGAGATCATTACAAGTAAATCTAGCACGGCGCGCTTACGAATTACGACATGAGAGCGAAATTCAAGATGGCAGCGCCCATTGATACAACTTTTACATGATAATGACATGTGGACCTATAGAGTACCGAAGTGATGACGTCAATGCAATTTTTTGACCCAGAATACTTTTGTAATTTTGTGTCAATTTGTTTTTTCATGACTGGCTGTTAACAAAGGAACAGTCCAAATTTCCATTTGTTTGGAGCCAGTTTTCGTGCCAACTAACGTCAGACTTCGGTACTCTATACACGTACATTTTGTACATGTTCACCTTTCCATCCATTTTGTCGAGTGAAGATTTCAACCTTCAATTCTTTCTTGCATTATTTCTTAATTTCTTTGCATTATTGAGAAAATACACAAAAAACGATTTTTTGATTGCAAGTTCGTTAAAAATAAAGTTCTAACATGGCGCTTAGGAATTGCGAAATGGGGACGAAATTCAAGATGACGGCGCTAACTGAAACAACTTTTACATGATAAAGGTATGGGGACCAACATGTACATGTATGTTTACCTTTCCATCCATTCGATTTGAAGAGTCAAGATTTCAACCTTCAATTTAAATAATCTTGCAGTATTTCATAATTTCTTTGCTTTATTGAGAAAATACACAAAAACGATTTCTTGATTGTGAGATAATTAAAAGAGCTCTAACATGGCGCTTACGAATTATGAAACTGTGGAGAAATTCAAGATGGCGGAGCCAACTGAAACAACTTTTACATGATGAAGATATAAGGACCTACATGTACATGTTCACCTTTCCATTCATTGCGTTTGAAGAGTCAAGAATTGGGTTTAAAGAGTCAAGAATTGGGTTTAAAGAGTCAAGAATTTTCATGGAGGACTTTTTCAAATTCTCGTATCTGTCACAACTAAGTTTGGGTGGCAGGTATTTCGGAGGTCGTAAGTTCGAATCTTGCTTCCGCCAGTCTCCTTTGTTCACTTTGGGGAGGTATTTAAATTTACCTAAGCAGTTTGTTACAGCTGAGTTTGGGTGAAAAGCACCTTTTTAAAAAGTTATTCACTTTTACCAGAGGGTTAGTGGGACCATGATTGTTATTAACAATTGTATACTTGTGTTTTGTGATTTAGCCCTAGCCTAGACTGGGAATTTGGTGGGCGTCCCTGAGTGCACTCCCAGTATGGAGTGAATGTAGGTGTGGACTTATATAAGGATGGAATAAGTAGGTGTGAGGGAGTTTTTGCTAAAGCCGTTTTAGAGTGAACAGTGTGGTTGGAGTGCATGCTGGCAAAGCCACCAGCACAGGAAACTGCAGTTCTGTGAGGCTTCTAGGGTGTGGGTCGGACAAGCATATGTCGGCGTGACAATGACAGTCGTAAGTGATAGTCCTTATATTAATTTTTCATATCAACTATTATAATTATGTGATGGTTTGTTTGTTTGAAAGTGTTCATTTGGAATATTTGACTAGAGAAATGATTGTAGTTTTCCTACTATTAAGTTGGTTCAATTACTTTTAATTATAGATGGTCCCTATGTCACTTTATGGATTTACATAAACTGATCTTGGCGGCAGTGATGCTCCGGACCCTGGTCAAACGGTTGGATCCGGATGGTAATTGGACGCCGCTGGTTATTCATCGTTAGCTCACCGGGCGGGTAGGCTCTTTTTACCGCAACCCGCATCTCGCAACGCCGTGACTAGTTAGCCTGGATCGGTTTATCCCTGGGTGTGGATGATAGGCGGGGTGAACTAAGCATCTGATTAGTATTATTTAGCAAGACCATATATAAGTATTGTTTAAATTTTACATTGAATCATTTTCGTATAATTATGGTAGTGCTGATTCACACGTAATTTTGAGTGTCTATTCACACGTAATTTTGAGTGTCTATTGACATGTATTTTTGAGTGCCGATTTATATGCATCTTCGTGTTAGTTTTTGTGTTTGTTGCACCTTGATTATCCAAGTTTATTAATTTATATAGTTTTGATTCGATTTACGCTAAGAACCTTTGGTGATTAGTGCCGTAGTATTGTCTTTAACGAATGACTGTTTAATTCGTTTGTTTAATGCCGTGAAAAACTAAGGAAATTGTCGGATTATTCTATGTTAATTCAATTGACTAAATAGATCAGTATTTGAATGTTTACTGCCAGTTGTATGTAATCAGGCCTTTAATGTTGGATATTTTAGATACTGGAATTGCATATAGGGGATTAATGAATGGAATTGGAATTTCGAGATGCATTTAAAGTGAATACAAGAACTAATTAATGGATTGCGAGATATTTTAGAGAAATCGAGTAAATATATCCAGCGACAGGATTAGGGCCTACATTAGATTAAAATTTAAGACCGTTTCAGAATGTGAAATGACATTTTGGACGATAATTCCTAGTTGTAAAAATGGAAGCGCAGGAATTAAACTTAAATAATAATAAACTCGTGTATAATTTGTAAATAATAAAAACGGCATTATTTGTATTTCTTGGCAAGAGTCTTGGTAACTATGACAATTTGGTGGAAGATCCGGGTACTCTTGTCTTAGTTTAATTTATAGTTTGGTTTGTAAGGTGTTTAAACGAATTAAATATTTAGTGTGTGTATATTCACTTGTTATGGTATTGTAGTGACCAATCTATGTAATGGGCAATAATGGTTGCGCATTAAGCTCCACCAGGCGCTCCATACAAAGATTACTTGCATGTTAATGAGTTTGGTGACCTAGCAACAGGGTTGACTCTCGTTGCGCTGCACTTGCGCAGTGGTGTTACATGTTTTGTGTATGATTACTGTTGGTTTAGTGCGATTCGATTCTAACGTTGAAAAGTTTGCTTCACAAGTTCCTACAAGTTTTTAGCCAGTCAATTGTTTCAGGTAAATCTGCCTCCATTCCAGTAGTACTTTGTTAATCACTGGAGCTCATGTACGTTCCGAACTGGTGGTTTTGAGAGTATTAAACCTTCCGAACTGACAATAATTGGTGTGCAAGTTTCTCGCGATTTTCAACAGACCCATGGCTGTATTAAAAGTAGTTGAATGCATTTCGTGATAAAACATTGTAACATTCCTACATTGGTGACCCTGACGTGATTGATTGTGAATACCAGTATAAGCCATGTCTGTTGAGGTGAAACCTGAACATGCTGAGGGGACAGAAGATACACCACCATTTTCTCATCCAATACAACCGCCTGTGCAGGCTGCAGTGAGCCTCAAACTTCCACCATTTTGGCCGAATGACCCGATCCTGTGGTTCACCCAAGTGGAGGTTCAGTTTGTCATCCGCCATATTACCACCCAGGAGACTCGTTTCGCTTACGTCATTGGGTCTCTTCAACCCGAAATTGCACAAGAGGTTCGAGATATTCTGATTTCACCCCCATCCGTGGACTGCTACAATAAACTAAAAGTGGAGCTCATACGCCGCACATCAGCTTCTGAGCAGAAACGTCTACACCAGCTGCTTACTTCAGAGGAATTGGGAGATCGGAAGCCCTCGCAGCTGTTGCGACGTATGTACCAGTTGTTGGGGGACAATTCCCTGGAAGAGAATTTCTTGAAGCAGTTGTTTCTCCAGCGACTACCCCGCACTGCCCAGTCCATTTTGGCCTCCACAGCGGACACGTTGGGAATTGGAGCGTTGGCTGATTTGGCAGATAAAATTGTTGAGGTTTCTGCCCACACTTCAACATCATCACACATGGCTGCAGTTTCTGCCCACCCTTCAACATCATCACACATGGCTGCAGTTTCTGCCCCACCCTTTCAGCCCCCGTATGAGCAAGCCTCTCCCGAGGTACTCGCTCTGCACAACAAGGTGGATGACCTCACCAGACAGGTACAAGCCTTGACAACCCAGCTACAGGGAACCCGGGACGAGGACGTCCCCGCGCTACATCCCGCAGTCGACCTAGACATCGTTCCCCCACCCCTTCCGCGGATAACCAGCCATCCGACGGACAGTGTTGGTATCATTGGAGGTATGGCACCAATGCACGCAAATGCACCAGTCCCTGCACGCGTCGCTCACAACCACAGCGGGACCAGGAAAACTCCCAAGCGACAGGTCAGTATGGCAGCAATACCACAGGTCGCCTTTTCTACGTGACTGACAAGTCCACGGGTACTCGTTTCTTAGTCGACACCGGCGCGGAGGTGAGTGTTCTGCCACGCGGTCAAAAGTCCCGAGCTCAACCCACTTCTGTACAGTTACAAGCGGTCAACCACTCACCTATTGTGACTTACGGTGAGAGGTCTCTGAGAGGATTTTGGACTTCGTCGAGTTTTCCGTTGGGTTTTTATTGTTGCCGATTTGCCAACTCCAATTATTGGAGCCGATTTTCTTCGGCAATTCAGCCTACTGGTTGATGTAAAAAACCAGAGGCTGGTCGACTCCATAACCAACTTGGCTATATCAGGCGTCAGGTCTGGCGACCCATCTGCGAGCCCCATGTTCGTCAATGCAACTTCATCACAGTATGACGAGTTTTTTCGCCATTACCCCGACGTAACTCGCCCGGTGTACAAGCAGACGGAGGTGCGGCACAACATCACTCACCACATCGAAACGCATGGCCCACCTGTTGCAGCTAGACCACGTCGACTTGCCCCGGATAGGCTACCCATCGCCAAGGCCGAATTCGATCACATGCTTAGCCTTGGAATTGTCCAACCTTCCAGTAGTGAATGGTCGTCACCACTGCACATGGTCCCCAAGAAAACTCCCGGAGATTGGCGCCCCTGTGGGGATTACCGCGCTTTGAACGGGAACACCATTCCAGATTGTTACCCAATTCCCCACCTGCAGGACTTTTCATCCAACCTTCACGGTTGCAGGTTTTTCTCCAAGGTCGACTTAGTGCGCACCTATCATCAAATACCAGTCGAACCAGCAGACATCCGCAAGACTGCGATCACTACACCATTTGGATTGTTCGAGTTTGTTCGCATGCCCTTTGGGCTCCGCAATGCGGCACAGACTTTCCAAAGGTTCGTCGATGAGGTAACCCGTGGTTTACCATTCATCTTTGCCTACATTGACGATTTGCTGATAGCGAGCTCATCAGAGGCCGAACACAAAGAACACCTGCGACTCCTGTTCGACCGCCTCTCGCAATATGGCATAGTCATCAATCTCCACAAATGCCAGTTCGGCGAACCATCTCTCACCTCCCTCGGTCACCTCGTCAACCAACATGGAGTCTGCCCCTTGCCTGAAAAGGTGCAAGTCATCAGGGATTTTCCGGAGCCGGCATCGCTGAGTAAGTTGCGGGAATTCCTAGGCCTCGTAAATTTTTACAGGCGATTTATTCCCCACTGTGCAGACATGCTCCAGCCGCTGACCGACCAGCTCAAAAACAGGAAGAAAAAGAACGAGCCGCTTTAGCTTGGGTCAAACGAACAGCTAGCTTTCGAGCATGTGAAAGCTACGTTGGCCGATGCAACTCTGCTTGTCCATCCACAGACTGACGCACCATTATGCCTCTTAGTCGATGCATCAGACAAAGCGGTGGGCGGTGTTCTCCAGCAACACATTGACGGCGTTTGGCAGCCACTATCCTTTTTTTCCAAGCGCCTCCAACCGGCGGAAACGCGCTATAGTACATTTGGGAGAGAACTGTTGGCGTTATACCTCAGCATTAAAGGAACCATGATATAGGATTTACATTGCATTATTCCTGCTTAAAACAATAAACTATTATCTTGACAATGATATTTTGTTACCAGAGTAAATTATTTCCCAGATTAAATATGAAAAAACATTTTTTGAAAATGTTTGTCCAAGCTACTCCGTCCCCTGAGTGGGACCCTCATTAACATAAGTGAGTGACGTAGATCGAGGAACATTACATATTCTGCTCGAGCCAGCACCATTCATCACGCGTAAATTGAGTGTACATTCTTCGTCCAAAATCTAAGCAAAATATAGCGTTTTTCGGCCATGCCGACAAGGTGTGTGGCTGCTGGATGCAGCAAAACAACGAAGGATGGAGTAAGCCTTCATTTATTTCCAACTGATGCGAAATATCGGAGAATTTGGACGGCGAAAGTGAAGGTGACAAGAGCGAAGTGGTCCGGTCCCAGCAGCTTCTCAGCGTTATGTAGCGACCACTTTGAGCCGTCGTGTTTTGATACTGTTATTTTCAACTCCTTTGGGATGGCCATTAAAAATATGCTCAAGTCCACTGCCATCCCAACAAAGTTCCCAGATGTGGGAAAGGTACAGGCGAAAGCAGTTAAACGGCCCATTCCCCGAGGAGCTGTCGCTAAAAGGGAGAAAATCAGGGTAAGTTCGATGTATAGTTGTTGCAACTTACAATGTACGAAATTGCACGTGTAGACCTAGTGTGTGTGTATACGGGCCGGGTCCAGACTATCGAGTCCATTCATGAATTTCGGTGCCTCGATCTACGTCACGAACAGCGCCCTCAATTTGAGTCTCAACAAATTCCAAAAAGGGGGGGGGGGGCAATTTTTGGGCGGCAAATAATCACACTAAAACTTCACTTGAACCAGTTTGGCTTTTAATTCACATTTAATACATATAAATGAATGTATTTATGAAATAAAATGCTATCCGGCAAATTTGAGAAGCATGGTTCCTTTAAGCATTTTCGACATATGCTGGAGGGGCGGACATTCAGCGCTTACACAGATCACAAGCCACTCACATACGCCCTGCATTCCAAACCAGACTGCCATTCTCCTCGAGAAATTTGACAGCTGGATCTTATCTCACAGTATACATCGGACATTAGACAGCGGTCGTGATAATGCAGCAGCGGATGCACTCTCTCGTCTGGAGGTTAATGCCTTACCAGCAAACACAACCATAGATTTCGACGCCATCGCCAAAGCACAGATCAACGATGACGAGTTGAAACATCTCTCTGACACCTCTCTCCAGCTAAAAGCCGTCCCTCTCCAGACATCGCAGGATACCATCGTCTGTGATACCTCCACAGGGACGCCTCGACCCTTCATTCCAGCTCAGTTTCGTCGAACAGTGTTCGACGTTTTGCATGGACTGTCACACCCCAGTATCAGGACAACGCAGCAGTTAATAACTGCACGGTTTGTGTGGCCTGGTATTAACAGAGATGTGCGCGTTTGGGCTAGGACTTGTCAAAAGTGCCAACAATGCAAAATCCATCGCCACATCAAGTTGCCACTTGGTACGTTCCCCATGCCCGACGCGCGGTTCTCGCACATACACATCGATTTAGTCGGTCCCCTTCCGCCATCAGCCGGACAGAATTACCTGCTTACGTGTGTGGATCGATTTACACGTTGGCCAGAGGCAATCCCAATTCCGGACATGACAGCTGAGACCGTGGCTCATGCATTTGTTAGCCATTGGGTTTCTCGTTTCGGTGCATCCGCTATCATCACCACCGACAGGGGACGCCAGTTTGAGTCAAAACTTTTTCGGTCGCTCACCAACATGCTTGGATGTCAAAGAATTCGCACTACATCTTATCATCCCGCTGCCAATGGAGCGACTACACAGACAACTCAAGGCATCACTAAAAGCTCATGCAAATCCACGTTGGACGGAATCTCTTCCCCTTATCCTGTTGGGCATACGAGCTGCTATCAAATCGGATATAGGGTTTTCTCCCGCTAAGATGGTGTACGGTACCACAGTTAGGTTGCCCGGTGAGTTCATCGCACCTAGCAATGTTCACGCCGATCTCGACCCCAGCATCTATGTTGACAGACTGCGTTGTCACATGCAGGATATTAGTCCCACTCCGCCTAGGTCACAACAGCGACAGTCACACATTCCACCTGACCTGGACAAGTGCACACACGTTTTTGTTCGGCATGACGCAGTGAGGAAGCCCCTTCAACCTCCGTATAATGGACCATTCCGTGTCATCAAGCGTGCCAGCAAATACTTGGTTTTGGACCTCAACGGCAGACGGGATGCCGTTGCTAAGGATCGCTTAAAGGTGGCATATCTGGATGAAGACTGGACACCCGTGTCTTCTCAACAGGTTCGCGAGAACACACCTGCTGAAACCGTTTTGCCAGAATCACACCCATCGCCCAACACGCCGTCACCAAAACAGCAACGATCCACCAGATTTGGTCGACGAGTTCACTGGCCAGCCAAATATGAACAATTTGACTGTCACTGACTGTTATTATCAACAGCTTATATCGATTGTTTCACTTACCTCACAATCTAGGGGGGAACTACTGTAGTGACCAATCTATGTAATGGGCAATAATGGTTGCGCATTAAGCTCCACCAGGCGCTCCATACAAAGATTACTTGCATGGTAATGAGTTTGGTGACCTAGCAACAGGGTTGACTCTCGTTGCGCTGCACTTGCGCAGTGGTGTTACATGTTTTGTGTATGATTACTGTTGGTTTAGTGCGATTCGATTCTAACGTTGAAAAGTTTGCTTCACAAGTTCCTACAAGTTTTTAGCCAGTCAATTGTTTTAGGTAAATCTGCCTCCATTTCAGTAGTACTTTGTTAATCACTGGAGCTCATGTACGTTCCGAACTGGTGGTTTTGAGAGTATTAAACCTTCCGAACTGACAATAATTGGTGTGCAAGTTTCTCGCGATTTTCAACAGACCCATGGCTGTATTAAAAGTAGTTGAATGCATTTCGTGATAAAACATTGTAACATGCATACAGTATTAACCGTTTTTAGTGTTTCAGTATTCGTTAATATTGTACAGAGTCGAGCGACTGTTTGTCTCTGCCGCACCCAAGTACTCAACGCGCAGCTGGAGCAATTCGCTATTGTTTCAGAATGGAGCTGGAACGCCTTGCGAAAGTGGGTAAGAAGGAGTTTGGATTGAGTGGTGATGAGTTGAGAGAGTTTGTTAGAGAGGAACAGGAAAGGACGACAAGAGAAAGAAAAGAGAAGAAGACTGCGGATAGGGAGGCTAGGGCTGAAAATTTTGAACTTACTCGTCAACAGAAGGAGACTTATTCTTTACAACTTCAGCTACAGACCATGACCAAGGTAAAATCTGAAACTGGTGGTACACAATCTAGTAATACTAAAGGTGTGGCACCAAAACTACCTCATTTTGATGATGAGAAAGACGATTTAGATGCTTACCTTAACAGATTTGAACGGTATGCCATCGCACAAAATTGGCCTCAGACAAATTGGGCTGTGAACCTTAGTGCTTTGTTGAAAGGCAAGGCCTTGGAAGTTTATCTTAGGATGCCCGATGATGAATCGGACGATTATGTTGGTTTAAAAGATGCCTTGCTTAAAAGGTTTAACCTTACTGAAGATGGTTTCCGGAAAAGGTTCAGAACTGCTCGACCGGATAAATTTGAAAACCCCAAACAATTTGTGGTTAGATTGGAGAATTATCTTTGTAGATGGACTGAGTTAGCTAAAATTGATCAAACCTTTGATGGTTTGATAGATTTGTTGTTGCGTGAGCAATTTATGAATGGGTGTAGTTTTGAGTTGTCCTTATTTTTGAAGGAACGACTGCCCAACAATATTAAAGCTATGGCTGAGCTTGCTGATCACTTATGTAGAAGCAAGGGTTGGAGTGTTTGGCTTGGAGAAATCTAATAATTGTTTTCCAGACAGAGCTAATCGATCTCGAGATCAGCACCTTGGGGTTCAAAGATTTAGTAACGCCAATAAACCAGTCCATAATGTTGGGACATCCAATGTTGGGTTTAAACCCGTTCGAATGGGTAAACCAAACGTTACACCTGTGACTAATCAACGTGACCTTAGATCCTGTTTTCTTTGCCATAAGACAGGTCATATTGCTCAAAACTGTTGGAAGAATCCACAGCGAATAGCAGGCCTGATGACTTCGGATGAAGCCGATCGACAAGCACCAGCATGGATGAATCTACAGAACCAGCCGCAGCTCTATCGGGACCAGGAATATACATCGGACCAGTCCTTTCCATCCATTGAAGCTGAGAAAGTTGCTTGCTTGTATGTATGTAGTTGATAAAACAAACTTGGATAAATGTTGTTCACACGACGGTGTAGTAACATTGCAATGTGGTCATCACTTACCATTACTGAGCGCTGCATGTAGAGTAGGAGATCTTAAAGGTATGCCAGTTACTCAAGGTAGGCTTGGTCATCAGAGTGTCTTAGTACTGAGAGACACAGGTTGCTTAGGGGTTGTTGTCCGTCGAAGTCTGGTTTTGAATAGTCAATTTACGGGGAAAACCAAATATTGTGTACTTGTTGATGGCACAATTCAACAATTGCCAGTTGCCAATGTTGTGGTTCATTCACCATATTTTACAGGTTCAGTAGAAGCATTATGTATGTCTAGTCCCATCTATGACGTCATAATAGGGAATATTTTAGGTGCTCGTGCTCCAGGTGAACCTCACCCAGATTGGAAGCAGGACGTAGTCGAAATTCAACTACCCGAAGACAAGTTATTGGACAGCGTGAAGGTTCAAGCCGTACAAACCATAGCACAGAAGATTGCTTCGGAGAAGCCACTATCTGCGCTTAAGGTCCCGAGTGCACTTCCAGATGTCACCGTAGATGAATTATATAGGGCACAGCAAAGTGACGACACCCTACGCCGGGTAAGAGAGCTTCTGGATTTAGGTGAGCCCACAAACAAGGCAGGTGGAGGGATGTCACAATTCTTCCTAAAGAATAGGTTGATCCATCGGCAATATTCAAATCCTCGTACAGAGGGCGGAGATACTATCACTCAATGAGTGGTTCCTAAACCTTATCGCAGTTATGTACTAAAATTAGCTCATGAATCCATTTTGGGTGGCCATTTTAGTAATAGGAAGACGGAGGAAAAGATTCTGTCAATTTTTTTTGGCCTAGTGTGCAGGCTGATTCTCGTCGTTACTGTCAATCATGTGATATTTGTCAGCGCACCACCCCTAAGGTTAAAACGATCAGAGCTCCCTTAGGCCAGGTCAGATGCCATTGATAGATGAACCCTTCAGGCGTATCGCAGTAGATATAGTGGGTCCCATTACACCGGTAACTGACCGTGGTAACCGGTATATTCTTACTGCGGTAGATTATGCTACTCGATACCCAGAAGCCATACCTCTTAAAAGTATAGAAACCCATAGAGTGGCAGAGGCTTTGGTTGACATTACTAGAGTAGGTCTTCCAAGAGAGATATTGACAGACCAAGGAACCCAATTTACTTCTGGGGTTATGAAAGAAATTAGTCGACTCCTCTCAATTAGACAACCTGTAACGACCCCTTATCACCCGTCATGTAATGGGTTGGTAGAGAGGTTCAACGGCAGTCTAAAGCAGATGTTAAAACGTCTCTGTGTCGAAAAACCCAAGGACTGGGATAGGTATGTAGGATCTCTTTTGTTTGCCTATAGAGAGACTCCTCAGTCTAGTTTTGGATTTGCCCCATTCGAATTGTTGTATGGTAGAACAGTCAGAGGGCCTATGAACATCCTTAGGGAACTTTGGTCGGGAGATGTAACAAATCCAGATGTCCAGTCAACGTATCGATACGTAATTGACTTGCGATCGCGAATAGAAGAAACGTGCAAACTTGCTAGTGAAGAGCTTCAGAAATCCTCTCAAAGATATAAAAAATACTACGATAAGAAGTCTAAGCAACGTCAATTTAAGGAAGGGGATAAAGTTTTGTTGTTACTCCCCACAGATCATAATAAGTTGTTGATGCATTGGAAGGGTCCGTTTGTCCTTTTTACAACGAACGGGCATTTTGGACTACAAGATAGATTTAAATGGGAAACCCAGAACCTTCCATGTTAACCTTCTTAAAGGTTATGTAGAAAGGTCACCTCTCTTTGAGGATGTAAGGTCTTGTTTTTTTGGTCAGGTAGATTGTATCTTTGAGGTAGCAGCAACGTCAATAGTGGACCCTATGGACGAGGATTCTGCCGAATCACCTGGTCCACCTATAAATGATCCTTTGCAGCTACATAATTATATAGCTCAAGAATCCGTCAGCGATGTTCAGATCGATGATAGCTTGTCTCAAGATCAAGTTCAACAGGTGAGACAGTTATTGAGGAGGTATGATATGGTATTGACAGATGTGCCAGGCCGGTGTAATCTTGCTGAGCATAATGTCAGATTGACGTATTTTGAGCCAGTGCGCTCAAAGGCGTATCCAATGCCCCATGCTCTTAGAGATACTCTCCGACAAGAGGCTAAAAATATGCTTAATATGGGTGTTATTGAAAGATCTACCTCGCCTTATGCTTCTCCTGTTGTTTTGGTAAGGAAAGAGGACGGGTCACAAAGATTCTGCATCGATTTTAGAAAACTTAACCGACTGACAGTGTTTGACGCAGAACCACTCCCAGACCCCGAGGAAATTTTCAGTAAGTTGTCAACAGATAAGTACTTCACTAAGCTAGATCTTAGTAAGGGATATTGGCAAATACCCTTAGATGGGGATGACAAGGAAAAGACAGCATTTGTATGTCCAGAAGGTCTATTCCAATTTGTAGTGATGCCGTTTGGGTTAGTGAACGCTTCTGCGACGTTCAGCCGAATGATGCGAGTTCTTCTTCAAAACATGGATCATGTTACTAATTTTCTTGACGATATTTTGGTACACACAGTCACATGGGAAGAACACCTGACGTTATTGGAGAGATTACTTAGCAGACTACAAGAAGCTAAACTCACTGCGAGGCCAACCAAATGTGTTGTCGGTTCTAAGAAACTTGAGTATCTTGGGCATGTAGTTGGACAAGGATTGCTTGCACCAGTGGCAGATAAGGTTGGGAAAATCCAAGATGCCCAAAGACCTACCACAAAAAAGCAACTCAGATCATTTCTTGGCCTTACAGGTTATTATCGCCGGTTTATACCAAATTACGCTGCCATTGCCGCTCCATTAACTGACAACTAGAAAAGTTGAACCTAATCATATCAAATGGGAAAACAGTCAGGAATCTGCATTTCAAACTCTGAAGTCTAGACTCATAACCTCACCTGTCCTACACTTAGCTGAGCCAGCAAGACCGTTTATTCTTCAAACGGATGCTTCGAATATTGGGTTAGGGGCAGTATTGTTACAGGAACACAGCGATAACAAGTTTCCAGTTGCCTACGCATCACGTAAACTTCTCCCACAGGAGCAGGCATACTCTACTATCGAGAAAGAGTGTTTAGCCATTCTGTGGTCGGTACAGAAATTTCTAACTTACCTTTGTGGACAAGAGTTTGTTCTCCAAACTGATCATAAACCGTTGACTTACCTTAATCAAGCCAAAACCTCCAACGCACGTATTATGCGTTGGGCATTGCAGCTGCAACCTTATAGATTTCGACTAGAGAGTATTAAGGGAAAGAAAAACGTAGGTGCCGACTACCTCAGTCGTAGTACTGAATGAGTCCTATGTATTGATTTTCACTTTGTAACTATTGTAGTTAAGTTTTGTGTGTATATTTTGTATTTTTTTTTTTTTTTGTATCGGTAACTCAACCCAAAAAAATTAAATTATAATTTTGTTTTCCTAAGGGGGAAGGGAATTGTCACAGCTAAGTTTGGGTGGCAGGTATTTCGGAGGTCGTAAGTTCGAATCTCGCTTCCGCCAGTCTCCTTTGTTCACTTTGGGGAGGTATTTAAATTTACCTAAGCAGTTTGTTACAGCTGAGTTTGGGTGAAAAGCACCTTTTTAAAAAGTTATTCACTTTTACCAGAGGGTTAGTGGGACCATGATTGTTATTAACAATTGTATACTTGTGTTTTGTGATTTAGCCCTAGCCTAGACTGGGAATTTGGTGGGCGTCCCTGAGTGCACTCCCAGTATGGAGTGAATGTAGGTGTGGACTTATATAAGGATGGAATAAGTAGGTGTGAGGGAGTTTTGCTAAAGCTGTTTCAGAGTGAACAGTGTGGTTGGAGTGCATGCTGGCAAAGCCACCAGCACAGGAAACTGCAGTTCTGTGAGGCTTCTTGGGTGTGGCTCGGACAAGCATATGTCGGCGTGACAATGACAGTCGTAAGTGATAGTCCTTATATTAATTTTTCATATCAACTATTATAATTATGTGATGGTTTGTTTGTTTGTTTGGAAGTGTTCATTTTGAAGAAAAAAAACTAGAGAAATGATTCCTACTATTAAGTTGGTTCAATTACTTTTAATTATAGATGGTCCCTATGTCACTTTATGGATTTACATAAACTGATCTTGGCGGCATGAGCTCCGGACCCTGGTCAAACGGTTGGATCCGGATGGTAATTGGACTCCGCTGGTTATTTATCGTTAGCTCACCGGGCGGGTAGGCTCTTTTTACTGCAACCCGCATCTGGCAACGCCGTGACCAGTTAGCCTGGATCGGTTTATCCCTGGGTGTGGATGATAGGCGGGGTGAACTGAGCATCTGATTAGTATTATTTAGCAAGACCATATAAGTATTGTTTAAATTTTACATTGAATCATTTTCGTATAATTATGTTAGTGCTGATTCACACGTAACTTTGAGTGTCTATTCACACGTAACTTTGAGTGTCTATTCACACGTAACTTTGAGTGTCTATTCACACGTAACTTTGAGTGTCTATTCACACGTAAATTTGAGTGTCGATTGACGTATTTTTGAGTGCCGATTTATATGCATCTTCGTGTTAGTTTTTGTGTTTGTTGCACCTTGATTATCCAAGTTTATTAATTTATATAGTTTTGATTCGATTTACGCTAAGAACCTTTGGTGATTAGTGCCGTAGTATTGTCTTTAACGAATGACTGTTTAATTCGTTTGTTTAATGCCGTGAAAAACTAAGGAAATTGTCGGATTATTCTATGTTAATTCAATTGACTAAATAGATCAGTATTTGAATGTTTACTGCCAGTTGTATGTAATCAGGCCTTTATTGTTGGATGTTTTAGATACTGGAATTGCATATAGGGGATTAATGAATGGAATTGGAATTTCGAGATGCATTTAAAGTGAATACAAGAACTAATTAATGGCTTGCGAGATATTTTAGAGAAATCGAGTAAATATATCCAGCGACAGGATTAGGGCCTACATTAGATTAAAATTTAAGACCGTTTTAGAATGTGAAATGACATTTTGGATGATAATTCCTAGTTGTAAAAATGGAAGCGCAGGAATGAAACTGAAATAATAAACACGGCATTATTTGTATTTCTTGGCAAGAGTCCCGGTAACTATGACAGTATCTTTTGTCTTAGATTTGTGGTTTGGATTTTTTTTTAGGGAAACAAGTCCGAGAAATTCTACAAAAAGAATAATTTTAAATTAGTAGTTATGAGAAATCGCTTAAGCCCCAACTTGCAGAAAGAAAGATTAATTCTAACAGTTGCACACTAATCCGGATTAGCGGATTACTTGGGACATAAAGGTGCCGCCAGAGACTCTCTATTGTACACTCGGGCTGGTTGCAAATGAGTCCGTTTGCATGCCACTGAAGGCCACTGCGTGCCACTGCGTGCAAGTCCGTGCCGATGAGTGCCGATGCGTGCAAATGCGTGCCAAAATCTCCCTCGTTTTACCTTGCACGCAAAGGCACGCAAAGGCACGCAAAGGAACACGTGTGCGCACGCAAATTAGCATTAATCCATGGTGCCTAACTTAAACATAACTGATATATAGTTAGGTATTTCAAAAAAGGTGTAGTGTCTTATGTAAGGTATAAGATATTTAATACTTTGCGTATGATCATGTACTTAGAAATACATTTTAGATTAATTATTTGTTTCTTCATGCAATAATTGAGGAACTGAAGACCCAGTGTTGGTGTGCTACTGTCTTGTGGAGCTGGTTTGCAGCTTGAAGGGCGGCCGTGCCCTGTACATAATACCAGCGTTACCAATTGAACATGATTGAGGCATTCGCTGATAGGTCTTAAGAGTAACACCATCTATGTCCATGTCTAACACACACATAGCTGGGCCGGCCCAGCACCACTCATTCGTACACAGAAAATACACACCCATTCCCCTAAAGTCCAGTGCCACCAGCGACATCTACACAACCCGCCACAACCGACAATGTAATACATTGTAATTGTATGCATCCACTAAATCACTTCATACAGCACTAACGTTTCCATGTAGATGCTCTAGCAAAAAATGCACCGCACGTGCGTTGCGTACAGCAACTGTCACGACTAAACTTCTGACACTTGACAAGTTTCCAAACTCTGAAATCACACTTTTTGATACCGAGTTTTACATAAAATGAACAACATGCTTGAGCTATAGACATAAGGGTTAAACTGAAAATAATAATAGATATAAATCATTATTGCATCCTCTCGAAAATCTAGGTTGAAATATTCAATACAAAAAATTACGTTCTCACCTGTGAAACATTGTGCAGGCAGCTAGTTAGATAAGTTAGGCGCCTGAATTTGATGACCCCAGCTGTGGTCATCAAATTTGTACATGTGCATGGATAAGACAAAGGGCGCCACCGTTCGCCATAGAAAGATTACACAACTTATGCCTAATAATTCAAATTATATGGCAGGTAAGTAACCTTTATATAGGGAATTATATTTCGCTAATTCCAAAGAGACTTGAGCTGTAGATTTTGAAGCATTACTATTGAAATGTAAATAGGTCAAACAAATATAATTTTTTACCTTTTTAGGCAGATGACAGTAGTGCTTGCCCAAAGCTCTTGTCACTTTCAGCCTGCCTGATAGCAAAAGTCCTTGCCGATGACCAGTCTGCCGTTTTGAGGATGTCTTTTGTTGTCACCCCGGCACGAGCTGCTGCAGAGGTATAGAGGCTCCTCTTACAGAATGGGCTTTAAAACGAGTGGTGTCGATGCTAGATTCCATCATAACTGTTTTTAACCATCTTGCTATCGTAGAGGATACAACTGGATGGAAAGGTTTACTATGTGAGAAACAGTTGGGACCTAGACTTATTAGCTTCTTTATGCAAACTGGTTCTATCTAAGTATTTTTCCAAAGCTCTGACGATACAAAGTTTACGGTTCGCAGGAAACAAAGACACTTTATGATTAGGACGCCTTACGGATGCACATTTAGCGAGCTTAGTACAAAAAGGGGTATAATCACCATTAGCCAGTTTGATTATATGTGAAATCTCCAATGCTATCAGAGATGAGCAACGTCCCGCTGTGACTAAAGCATTAAGCATAGCTAGTTTTAAAGTCAACTGTTTAAGACTGAGACGTCTATTATCAGGTAGAGATTTGAAATAGAGTAACACTTTGTTTACATCCCAAGTAAATTCATATCTTGGTTGTTGCCGAAGGTTGAAAACACTCTTGAAATATCTTGTAATGAGATGATGTTGACCCCTGGCAAACCGTCAATGAGATCGTGTGCCGAGGAGATTGCGGATCTGTATACGTTTATGGTTCTATAATGTAAACCGCTATCCATAAGCTCTCGTAAAAATGCAAGAATGGTAGCTGCAGGTGTTTGAACTGGATTAATGTGTCGTCTATCACACCAGCTTTACCATCGTTGCCAAGAAAACTGCTTGTGTGTGCTATCCCGCAATGACGATAGGATAGTCTCCGACACTTTGCGCGAAATTCCTCTTGTCGTGAGGTTTCGCCTGATAGTCTCCATGCTAGCTGCATTGAATCTGCGAGGGGATGAGACTGCGCATTGTGCGAGAGACGGAGTAAGTCTGGTCTCTTGGGCAGAAGTAGTGAGTGACTTAGGGCTAGCTCTAAAAGTCTCGGATACCATGGTTGGGTTTTTCAAACTGGTTCTAGAAGAATAATTTCGCGCACCTCTTCGCTGATTTTCTTGAGACATTTGGCAATCAGAGCAAAGGGAGGGAAGGCATACGCTTTCAGACCTGACCATGTTATTGCCAACACTGGCCATGCGTTCGGATCCGGTATCCACGATACGAACTTGGGTAGTTGTGAGTTCAGTCTTGTCGCGAATAGGTCGACATTGGGATGGAATGAGAAGTGACTCATGATCTGGTTGAAAATGTTGTGACGTAGTTTCCATTCGGAACGGTCGTTGAACATTCTCGAGAAGTTGTCTGCTGACAGGTTCTCTACTCCCGGTAGATGTTCTAGTACGAGAATAAGATTATTTTTCAGACACCAAACCCAGATTTTCACTGTCAGACGAGATAGTTGATGTGCGTTTGTTCCTCCTTTGTGAGATATGTATGCCACTGTTATTGTGCTGTCTGTCTGCAGACGAATGTGTTTGTCGTGGACATTGTTCAGTAGCGTTTTGACACCGTACGAAACTGCAAGGAGTTCTAGATAGTTGATGTGTTCCTTCTGTTCTAACAGTGTCCATCGTCCGCCGGTTGACATCTGTCCGAAGCAGGCACCCCATCTCTGTAGGCAAATCGTCGGGAATTGCTGACACAGATAATGTCGGTTCCAGGGTTGGAGAGATTCTATCCACAAGTTCAGTTCTTCCCTCGATTCTTGCGACAGACAAACTTGAGTTTCGTACGAGTTCTCTTTGCGAAGTGCTAGGATCTTGTGTTGGAGACAACGGTAAAACAGTGGCGCTGGGAGGACTGCTTAAATCGAGGCAGACAAAATCTCGAACTGTCAAGTGGTTTGCATCTCTTACCTCGCGACACTAAGAAATTATGGCTTGTAGTTTCTGTTTGGGTAACGAAAGTGTCATCATTTGTGAATTTATGATGAAGCTGAGATACACAATTTTCTGCGTAGGTTGGAGCTGGGATTTGTTGACGGTTATTACGAAACCCAAATCTTGAAACAGTTGTAATGCTGTCTGAATATTGGTTTTGCATTCCATGTGTGTCTTGCTCAAAATAAAAATTTCGTCCAGGTAAAAAATGCAACGGATTCCTTTCTTCTTGAAATGAATGTACTTCATGAACTTGTTCAAGCCGCGGAGGTTGATGACTGGTCGCAAATCCCCCGTCTTTTTGGTCACCAAGAACATTGAAGAAATGAACTGACCTACCACTTGTGTCTCTTAAATTGTGTCACTACTTCCTTGTCTATGAGGTTCTGAATTTCTGCACTGAATGTGAGTTCTTGTACCTTGTTCTGGGCACGTGTAACCGGTGTCCGCTCCTGGGAAGGCGTATGTGTCAGTTCCGAATGGTATCCCTGTTGTACAGTCGTTAAAATCCACTGATCTTTCGTTTCAGTTCCCAATTGTGTACAAACATTTGAATCCGACCTGCTGGGATCGTGATGTTGATTGAAGTAGGAGAACAACTTAGTTTGGTTAAATTCTTTTCTGTAGACTGACGAAAAGAACTGTGTGACTTCTGTTTGGAGGCATCTGATGAGCCTCGGTAGTTGCTGCTGTAAGAGCCACGAGATGAACAGGTGAAGCGTCGTCGGTTTGTCTTGTTAACAAAACGATTGTAAGGGGTACATCTGTTCCCCTTAGATGCAAAACTACTCTTAGTAATTTTTGCGGCAACTATGTTAGCTTTCTTTGTTTCCTCGATGTCTTTATTCATGATGGAGCCAAATAACTCACTCATAGAAGGTGAATTGCTTCGTAAGTTATCAAAACGTCGATCAAGCACCTCATTAAACAACTGCTGTCGTGAAATATATAGGCTGTGACAGGCCGATCCTAGCAAAATCAGAGCAGAAGACAAATTGTCTAATATCAGTTCTTTCTGAACAGCCGAAGGTAGGTCTGGTGGTTGGAAACAAATTCCTGTTCCAGAGACACAGCATGACTCTCAAGTTCATTTTTGAGGTCCTCATGATAGTTTATTAGTTCTTAACTCACCCCACCAGTCCGTGACTTTAGATGAGATGGCCGATCCAGTGTCTTTTCGACATTACGAAATATCGTATCAGGTGTATCTGTTGATACTGACGTATTGTCTGGAATGTCCGAGTCATGTTCTCAGCACACCGCGAAGGCAAGGTCTGTATCCGTATATGGTTGGCATGGTTTGTTGTTGATCGGTGGCACCGTCATCCGTCATTTTGAAGCTTGACGCTGTGTAATGGTGCGACATCTGTCATCGGTGCTCGGGAGGGTGTAAAGGCCAGAAAGACCTGCATTAAAAATAACAGAACTAGGGAGGGAGCGTAAGTCTCTCCTCCATTGTCTCATATAATTCTAATTATATTGGAGGTAAGTACCTTTATGTAATTGGGGAACTATATTTCGCCAATTCCGGAGAGACTTACTCTGTAGACTTCAAAGCATTTCTCCTGATGACGATGCCAGGACTACAGGGCCCAACTCCAAAGAGGATGACGCTGCTTAGGATGTCAGGTAAAGAGACACCTGTCTGAGCTGCTGATGAGATGCACCCCCAGTTGAAAGACCCTTGAATGATGAAGTGTCAATCACTACACCTGGAAATAGTAGAACCACTACTGGGTGAAAAGGCTGAGCATGAAACAAAAGAAGCTGACTTAACCGTGAATTACCTTTAACCTCTGCAAAGCTGAGCTCTATCAAGATACTCCTGTAGAGCACGAACAGGGCAAAATTCCTGCAAGATAAATAAGCGCAATGCCATGAAATGGTTTAGCGACCGAAGTACGCTGGAAGGACGAACCAGCCAGAGAAACATAAGTGTCGTCAGCCCGCCTGAACACCTGGTTAACATGGAAAGTTGTTAAAGACAAAAGGTAAAAACTTAAAGGTTTGAGTTGTAAACGCCTGTTGTCCGGTAATGACTAGGCCTCCTGTTCTCAGGTCCAACATCGACCCAGCTGCTGTACAGATCAAAACTGTAGTGCTTGGCGTGTTTTAAGGGCGCCAAGGAGCCGGAGACTTACAAGAGTAACATGACGCAAGTCGTGTTGGTTCCGATGCAAGACTCAAACTAACTCATCGTGGCCAGCCCACTCGGTCTGGCCACTCACGCCGTCAAGCTTGATTGACTTTATTCAATTAATGAACACCAGGTGTATTCACCACACATTGAAAGCATTGCATTTCTAAAACCAATGTTAGTAACTTGGGGTATGCAAGTCATGCAAGGCAGCTGACGAACAATTCACAGGGTGTATTCACCACACTCCTTCCTGTCCTAATTTTTTGAAGTCCAATGTAAAAAATAAGGTACACGTATTTACACCAATAATACAGGAACTACATACAACCTTCCGCCTAAAAGGGGATATGTTTTCGGAGATTCTGTAGCTAAATAATAACCAGTATTATATCATATTAAAAGAAACAATTGAGTAGTGAAAATTAAACATTTGAACTATTTATCTCTTTAACAAAACGTAAATTTCCTGTTTCCCATCTTCATTCTTTCTATTTTTAAGAATTAGTCCATGGGCCAGAGGCCAAAATTTCACTGATTGGTACCACCTGAGGTGGCAAAATCTAATAACATTTTTTTGAAAGGTCCATGTCTAAGGATGATAAATTGATGTGATAGCAATCCCAGGGTGGTAGTTTAGTGATAGTAAATGCCCACTTTTTAAGCCCAGTCAGAATGAGCTTACTACATAAATCCTTAGCAGTAAGGTTAGGATACGGTTGATGAATTCGCAATTACACCATTATGCTTTGTTGTATATAGATGAATCTTGGTCAAATTATTGTTTAGCTATAGGTTTTTAAAATGACGTCACGTAAAAATATATATTACATCTAGAGGGCGCTGTTCGTAGACGTATTTTATGTACTCATACATTACACAAGTTTTTCAGATAGCTAAACATTGTTTTAAACATTAATATTTTGTTTGTGTCCCCTGTGAAACAAACCAAACTTAATTAATAGTTCAAAAGTGTTGGTTTAGGTCTGTTTTAACTATTTAGAAAGTAAAATTTGGAAAAATTGCCATTATAGCACCTGTCAGAGTAACATAAACTGCCTGTATATATCATTCATATAGTATTCATAATTATATTAGCATCATGTGTACATGTAGGTTTTATCACCTATATCTCAAATATGCTTTCAAAGATATAGATGATGAACTTCACATAATGACACAATTGTGATGGCAACTGTCTATAGAGGGCGCTATACTTTAATGAGTATTACTTAGATGTAATTAATAAGTCATATCATTAGCCATGTGTCAATGTGCACGTATATGACACTAAATAATAGCAAATTTTATGACCACACAACATCCTGTTCACATCAATATTTACAAAATAACCTGCTCTTCAGTGGTACATATTGTCAGCTGCATGGCAAGGCAAATTGTATATGAAAAGTGAAAGCTACAGTGAAGGGTTACTAAAATAGATTGAAAGTTGGCAACAAAGCATTTAGCTGTAGGGTTAAACAACATTGTTTCTGTGTATCGGCTGCCTATCCACTCACGTTACTCGTCATCTTCATCATCGTCATCAGAATCATCTAGTTCACCTTCAGCATCCAATTCATCCTCCACTTCCTTCTGGTTTGTGCATGTCTGGAGTTTACACAAATCTGTGTACTTCAGTCCATTGGCAAGACATGTGCAGTTTGGTAGCTTGCAAAAGCGCACACTTGCAGGACATCAGTTCCAACACAACTCATCACGTAGTTGGTTGACCTGAGAGGTGCGGCTGGCAGGAGCTTACATTTATCAAGTAAACCTCTGCATCTCACCAAAGAGTTCCTGTGATACTTCCCAAGAGCCTCCAAGCTCATTAAACGCCTCTTGGTAAGTCTGATCTTTTCTTAACAGCTTCAGGTCAGTCTATCTTGATCGGCGGGTTCTACAGTCCACCAAATGCAATATCCTCGCCTATTGAAAGACTCGATGAATCTTTAAATAAGATCAATGACAACTGTCGGTCACCATTCATCATCGTTGGTGGTCACTTTAATGTACCAGGTATTGAATGGAGTGATACCACTTCTGCCTCTGGAGGCAATTTTCAGCAAACTCTTATAAATGTCATCAATGACAACCATCTGTCCCAACTTGTTGGATTTCCGACTAGACGTGACACCAATGGTACTGAGAACACTTTGGATCTACTATTGACGAGCTATTAATCGCTGATATCTGATGTGCAGCCCTATGATGGACTTAGTGATTACTGCGTCATTAAGGCTAAGCTTGCTACAAAGAGCTGTTCTTAGCCAAAAGCCACCCCGTAGAGTTCCCTTGTGGAAGAAAGTGGACGAACAAGACTTCAAAGAAAAAGCTGCTGTTCTTCAAAATGATTACTTTGATAGTAATCCCTCCAACTGCTCTGTTGAGGAGAACTGGACTTGGTTCCGTTATTCCATCTGTAGCCTTGTCTCTTCGAATGTTCCTCATAAAGTATTTAGGGGTCGTAACCGCACCCCGTGGTTTTCAACAAAAATCAGAAGACTCTGCATTAAAAAAAGAAAAATTCTTCAACAAAGCAAAACAGTCTGGGTCCAGCTCTGACTGGGAAAAATTTACAAAAGTCAGGAAATCAGTTGAGAAAGATATTAGAAGTGCCCGCAGACACCATGTCAACAACATACTTGAATCTGAAAATCCCAAGGACTTCTGGCGGTGACATATGATCAAGAAGGAATGATAACACTGGAGTCCAAACACTGAAAGTGGATGGGAAGTTGCATTCTGAAGATCAAGCGAAAGCAGAAGCTCTCTCCAAACAGTTTGAGAGTGTCTTCACTCATGAAGATAGCAGTCCAGATAAACTATACCTTCTATGCCATCAAGTCCATATCCAGATATGACTGCCATCACTGTTACGTGTGTAAAGAAGTTGCTACAAAATATTAATGTCTAAAAAAAACGAGCCATCGGCCCAGACCAGGTGCCAAATTAAGCTCTGAAGATAGCTGCTGGCGAGATTTCACCTATACTCTGCCACATATTCCAACAGTCACTTGATTCTGGGGATCTACCATTAGGTTGGAGAAGGGCAAACATTACCCCGATTTATATAAACAGACCCAGCTAACTACAGACCAGTGTCTTTAACATGTGTTTGTTTCAAACATCTTGAGCGTATAATTGATAGTAGCCTCATGAAACATTTTTCTGAGTGGAACATCCTTTCAGACAATCAACATGCCTTCAGAAAAGCTATATCTTGTAAAACACAACTAATTTTTACAACCCACGACCTCGCAAAAACTTGGTAGGCCACACCATCGCTTGCTTGTAAAACTGGATGACTATGAAATTCGTTCTGACACCAAAAAATGGATTGCCATCTTCCTCACCAAAAGGTTCCAACGTATCGTAAAATGGTAAAAAATCCAACTGGATCTCTGTTCTCAGTGGTGCTCCTCAAGGGACAGTTCTTGGACCCCATCTCTTCCTCCTTCACATCAATGATATTCATCAAAAAGTCTCCAGTACCACCCGTTTATTTGCCGACGATTGTCTGGTGTATAGATCCATCCAGAAACCAGACGACGTCCTCGTACTTCAAAAAGATCTTGATACCATGGTAAACTGGGCTGAGACCTGGGGAATGAGATTTAATCCCAAGAAATGTACAACCATGCGCATCACTAGAAACAGATCACCAGGAACTACATCTTACAGCATGATGGGAGTTCAGCTAGATGAAACAGACAAGTGTCAGTATTTGGGAATAGTCCTCTAAAAAGACCTCCGGTGGAACAAGCAAGTCCAGCATGCATCTGCCAGGGCTACAAAAATCCTTAATTTCATCAAAAGAAATTTTCATCATAATTTATCCTCCATCAAAGAGAAACTGTACCTTACCCTTGTTCGACCTCATCTTGACTACGCTACGGTAGCGTGGGACCCTCACACTTCAAAGAACATTAAATAATTAGAAAAAAGTCCAGAAGAGGGCTGCAAGGTTCGTTTCAAACACCTATGGACGTGACGCTAGCATCTCTACTATCAATAAAGATCTTGATTGGACACCTTTGGAAGAAAGAAGAAAACAGTATCGCATCTTTTTTTAAATTCTGAATGGATTAATGGACCATGATCATACCGAATACATCACCCCAAAAACTGGAAGATCACGACGAGGACACAATAGACAGTTCCAACTTCACCAGTGGCGTATCCATTGCGACGGCTTTAAGACGGTTCAAACGTTGTTTGCCCTCCCTGGCACATAAAGCTGGATACGCTACTGAACTTCACCAGGCCAGGACTAACACATATGCTTCTTCATTTTTTCCAAGAACACTGAAAAATTGGCACTCACCAACCCAGACTCCTTTAAGAATGCTCTTTGCGACAAAACTTAAATTCCCCTGATGGAATATGTTTTGGAGGATACCAACCAAGTACCAAGTAAGTAGTAAGTAATGCATTTAACTTTCCACGGCCTGCAAAAGCACTTACAGTATCGCAACCTGTCTTTGCATGAAACCCAACCAGGGCTTTACAAACACTGCTCCCAATTGATGATGCCAGTTTGAGAATGTCGATGCATCTCGTTCGGTTCATATGGGCAAGTTGGGAGATGTAAAAAAACAGTACTTGCTTGAAATTCGACAACTAACAGGCACTACACAACAGTGTATCTGTTGATTTACATAGTTCAGCGGAAAGCACTGAAATAGTGCATATTTATAAATTGTCAAGCCAGAGTACTGTAACATACCACCACCCCCCCTCCCCCCCGGAAACAATTGATTGCAACAATCAACATGCACTACTGGCATAAGTTTTATTGTTCACCAACTGCCTGTCTTTATTTTATTGCCATACATCACGTGCAATAACAGCGTAATTAATATTAGCCCAACCCATATGCTAAGGGATGTACATACATGTAGAATGCTATTATAATGTAACTTAATGGCAAAACACAAAACTAAGAAAAAAAGAGACTAAGCTACTCATTTGGAAATGCTATCACATGGTTTTGTACTTAGGTCGATCCTAGAAAGCATTTGGCACCCGTAATGTTTTGCCACCTTAGGTGGTACCGATATCTGGTCTGGCCTATGGACTAAATGTTGTCTATGCTCTTTCTTTCTTTCTGCTCAGGTCGTGTTTTTCTCAAGCTCCGGAAAAAGTAAGAATATTTCGCTTGTTAGACCTTGTATGGTCCTAGGTTTTATACTGCTATATTCGGTTTTCTTTATAGGTCTAACTAGACCGTCCTCCTTCTGTCGGGTGTTATCATTTTAGAGTAATTTTACGTTCATTTTTCATTTTTTATTTCGTTGGTTTTCTAGCTGTAGCTGGTCTCCATGACCAGTCAAGCGCTCAGCCGGGCGTGCCCTCGGCTGGGCCTACTAAGCCCATTGTTGAGGGTAACGAGCCTTTCAGGAATGTTACCCGCAACAATGGCATTTCATTCAAGGCGGCTGACAATGTCTCCGTTCAATCTTACATGGACGCCATTACAAAAATCCTGAATCCTAAAGAAATACTCTCCGCTTCCAGAATTTCCAATGACCGCATTCCATATACCTCAGCTCGAGAGAGGCGGTCGTCGATGCAGTTCAACAACAGGAACTCGCATACGACGGCTCCTTTCTCGAGCTGACTCCACTTGTCCGACCCACCACCCGTCTTACACTTTCCAACGTGTATCCTGAAATCCCGAACGGAGTCATTGCAGCCAACCTATCGTCCTTTTGTAAGGTGGTGTCCCAAATCCGGCCCATTCCCCTTGGACTCAAGAGTAAAAATCTAAATCACATAATGAGCTTCCGAAGGCAGGTTCAAATTCTTCTCAACACAAACGTTACCCCTCCCGATCATATCAACTTCCACTATAACGGTACTAATTAGTCGGTGCGCTGCTTCAATTGCGGCGAATTCGGCCACATAAGCAGAGCCTGCAAGAAGCAGAAGCCCGCCCGCGGGGACGACGGTGCCGATGGCGACACCAACCCCCTCAACCCCCCACCCGTCTTCGTCAAACCTAATTCCAAATCCGACCCCAAACACCCACCCAAACGATCCAAATCCGACCCACCCGGCCCCGCCTCCCCTGCGCCTGCGGGGTCGGCTCGTCGGTCGAAAGTTCCGACCGCCGCGCCACCCCCACCCACGGGCGGGGTCCCTGAGGGGTCGCGGCCCGGGGCCGCAGCGTGCGCGCCCCCCAAGAGCTATGCTGGTCCCCGGCCATCATGGGGCTACGGCCGTTCATCGTCCGGCTCGCCCCGCGCGTCGGACTCGGCCGGCCCGGGCGCGCTCGCTGCGGCTGCGGCGCGCACCCCTGGCGGGGGCGGAGTCTGGGCTCCCCCTACCAATCCTCCCTCCAATCCCCCCGAAGTGCTGCCGATATGGGGCTCTCCCCCTCCTCCCTCCAGATCCTTTTCGGACGTTGTCGCCAAACGTAAACAGGTTTCCCCCACTCCCGTCAACGATTCCCCCAAACTCATTCCCCTTCATTCACTCTCCCCCCGCAGAAAACTGGCTAGAAAACAACAGAGCCCCATGTCGACAGCCTCACTCACCCTCTCCCAGGCCCTCGACTCCCAGTCCTCCATCCCTCCCACCCCCCTCTCTGGTTCCCAAACCCCCATGCCGTCGACCCCGGCGTCCACCGCGGGTGAGGCCGACACCGACTCCGTGACTTGGGAGGACACTCAGACGGACGAAGACCTTCCGTCTGAAGTCCTCCCACTAACCAAAGGCCCCCTATCCCAATCATCACTAATCAAATTCCTGTCTTCGGTTAAATCCAGAAAGAGACCAGTCCAGATTGCAAGAAAATTCACATCTAATATTCCTGGGCTGGTCAAACAGCTCAACCTCTCCGAAGCAATCCCCTTCTGCAGAGAAACATGCAGCAGAGGATTTCCAAACTTGTCGCTACCTTAGATAAATAATTATTTTCTCCTTCAATTTATGGATTTGTGTAGCTTTTTGCCCGCCCTAGCAATGACACTGTCACTGCTGACTCTCAACACCGGGGGCTGCTCCGCACCTATCCAAAATAATTCTTTTCAAATATATATATCGATCAAATTGCCTCTAACCCCGACATAGTTCTTTTACAAGAAACCTATTATTTACATGAAAACAGCCCCTGCTGGAACATGTGGTCCTACTCCCCCTTTTGTTCTCCCGGGCCTAAAAGCACGGTAGTAACTACTCTTGTTAAAAACAACAACAATAATATTGAAATTATTTCATCCTGCTCCATCTACAAGGGGCATATTATTTATACTAAAATTAAATTCAATAATATTTTTTACAATGTCTATAACACCCTTATTCCCCAACTAGATAAAAACGCTCTCCTCCTGGCCATCAATCAATTATTGGACCACTGTTCCGGCTGCGGTGACGGTGTCATTGTGATCGGAGGTGACTTTAATTGTACTGAAAATCCGGCCATTGATCGTCTGTGTATGCCGATCGAGCGCAGACCCAAAGTTGCTATGGCTCTCAAAGGCGCTGTCAATGCATTGTCTCTTTGTGACGCCTGGCTGAATCCCCTCGAACAAAAATTCACCTGGCTTCGGAATAATCCCGCTAAACTATGCGGGGTTTCCAAAGCCAGGTAGGATCGCTTTTCTGTCCCTCCTAATCTCATTTCTTCCATTCGCACCTGTTCTATTCTCCCTTGTTCTCTCTCCGACCACAGCGCTGTTACACTAACAATTAAAATTCCCTTGCACACTCCGAGGAGAAGCGCCTATTGGCATTTCAATAACTTGCTCCTCGGAGACAACAATTACCGTGAAATCATTATTCAATTCTGGGTAGAATGGAGAGAACAAAAGTGCGACTTTCCGAATCTCGCCGCTTGGTGGGATTTCGGAAAGTTGCACATTAAATCTCTTAGTCAAATGTACGGCTCGAAACTCGCCAAAGAAAAACGCCAGGCTTTCCTGGAAATAAACCGTAAAATCGATGAGATTCAGTCTGCGCCGGACTTAACACCCCAAACTCGGGAAACCTTAGCCGAGCAGAGGAATCGCTTAAATTTTCTTCTGAAAACCGAGGCTGAGGGCGCTCTTGTCAGATCTCGTTTTAAACATCTTAACGAAACTGACTCGTGCTCCACCTACTTCTTCAATCTAGAAAAATCCAATTCTCAATCTAAACTCAATTTAGAACTATCTCCGAGAATCCCTCTGAAATTAAAACGCACATTCGCGACTTTTACCAAAATCTCTATAGCCGAGTCCCCACTGACAAGAGCGTCCTCAACCTGTTATACAAGATGTCAGCGAGCTCGACTCCGAAGATTCAGAGGACCTTGCTCGTCCTCTGTCTATTGAGGAACTCGAGCTCGCTGTCAAGCAACTTGGCAAAGATAAAACACCCGGCCTGGACGGCCTCACTTCAGAATTTTTCAGTCCTTCTGGCCCCTTCTAAAAAATGACTTTCTCTCAGTTCTCGAATCTTCTATTCAATCTGGCTCTTTACCTCATTCCCTACGGAAAGCAGCCATCACCCTGCTTCCAAAGAAGGGGGACTTGGCCGACATTGCCAATTGGCGGCCGGTCTCCCTTCGTAACACCGACTATAAAATCTTTGCCAAGTTGCTTGCAAACAGACTGAGACAGTGCATTGGCAGCGTCGTCGGCGAAGACCAAAGTTACTGTGTCCCCGGTCGTTCAATCCACGATAACATCAACCTAATCCGTGATATCATTTCTTTTTCAAATTTTAACGACACCCCCCTCGCCGTGATCAACTTGGAAAAAACAAAGCTTTCGACAACGTTGATCACGACTATCTGTTCGACACCTTGGGAGCCATGGGCTTTGGCAACAATTTCATTTCCTATCTCCAAATTTTGTACGGAGGCGCCGAGAGCCTCGTCAAGGTGTGTGGCTCCCTGACGGCCCCCTTCTCATTTGAGAAGGGGATACGTCAGGGATGCCCGCTCCCGGGGCTGCTGTACTCTATCGCCATAGAACCCCTTTTAAATAAACTCCGAAAGAAATAAGCCAATCAGGCCTTTCGTATTCCAAATACCGATTTTTCGTGCGCTGTGTCCGTTTTCGTCACCTCCGATGCGGGCTTCGTAGCAGTCGAAGAGGCCTTTGGCCTCTTCGCAAAATCCTTTGCTGCATGTCTAAACACTCAGAAGTCCCAGGGTCTCTGGGCCGGTTCTTGGACCGGACGAAGCGACAAACCATTACATTTTTCATGGAATAGTGAAGGTCTCCCCTTCCTCGGAGTTCACTTAGGTAACTCAAACAAATACGTCCAACAAAATTGGGAAAAATGTAAAAACAAACTCAATAAAACTCTGTCCTCCTGGTCGCGCCTTTTTACGCGCTCTCTTTCAAAGGAAAAATTATAATTGCCAATCAACTTGCCGCTTCTAAAAAGATTCATTCTCTTACCGTTCTTTCCCCTCCCGCCAATGTACTAAGTGAACTCCAGAATGCCCTTGTCGACTTCGTCTGGTCCAACAAGAGACACTACATTACAAAAGAGACCCTTTATAAACATCCCGACAAGGGAGGATTAGGTCTCGTATGCCTCCAAGCACGCGTGTTCACTTTTAGACTTACCACAGTCCAACATTTCCTCGGCCTTCACTCTCATCCCGCTTTTTCTCTGATCAGCCACTTTCTCAGGCAGTACCAAAAACTCGGTTTTGATTTTAATCTTTTTCATCTTGACACCGACCCGAAATTCTACACTAGTCTCCCCGTTCTTCACAGTGAACTTCTGCGTGCTTGGACGGCGTCCGGAGCTCGAATAGAAACACAACCTGATTCTCCCAACCATGTCTACAATTTGCCTTTAAACTGCCCTCTTTTGAGCTTTGCAGCTGATGGTGGGGGACCGCCTCCCGTGCGTCTTGCGGCGTGTGGAGTCAAACTCGTCCGCCAACTTCTAGATCTCAACACCGGCCGATGGATCGAAGCCAGTACCTTCGTTACTTCTTTCCAAGGACTCCGACCTTCCTCTCTGCGTCTTCTAGAACTGGACATTAAACGTCTTCACTCCACGCTTATCCTTCAATTTCCAAATCTGCTCTCCCAGGAAGGATGTACTCTACCACCCTCTGATCTTCAACATTTCTCCGCTCTTCCCGACTGTCCAGTACTCTTCAACCTACCTTCATATGAAAACGGACTCTCCGCACCATCCAAAATTCTGTACGCCATTCTCAACGAGGAGATCAATCATCTGTCTACTCTCTCATCCTCCCACTGGCATGAACTGGGATTCCTCGACTCTTCTACTAAAATTCATTGGAGGAATATCTATCAGCTTCCTACTTCCAAAAAAAAAGAGGGCAAACTTCAATTCAAGCTTTTCCACAATGTTCTGCCCTCGCTTGCTGTCCTCCACCATCTCAATCCCGACATCTCTTCTACCTGCGAATGGTGCGGAGAGAAGGGCTCGATCCATCATCTCTTTATCACCTGTCCCGCTATACAACCAGCTCTCCGCCTGCTTCACTCGCTACTCAATCGTCTTCTGCCTTCTCTACAACTCAACTTCGACCTCTACTGGGCACTAATTCCGCACGCTAAGGGACGCATAAAGGAGGCGGTTCGTTTAGCTAACTTCCTCATCATCAGCTGCAAAAATGTCATATATTATCTCTATCGTACATCCCGTTTTGTCGATCCTCTCACTATCTGGCAGTACCGCTTAAAAAACAAAATACTAATTGAATTTACTTACCACAAAATGTCTGACAACGTCAATTGTTTTTGTAATAAATGGTTTATAAATAATGCTCTTGTATCATATAATAGTAATACCTTAACATGGCTTTTCTAAACAAATAGTTTTTTTCTTGGGGGGATGGGGTCGCTAGCCCGAGTCTTGGATAGCTGTTCGCCTTAGTGTAGGCGAGACGTGTTACGGCTCTGCCACTGGGGCTCGGGCTGGCCCTAACCCCATCTCTCCTTTTTTGTGTTCCCTCCCCCCTCTACCATCAACAATTTATGTCCCTAATTTAATCTAATTGTGACATGGTTGTTTCCCTCCTCCCCTCTCTCTGACCCCTCTCGGTCCACCCTCCCCCTCCCAGGGTCCCATCCAGGACCCTACCCCTTTCTCTCTCTTCTTTTGCTTTGTCTGTCCCTTTGGAAGCCGCCGGAGTGGGCCATTTGGCCCACACCCAGTTTTCTGGTGGCTCCCCCCGGGGATCCTCGGCGGGGTCAGCTAAAATCGTGCTGTTTTCCCGGCCGTACAGGATCCCCTTTTCCTCCCTTCCTCTACCATTCTCAATTGTATAGATTCATTTTTTGTTTCTACTGTTTAAGCTTATACTTTGTGTAATTCTGGTTTACTTCTTGTTTAACAGTGTATATTTTGACATTTATAGTTCTATTTTTGTGTATCCTTTACTAATAATTTTAAGTAAAACTTTGTTACCTTATGGTTTTTCTCCTTGTGAATTATTGTTTTTCCTTATTTTACCACACAACTTTTGTATGAGTTTCCGTTTACAATCCTGTTATTGTTCACATATTTTGTTTACATATTTGTTTTACTACTTCGTCACCGTGGTTGGCCGGTTTGGCAGTAGTATACAGCCAAGAGGCCAGCCACGGTGACATTTACATGTTTTACATGTACTTTAAAGTACTAAATGTTTTTCGTTACAATTCTTTTAATTTTGTACATATATTATATATTAATTTGTATTGTTCAAGGAATTTTGAATAAAGTTTTCCTTGGAAAAATCAAATCTTTCTTTCTTTCTTTCTATCTTTTAAATAATAAAATAACTGAAAAACCTCATAACGTTTTGCGTGTCACTTTTTCAACGTCTTACTCGTACAATTTACGATTATTACGAGGATTTCTCTTTTTTTCGTTAATTCTGGATTGGAAGGTTAAGTTGCCTGGAATGACAACATAAACAAGCAAAGCAAACCTTACGCTTATCCCAAACTGTTCTTTTTCTCGGTTCTGCTGTACAAAAAGAAACATAATTTTTACGACAACGTATACTTGTTTGCAGCATTTTACAGTTTTAACGATTTATTTTAATATATTACAAACGCTGCTCTTTCTAGGAACTACACCTTAATTCCATGAATTAAAATAAAATTAGTAAAGACCAATTTCGTACAGCGACTTCGTGTTTATTAGACAGTTACTGAGGATGTCATAGACGGGTATGCCTCTAATTGCTGCTACTTCTTGGGCTACGAGTTTGGCCATTGTCGGGTTGCTGAAATGGGCTGCCTGCCTCGTACTTCTGGGTGGAAAATAGGGTGCATCCGTCTCGAGGAGAAGCCGATCTAGAGGAATGTTTTTGGCCACATCCCTCGGACCAGTCACCCCCCAGGCAACGATTAGCGTAAGACCTATATACAAATTAGGAAAGCTTGAGCACCACTTTTGGGCTCCCTCCCAATCCCCGGTGTAGCAATGGAGGTGGATCTTCCAATGTGTGGGCAGGGTATCAAGTGCGATTCGGAGGCAGTCCTCTTCAGCTTCCCGACAATGAACAATGACAGGTTTGTCTTTTTCAACTGCCAATTCTAAAAGGCGTTTAAAGACTGCTTGCTGACTTAATTTGTGCCTATGGTAGTCGCCCGAATAATCTAGACCAACTTCCCCAAGGGCGAAAACCTTTGGGTGATGCATTAGTCGTTCTATAATTTTGAACGACTCCTGGTTGAACATGTGGGCCTGCTTGGGGTGCACTCCTACCGCCGCGAATACTAGTTCGTCTGCCACCATCTCTGCCCACCATTCGTTATCCGCCAGAGTCTCCTGATCACAGAAAACGGCGATACAACCCGCAAATCCAGAGGTGTCGATGCGTTCTCTTTGGAGAAATTTAGCAAGTGTTCCCTTGCAATTCGACTTGTTGAGTAGTCGGTCCACGTGACAATGGGCATCGATGAAATCGTCGGTCGGCTGGGTGGTCGACGTGGGTATCGAGACAAGGAACAAGAGGCGTTGTAGCGTTCTCCAGTGAAGCACCGAGGAGAGACGCTTGGGGGACTGCAGGCTGCGTTCTTTTAACGGGGGCAGTCCGATAAATTCGTCGTATGCGTCCCACACGTGAATCTCCTCCGGGCTGAACGTAGAAATTTCGTCGCCCAACTGACGCCGGACAACGAAATTTACCAACTCACTGGCGGACGCCAACCCTAACCCAGAACAGACGTGTCTTACAAACCAAGAGACTCGTTCGGCCAGTTCCGGAAGTTGATCTTCGCCAAATGGGCCGTGCATGTCAACGTGTAGGGCGATCTCCTATCGCTTGCAGTTCCAACATGCTAGGAGAGGGAACAGAAACCACCACCCATCGTTGGCGATGTGATACCTTATGATGTGCCGTCTGAGCTTGTTAGTTCTTTTCTCGCATCCTGGTTGCGGACACAGCTGTTGGTGTTTTTTCGGGCTGGAGGGAGCGTCTCTGGTTGATTGGATGGCCCTGGCTTTGATGACTCTGCCAAGGATGGTGGTAACATTAGGTTTGCGATGTTAGATTCATGGGGTAACGTAGGTTCTGTGATAACGGGATCTAGTAACCCGTCCTCGTCGTAATCCGGGACAAAGTCAGCCTCCTCCATCTTCTAAGAGCACCTTCGTTGTTCACCTTCAGATGAAATTCAGACCCTACTTAAGTTAAATCCCCATCCCGGTAACGAGTTGGAAGCCTAACTTCCCTACCGCTTCTTGTCGTGGTGATCTTTGAAGGTGGAACACCTTCATTGTTCACCTGCACATTTCCATTACCCCTTTGGATGCTGCTTGAAATAGATTGCCCAACCCGTAACTTTCGTGTACTACTGTACTGCCCTCCGAACCGTCGGATCCTAGCAATTTATTACGCATTCGTCTTAGCCAAATTGGGACCTCACGGTCTTCACACTTCTTAAGTAGATCGTGATGTACGACCGTGGTCTTTTTCCTACCGCGTACCTTATAAAGTACTGGAGAGAGAGAGGTTCTATTACCAACAGTGGCCCAAGCCATACAGGCTGTAGTTTACGGGACTGTCCAGTTTTAGAGGATTTATTTAGCCTGTAAACAATGTCTCCCTCCTCAAATGCAGAGTAATTTTGGGTCAAATCATAGTTCCTTTTCTGGTAACTGTGTGCAGCCCCGATGTTTTTTCTAGCCAGAGCATGAACTTTAAGCATTCTCTCCTTCCAGTTTTGTGCGTATCCATGAGGTTGCTCTCTCCACATTACTTTTCATTTTAAAAACTAATTCTACTGGTTGTGTGACCTCTCTTCCCAGCATTAATAGGTTTGGTGTTAAGCCGGTGTGGCGGTTCGGAAGGGCGCGTATAGCAGCAGTCAGAATCGGGAGATCTTTATCCCATTCGGAGACATTTCTCGCTAAATGGCACCTGATGGTCACAAATTGCTTGAAATAGATTACTGGTGAAATTTGTACCTTGATCGGTATGAATTTGAAGGGGGCACCCAAAGGGGGAAATGAAATTGTCAATGGTGACTCTAGCCACAGATTTAGCTCTTTGGTCAGGCAGTGGATATGCTTCTATCCACTTAGTGAACTGGCAAATCAACATGAGAATATATTGATTACCGGTCTTAGTTGGTTTAAAGGGCCCTAGGATGTCTAAATGAATGCGTTCACAAGGAGCTCCTGCATGATATTTCATAAGGGGAGCTTTAGCTTTCCTTGATGTATTTTTGCTTGTGTTACATTCCTTGCAAGACTTAACGTACAGTGCGGCATCTTCACCCATTTTATACCAGAAGCATGTCTGCCTTAATTTCTGAATGGTTTTTGTGATTCCTGGATGACCAGCATTTTGGAGTCATGACTTAGCATAAGGAACTCTCCTTTTATTGCAGATGGTACTATAAATAACAACTTGAACGAATCGTCTTCCACCTATTTGTAGTACAAGACCCCGTCATTGATCGTTAAGAGAGCAATGTTTGTCCAGAAATACTTCACATTTGGGGATAGTATTTGTAATTCAGCTTGAGATGGGGAAGTAGATGTTTCTATCCATGCTATAAGATGTTTTAATTCTTGGTCCTCTGCTTGCAGTTTCCTTAAATCACTGTGTGTATGTTTGACGAAAAGGGAGTTATTACCTTCATCCAGCAAACGCCGGACCGAAGGGTAAGACGTTCCCCCTTCTTTGGTATTTTCTGAGCTACTCGGACAATTGCTTTTTCCCGACAAAGGGGCGTTGCCCTGATTTGGCAATGGCCTAACCAGGTGGTAAAGTGCTCCAGTCGTTAAATGCAAAGGTACCGCGGATGCTGAGTTTGCCACTGCTATCTCACGCACAGCGAGAGGAATGACGTCATCGACGTCATCTTCAAAGCGTGCCCATTGGTTATGAATTTTGGTGCAATATCTACAACCTCCACAGGGGAGATCACAAACATTGCAACCTGCGAAATAACAACTACAGACCGGATCTCTTGAGGGAATTCTAGATAGTGAGTCAGCGTTTGTGTGTTTTTGCCCTTTTCTATGGATGATTACCATGTCATATTGACTGAGCTCCTCAACCCAACGTGCTAGTATTCCCGAGAGCAGTTTAAATCGCATGAGCCATGCCAAACTACTGTGATCCGTCCTGATATAGAACTGACGTCCTAGTATGTAGTGACGAAATTGTCTAGTAAACCGAACCACTGCCAAAAGTTCCTTTCGGGTTGTACAGTACTTTTTTTGAGCTGGGGAGAGTGTATAACTGCCATAGCCAATTACACATTCACTCCCATCTTGGATTTGTACCAGTTCTGCTCCAATCGCTACATCTGACGCGTCCGTATCTAGGATAAAAGGTTCATTGCTATTTCGCGGGAATGCTAGCAATGCGCTTGTAGTGAGTATTTCTATCAGTTGATGAAAAGCATGCTCGTGTTCAATGCGCCACCCAAATTTACAATGTTTCTTTATGAGCTTATACAGAGGGTTTGCCAACTCGGCAAAGTTCTTGATATGGGCTCTATGGTAATTAACGAACCCGAGGAACCTCTCTACATCTTTACTACAAGAAGGTGTAGGCCAATTTCGAACAGCGGACACACTGTTAGGGTTTGGGGAGACACCCCGAGTATTGACTAATTTCCCAAGGAAAAGTACTTCCTTTTGGAAGAGCTAAACATTTTTGGCCTTAAGTTTTAAGTCATGGTAGCGAAATCTCCGCAGAACTTCAACAAGGTTATCCATGGAGTCCTCAAAACTCTTTCCTAAAATTACAATGTCATCTAAATATACCAAAACGTGTTCCCAAGTAAGGCTTCTTAGTATTAATGTCATAGCACGTTGGAAGGTGACAGGGGCATTGCATAGCCCAAACGGCATTCGTTGATATTCGAACAAACCGTACTTAGTGATAAAGGCAGTTTTGTGCATGTCCTCTTCGGGTAGTTCAATTTGATATTACCCGCTACTCATGTCTAATGTATTAAACAAATTCAATTCCATCCCTTCCAATACATCTAGACATTCTTCAATGTTTGGAAGCGGGAACGCATCCTTGACCGTAACATTATTGAGGGCCCTATAGTCTATACAATAACGGACCTTCCCACCTTTCTTTCGTATCAATACCGGTGGTGACGCCCACGCCGAAGTTGATGGCCGTATCACATCCGATTTAAGCAACGAATTTAGATGCTCTTTTTCTTCGGCCTCAAAACCTAACGGTGTTCTACGCATTTTTTGTTTAATAGGGTTCGCGTCCCCCGTATTAATTGAATGTTTGATTGCCGAGAACCGTCCCAAATCAGTATCGTTTTCAGAAAAGACATCGGCGTATTTAGTAAGGACACTAGCTAACTGGTTTGTTTGGTTAGAAGTTAAGTGTTCCTGCGATTTGTTCCATAATTCCAAAACGTGCAAAGGGATTTGATTAACTTGCCGCACAGCCATTTCTAATTGGGAGTCGCCCGACAAACGCCGGATTTCTCCGAGGGAACAATCACTTTTGTTGTTGGCGATGTCACTTTCGATTTTGTCCACTATCGAGGGGTTGCCTAGTCTTGGTTCAAGACGTTGTTACGTATAATACGCGATAACCAGCCGCCGCGAGAGGGCGTTCTTAGCCACGAACTATTAATAGCCACGAACCGCCAGTAACAACGTCTTGGGAATCTTGTAAAATTTCCCCCCGAAAAATGGGGGAAACTAGTGCGCATGCGTCAATTCTGTATGAAAATGAGGAACATTTTCCTTCACGCACGCGCACATACGAAAAAGAGCTGCCATGAAGTTGCACAATAGTCTGGTAGCTATCTATACTACTACTGGCCGAAGGGGCACTGGTAAGTTCGCGATCGAAGCTGCGTGCTCTGCTTTGCATGAATTGCAGGCAGCCGGCCAGCTATGCGCTAGCGGCTGCAGTGTTCACCGCTCGTGTTCGCCTGCGACGTCTTACAACTGTGACGATCGATGCGAGGGAGATACAACGGGTAAGGTGCCGGGCGGGACCGGGCAGGCAACCTGGGTGATGGTGTGTAATCTGCGGGAAATTACTTGTTACATGCAAGAAATACCTCTCCGTTATATTAAACCGTAGGGGCTCGGACAACTCGACCGTTGGCCGACTCGACTCGAGACAACTTGACCGTTGAGACAACTCGACCGTCTTTGCGTCAAATGGGAAGCTAAGACAACCCTTGTGCTATTTAAAAGGTCAACATCAGTCAAAATTTCCTTCCACCTCCCCTGCCTATACTTTGTACACAGACATGATCAGATTACATGTGGTTTGTACATGTGGCAGAAGACAAACAATCACCTTGACTGATTTTGACCCATACAACAACATGGCTCAGAATACATGTTTGCATAGGGGGCGTGGAGACAAGTCTTCCGTTGAGACAAGTCGTCCGTTGAATTGAAGTCGACTCGGAGGTAGGGGAATCGCTGCTGTCTCGGCGGGGATTCGCGTCCAGCCTCAAAGCAAACATGAGCCTGAATTTTTGTCGAGTTTCACCAGTGGAGAAAACCCGCAGGAGATCTAGAGTGCGTCTCTTCTCTTTTAGATACTATGATCTGGGCAAACTTGGATCCTATCCCCGGTAAAGTAGTTAATTCTTTTACAGATGCTTTATTGATATTTATGGCCATGGTTTGAAGATGGATTGTCAAAAGTGTGATTATTGATAGTACATGTATCGATAAATAACAATTAAATGCAATTTACAAGAATCTGCTATGAAGTCTGTAATTTTGACAGTCACCTACTTTAACTGTTACGCCTTCTGCTGGTGGTGACGCACAGCAGTTTGTCCAGATAACAGTTAGAATATATATTGGTGAAGCTAAAAATGAACGTTATAGTTCTATTTCCTTTTTTTGTAAAAGGAACGCGGCATGCAATGCAATAAGTAGCAGATTCTTGAATAATACAAAATACAAAAGTATAAATTTAAGAATGTTATAAAATCTTATAAAATCGTTCTGGTTTAAGTGCCGACTTTTAACCAACGCCGAGAATGTCGACGAAAAGTTATCGTTGTCAACAATATCAACCAACATCGATAATGTCAACGTGAACTAGTGGTAATTATTTTTTATCTAAGTCAAATTCTAGATGATATTACCTTAGTTTGACTTGTTGGTTTGCATGCAGTTTAGTAGTACAAACAAGGAATTTATCCTCGCTTGGCGTGTTTTAAGGGCGCCAAGGAGCCGGAGACTTACAAGAGTAAGTAGGTGACTGTCGTGTTGGTTCCGATGCAAGACACAAACTAACTCCTCGTGGCAAGCCCACTCGGTCTGGCCACTCACGCCGTCAAGCTTGAGTGACTTTATTCAATTAATGAACACCATGCAGGTGTATTCACCACACATTGAAAGCATTGCATTTCTAAAACCAATGTTAGTAACTTGGGGTATGCAAGTCATGCAAGGCAGCTGACGAACAATTCACAGGGTGTATTCACCACAAAACCTATTAAATGACAGATTGAAACACACACAGACTGTGAGAGTTGGTGTTAAGAGTTTTGATAGGCTGTGTTAGTTATAAATATAGGAGGGTTAATGAAAGTCGGGACTGTTGTGACGTTCCAGGTAACTATATTTATAGCTACCTAGGGCGAGGGGGTCCTAGCGTGGGAATACCACGAAAAAGCGTAACCAATTGGTGTTGACCAATGGGAGCTATGTACTCGAACGGTATGGTACTGTATAGGAACAAAACTTATCGAAGAGACTCCGTAGGAAGTGTGAAACAGCTACAAACCGGATCGACCTGCATTGAAGGCACCAGCTATTCCAACTTTCCCAAGCGGAGTTGAATTGCTTGTTAACCCCATCAAGCTAAGAGGGGAGAATAAAATGGAGGATACTGCAAGCGAAAGTCCCTCTGACGGCACGTTTTCCCAGATAACTTTCAAGCAGTCAATATTAGATGATTCATCAATGGGTGCACAAGGCGGTGAATGTGAGTGAGCCGAAGTAGGTCTGCTGTCCTGGGTAGGATTCACAGGGAAAAATGACGAGAAGTTCTAATAGCTTGGGGTACCACGCCCAAGTCCTCCAGACCGGGGCAATCAGGGCAACTGTTGACTCCTCTCGAATCTTGTGTAAACATAACGTTAGGAGAGTGAACGGAGAAAAAACAAAACCCTGGATTTCTTGCCAGTAAAGAACTAAGGCATCGACTCTCCAAGCCAGAGGGTCGGGCTGCCACGAGACAAAAGTGGGCAGCTAATTAAATTGTTCAACCTGGTTGCCAACAGATCCACCTGTGGGGACGTCACCATCAGCATGATCATGCAAAAGACCCTTGGGTTGAGCTACCACTCCCCCCGATCGTTGAATAATCTGGACAATTAGTATGCAGTGACGTTGTGTGACCTGGGAATGTGTTGCGCCGACTTGCAAATGTTTCGCTCAAGGTACCAGAGCCAGAACCTGATGGCTAGATGGCAAAGGTCCTTAGAGAATGTACTGCCCAAGCGGTTGATGCAGACGAGTGCCAATGAGTTGTCCATCTGGAGGCGAAACTTAGAGATCGTGCTGATCTTTCAGAAGAGTCTTCAGAGCATAGAAAAAATTGCCAACAACTACAGGAAGTTATGTGGTCTAACTGCTCTAGCTCCGACCATCGACCCCTTACGTTCCGACTGCCGAGACAGGCGCCCCAATCCAACATCGACGCATCTGTCTGGATTGTGACATCCGGGGAGTGACGAAGAAGGCCGGCTGCGACCAATCTAAGTTCGCAGATATCGAGTCCAAGTGATGAGCTTTACCCTCGACTCTGGAGTAAGGAAAAAACCTCCGGACTCTGAAATCGCCATTCTTGTGGAGGGGCAAGATCTTGTCAAATTGAAAGCGTCTGTAAAGGAGCAGAGCAGGAAACGCTGAGTGAACTGTTGACGATAACCTGCTCACCAACTAGCAACCTCGTGTACCGACATGGACTCTGCGGCAGACATCTCGCGGCAGTGGCTGATGACTATCTTCTCCCACTTAAGGGAAAGGGCCACGTACTGAGAATCAATGACAATCCCAGATACTGGGGTGGCCTGTGTTGGATGGAGAGAAGATTTGTCATGATTAATGATAAAACCCAACTTCTGAAGAAGATTAAATGTATCATGAGTGTAATTCAAACACTCCTGCATCAACGGACCAAGAACCAAAATATCAAGGTAAATGACACAACGGATCCCCCTCTCTCTGAGAAAGGACATTACCGCTTTCAAAATTTAATGAATGAGCGGGGTCACTGCAAGCCTAAAGGGAATGCAGGATAATTTATAACCGCTTCCCAACAGAAACGGAACAATAAGATGGATGGAGTAGACAGGGACTGTAAAATAGGCATCTTGAAAGGTCAATCGAAGTCATCCAATCGAACCAAGACAAAGTTCTGTGACTGCCAAAATGTACTCCATCTTAAAATGCCAATATATCTCTCTCATATAAAGCCATCTTCGAAAGAAAAATGCGTGATCAATGCCAGCAGGTGTGTGTGTGCGTAAAATGTGCACAATGTTCTTAACACGCACAGATCGAAATATAATGCAGCCAATGCGCGTTAAAATGCCGATGCACGTGGCAAGCTGCAGGAAGTGACATCATTGAGAGAGAAACCTACATAAAACGATTCAGGGGCGGAAATAAATAACCGGGCAAAGACCCCTGAAATCTACAAGACCAAGGCGACTATGAAATAGCAAAAATATACTGTCTAAAAACTGGCAGGTCTACAGTAATAGCCCTTATGTTCAACATTTCTGCACCTCATGATCAAAGATCATGATGAAGCGAGACTAAGTTAGGCTCGAGATGGACCACGAACCCGAAATGGGATAGAATAAATCTATATGATAACCAGAAATGGCAGTGAGGATCCAAAGATCATAAGTAATCAAACCCTCGTGATAGGGGAGAAAAAAACAATGCAAAGCCAATTTACACGGGCCCGACAGTTACTTTTATCAGAGTGAGAGGATCTGCTGAATTTAGCCCTGTCACTCCCAAAGGAGTTGTCATCAAGCTCTGAAAGGTACCCTATGGGAAATACCTCTACTGCTGGAAGAGAAACGTCTCGATCCGAAAGCTCAGGCAAAATCTTCAGGGACGGAGATAAAACGCCATCCTCTGGTACTCGAAGGCTCAGTGGGCTTAATGAAAGTCACCCCTTTTAGCGGCCAGCTTGTTCGCCCTCTCTGTACCCTCGGCGTCCCTCAAATTCAAAACGGACGCACCAAATATCTCAGTCAAGGATGGAGAATTTATCTTTTTGACAAACAAATTCGTGTCGACGATATCGGTGAAAGCATGCTGTCTTCCTACTCCTAGAGAGGGCCAGGCTTCAGCTGGCCGCACCGAGGAGAATAATTCTGGAGGATAAAAACTGCGCTCGAGTAGCTAGCTTGGAAAACAATTTCCTAAAACCGGGAGGGAACGTTATCTCAGGGGCAGAAAAAGATAGTTCATGTTCCTCTGCTTTGGAACGGAGTGCACTGACGTTTAGTTAGGCCTACCTCCTCTTTCAAGTTCAAGTCCTCTGACGAGAGACGATAAGATCCGAGTTCTTTCCACTTAGTACTTCGAAACCTAGTTCTCTGAAATGGGGTTAGCCAAGTTCCTACGGTGTGGGTTACGAAAAAAACCTCAACACACGAAGCTGACGCTGTGGTTGTCGAAAAAGCGGTGATTTTTCGCTGTAAGTCACTAGCTGCACTACAGTCTACACATAGGTGGGTCTGATACGGCATGTACGGTATACCGCTTCGACACGTCGAAAAAAGCGTCGGATAATCTAGTCTTGGTTCCAAGACGTCCTTAGCGCGGTGCGACGTACAGCGCGCACGGCAGCGCCCTCTAGCTACACACACATACACACACACGCCAAGGCCAAATCGCTAAGAACGTCTTGGGCATTTCGCAAGGGAGCGCGCGCGACCTACTTATGCATAATTTAACAGGCGGGTCAAACGAATAATCGCGCTTGCGCACTGGAGGAAACTCATGTTTAAGTAATAACTTACTAGTCAGTTAACGTTCTGAGCAGAGTGATTCTGGACTGGCAAACAGGATTGAGAAATCTTCGGATTGTTCCAAAAATGTGATCTGGAATATCAGACGTTATCTCTGCCAATTTCAGTCCCAGATGTTCAGCACGATGTAACTGATCAACGGCCAGAGCTTTCAATGGTACGACGACAATAATCAGCGCTTTCTTCTGTTTGCATTCGGTTACTTCGTTCATGGAGGTATTAGGAAACACCTCCATGCTTCGTTTAAGAAATCTGAGACCAATAGAGCAGCTTGAAAAATTACACTCTTGCCAAATCCCGTTGGTAAATTAACAAACAAATCATGGCCACGTACAAATTAATGAATGGCACTGATCTGATGACTTTTTACCTTTCCAAAGCCCAGTTTTTTTGCTGTAAAATCGATCGCTTGGTCCACGCGGTCAGATATTTTTCCCAACAAACAACGAATGGCTTGGTACTGCGCTGCACGTTCATACGTACGTACACGTAAACCCGACGTGAGTACAGAAACTAGACTAGTGAGTGTTGGCTATTTACATGCAATAATGCAGCTACGTCACACGTGCGCGCATGCAAATGCCACACAGTTCTGCTCGCGATTTCGCGAGCAGAAGTTGCGAAATTCCCAAGACTACGGTTAATCCTGCAGAGCGAGCGTGAGGAGTGCGCTGAGGTTTCGCGTTCCCGGATGATCCGTGACGTCACGCGTCGTCCGCTGTGACCGACAGCTGTTCGGTGTGGGAAGGTTGGGCCGTCGGAAGCCAGAGCTGGCATACCCCAAGGCTTGAGAAAAATACGGCAAAACACGTACCCGAAGGGTAGCCTGGGGCAACAGTTTGTGGCGGGAAATCAAGGGGCTTCACTCCATAACTGAAACTGCAGTTGTAAGAGCACCGGTTGCTGCTGTTGGGCCCATGAAAATGGATCCCCTGTCTGTTTCCGTGCCCTAAATGGGCTGAAAGAGCCGCTACTGTCACTGGGGGCCACGCCGCTGACCTGAACTGAAGCACGGGAGTTGAGCTGGATCCCGCCTGGAAAATCACCCCGATAGAGCCGAGATGAAGTGGGCCGAAAAGGGTTTTTGCGGACGACACCCCTCCACCCGAAAACTTTCTGTCCACGACAACACATAGACAGAAGTTTGGCACTCCACGGTTGGTCCAACCCAAAATTTGGGTTGGCCAAACCTGCCAGGCCCTGGTTCAGTCTCACCAATTTCCTTCGCCGCCAGTATGTATACCCACGGGGAGTTTCTTGTCGTTGTCCGGTGGTCGAGACACTGTAGCTGGAGCTGCAGAACGCCGGCGAACCTGCGAAGAAAATTCCTGAATTCAATAAGTTAGAGAGTAAGAAAGGGATGTTACGATCAGACTGCACACAAGTAACAAAATACATCGCTTCCAGGCATCAGTGAGTATAAGAAGCAGTCGTTGAGAGTTTTATGCATACTAATGAGGTTTATTCCATTAGCTGCGAAGGGTGGATCAGATTGCATCACAAGGAACAATCACAGAGTAAGTCTCTCCGGAATTGGCGAAATATAATTACATGTGATGTATGTACTTAGCAATTCTGTGAACTGCTTGATTTCACATAATTATGATGCACGATATGGGGCAGAGGGAACCCCCCTCTTTTGTGTTGGTCATTGTGTTCCCGGAATCTCAGGAATTCTTTTTCAGATGTGTAGGGGATGTGTTAGGGACTGGAGAGTGTAGGCCTTTTGGGTATAGGGACAGAACTGGGGGGGGGGGGGGGGGGGGGACCCCTCTGCCCCCATATCGTGCTGAGTATATGATTTCAAGGTGATTGTAATAGCAAATCTAAACATTTATTTGATCCTTTTGGTAAAAAAGGTAAATAGACCTTAGGCATAGCGGCCATCTTCTAAGTATATTTTATCACTCAAATTCTGTAACAATTTTCAAGCATAACAGGTTTACCAAGTGTGACCAGCCAGACTCAGGCTGCCAGGTCCCAGCCTTATTTCCGTGTTGTATATATACATGTATTAGTGTTAGTATTCACTAGCGGGTGCCGCGCTTCCCGCGGCACCCGCTAGATGGGTGGACTGCGCGGCGGGGCACTTCTAACATTGTCTAATGGTACAAAATTTGAGGGAATGGAATTCTGCCTTTTTATGACAGATTTCTATTTTGTTACTCGAAAATCCGTCTTAAATTTGAATTAGGCTGACTGTTTCTGTATTCGGGGCACCAGTTAGGTTGCAGGTCGAAGGTTGATCATTTAATTTGTTTAATAAAAAAAATAATTGTTCGGATATTTAGAATGGTAAAATATCGTCGTGAAACGGCATTCCGGCCGCCACTCTAAGACCGATGATAAGCTTTTTGTTTCAGCTCTTTTATTAACCAAAGGCGAAAATCCGTCTTTAATTTGACTTAGGCTACCGTACTGTTTCTGCACCGTTTCATTCGGGCCGTCTTTAGGTTGGAGGTCAGGGGTCGTTCTTTCAATTGAATTGAGACAAATATGAACTTTCTGCCTTTTTTTGATGAGTTGAGTCACTGGTTCTTCACTGTTTTATTCGGAGCGCAATTAGGTTGGAGGACAGGGTTTGATAATTTCCATTTGTTTAATAAATTGACTTTCCCGGACATTAAGAATGGTACAAAATCGTTGGAAAACGGCATCCGGCACTCAACTTTCAACTTTTTGGTTTCAGAATCGGAATTTTTAGTCGGATTAATTAGGTTGGCTGTGTTTTTGCACCGATTTAGTAGAGCCGCGTTTGGGTTTGAGGTCAAGATTTCTTTTCATACTGTAGGGGATAATATTTTGAAAATTCCAAAACATTTACAAAAAGTACAAAATCGCTGGGAAAAGTAATTCGTCCATTGCACACGTATGGTATTCTGGTCATTAGGCAAAACATGAAATTGTTGTGTCGCCCTCAAACCGACCGACGGTCGGCGAATTTTTAAAAACATACATGTATCAATAAAGACATAACTCGGCCTTTATGTTTCAAAAAGTGTTAAACCAGGGTGTTCGCCCAGGTGAGTGTGAATACGAAAAATACATTCCCGACCGACTGACCCTCTTTTCCAATTTGTCGGCCGAGGGAAACAACAATTTTTGTTGGCCTTATGAATAGCGCCACGTTCGCCTATAGGCCTAACGGCGCGTAAGCCTAAACAGTTTGTTGGTCTACTTTCATATATTTGTTTTGCTTTTCTAACAACAATAATTGGAAAGCATCGGCAGAAAGTACCAGCATTTCGCCAGTAAGCTATTTGAAAGAGAGAGAGACGACTGATTTTGAAGATTTACATTGATATTTTCTAATGACGTTGTTTATCGGCCACTCTATTGGCAATAAAGTCGAAAGCGTCTTGCCGTGAAAACAGCCAGGCATGAGAATTCGGCAAGCCCAAATGTGATTCCGATAATATATGCTACGGCCATTCCGCAGGCGCCAGTTCCGGACATCGTGACTACATGTAATAACCGGTACCCCGTTTCGAGCAAACCCACAGTCGGCAAGGGGGAAATCATATCGCGGCACCACCGAGGATTCAGCGGGTCAGGTCGACCAACGGGGAGGCTCGTTGGAAACGGCCAATCGAAAACGCCGGAAGGCGGCAGTTCGGAAGGTTTCTCGCATCACGGACCAATCGGGAGGTCCGTTGGAAACAGCCAATCAGACATTATCGCAGCACGGCCGTTCGGGAGACATCATCACGTGATCCAGCATCCGGGAAGCACTCTGGTACCCTCCTCGCCCCCCGATCACCAGCGACACCACGCTGAGTCACCCGACCAAACGTGACGCACTTTTCCAAGATGGCGCAGTTCTAATTCCAAGATGGCGCGGTTCTAATTCCAAGATTCCAAGATGGCGCAGGTTAGGGTCTTTATAGTATAGATTGCATAAGGCGAAGTTTTGCGCAATAGCGCCTCTAGCGTTTTGTGATAAGCTTGTTGAAAAGCGCCGCCAGCGTCGTCCTCATTAAGTTGCATAACTTTTAGAGGGCGCTTTTAAAGTTTTTTGGGGGGCGTTGACATTCCGGACATTCCTTAAAAATAATAAACCAAATTTGTTTTTGTTTATTAACATTTAATGTTCTTGTACGTTCAACCCACGTATGTTGAGGTGTATTGCGGGTGTATCCGTTTAGTTTATTCACAGGCTGGTATGCTGCAGTCGCACAGTATAAGCCATTGCCTGGATCGGATCCGTTGTGGCTACGGCTTCGAATTTGGCCATTGACAGGCTACAGTTAAGAGCCGTAGCCATTGATAATAATGTCTGTGAGATAGTCTTACATCGGGCTGCTACTAGACGTGTTGCCAAAATACTGTACAAACGCTGTGACAATACGAACCATTCAAATGATCTCTTCCGGGGTTTTCTGTCAGATGTACCTCAGAAATATTTGTGCACAAGAAGTTTCCCAAGACACACATCATAAAATCAGGCGTGCAAAGTATTTTTTAAAGTAATATTTATTGATTTCTTTGTAACATTGTCAGGTAAAGTCGGAAGTAGATAGTATCGATTCTTGGCATATTTCTATAGCGATTGGTATCGATATGATTAAAAGCTATTGAATTATGCACTATTCGAAAATTACCGGGATCGCTGGTTCAGTTAATCAATTGCTGCTACAGAATCGAAGCACAACCTACACCGGGTTTGAACTCGTAAATCTGAAGAAAAAAAAAATTGCACACTAATAATCACCAGGAAGATTTCAAGTTGGTCGTTAGCTTCACTTCCATGGGATTCGCATTCTTGTAAAAACCCCGCTTCCAAAGAATCTCATGAAAAGTATGACAGCAACAGAGGAAATCAACGAATATCACTGCTTGTGAAAGGCTAATATGCAATTCAATTACGCAACACCATTATGCCTATTCAAACGCAAATAGGCACCTCATTGCTTAAAAAGAAGAAACTGCTCTGACGTCACTTGTACAGCACAAAGAGTAAACTGTAGATCTGCACAATGAGCAAAACTAAGTTGGCGGAGGAAACATACGTGAACCAAGTTAGAAAACACTCCTCTCCCGACGATTGCCATGATAACACCTTCGTCTTTATTGCTATAAAAATAATATGCCCTATACTGCCGATCTGACATCCGTCATCAGGCAAACGGAGGCAAAGGAGCAGAATACGCAACTTTTCCGGTAAGTGATTTGACTCAAACAAAATTATTGAGATTTTAAAATTGTAAAATAAGGCCTTGTGTTATGTCTAAAATATGGCCGTTATACACACAATCATTAAGAATTAGGAAAGTAAATTGATTATTTGCAGACTGCATTCGTAATTAATAACTAAACTCAAAATTATCTATCGCCTTTATTTATTGTAAATATTTTCATATTGCAGCAACCTGTACTCGTCATACTACGAGTGACCGTGCCCTCTTCTTTTGGGCCTATACGGCCGGCAACATAATATTGAGTACGTCATTCGCTAGCCCTACAAATAGGGCTGTAAATGGTTCCATTTTTAACTTCTGGCTTTTTACTAAGCCAGAAGTTAAAAAAGGAACCATTTACAGTCCTATTTGTAGGGCTAGTCATTCGCCTGTAGTTGCTTATCTGTTTTATTTTACGTAAAAATACACAAGCGCCCACCCAAACAAAGATACTAACAATTTGGGAGACCGCCAACATAGTGCAAGATAGCTAAGTTGGTAGAACGCCGGAACGGTATTCTGGAGGTCGCAGGTTCGAATCCCGCTCCTGCCAGTTTCTTTGTACACTTTGAAACTGTTTTATTTTAAGCATAGACTGTTTCGTAAATTTTACCAAGACACTATAGAGTACCGAAGTGATGACGTCAATCAATGCAATGTTTGGAACCAGAATACATTCTAAACTGCATGTGTTTGGAACCATTGCCGCGGCAACTGACGTCAGACTTCGGTACTCTATAGGGCCTAGTATATAAGCAGCGAAGCTAAACTTGTCTGCAATAAGTGTCTCATTGAATTGAGGATAATTAAATTGAATAATGTATATAATAATTGTAAAGATATTTAATTCTATGTATTTACTTATATTTTTCAGAATTTCTCGTTATTAATGACTGTCGTTTTTTCCTGTTCAATGAACTATTGAAAACACCATATCTCAACCAAACGCAATAAAACCCGGATCATTCAGAAAACAAAGAAACTCCTCCGACTCCTCAATCGTCACTGATCTGCGTCCTAACCGGAAACAACTCGGTTATACTAGGCTTATCTAAGGCTAACAGATGGGGCTTTTTTATTCACAGGAAAGGGGGGGGGGGGGGGGGGGCTGAGCGTGCAATATATAGGGTCTCTCAGCTGCAAGATACCCATTACGATATGGCGCGCATCGGGGTACCACCTCCCCCTTTTGTCCCTATACCCTAAACACACTCCAGACTGTTGTTACCTAACACGTCCCCTCCTAGATTTCTGAAAAGAATTCTTGAGATTCCGGGAACACAATGACCATTTCCCCCATATTGTGCTTTACATGTATATGGGCCTGCAAAGTTCTTTCATTGAGTCTGGACCCCAGAATTCTATATCGACTCCAAGGGATTAAAAAGAACTGTAAAACCGTGCCAGGCCTGTCTAAATAAATTTCCCCCATTTGAAGCGAGCTTTGGGACAGAGACCCCCCCCCCCCCCCCCCCCCCCCCCCCCCTTTCGGCTTGGTCATTGTGTTCCCAGAATCTCAGGAACTCCTTTCAGATATGAATTCCTTTCAGTGATGTGTTAGGTA